>CM037073.1:6139989-6712513 GCA_020882685.1 Aphelinus atriplicis
ACAGTTGCCTCATTTAGTTGGATCCTGCAGTAATCCATATCGGAAAGTAGTTTGGTTTGAATTTAGAATTTAGAATGCCGAGGCGCTAAAATTACAACGCACTCGACAATATATAGAAACGCCCGAGGCTACGATGCTCGTATGGAATATCCTCGCGCGCGCGGCGCGTCTATTAGCGCACACATGGCCACAGTCGTGCTGTTTTTACGAGGAAGATACCCTTGCCGAACTCGTGATGCGCGTCTGCAGCCACCAAGTTTACTACTTATACAGGCTCACGTTAACAGCCAGCACAAGCCCTGAACTTGATTCACGATAATGACGCGATGTACAGCCTCGACCTGGGCTACATCGTGCGACCGATACGCTCTATGCTGCTTCTAATTTTTAGAAAAACTCTTGCGACAATTACCATAGTCAATACTGACGTAATCACAGACCGACAAAACAAAAAATTTCACAATCTGTAGAAAAAAAACCCTCAAAGTTTGATAGAAATTTACTATGGGCATCTGACAATCTACTGTGGAACTTGATAAAAATTGACAGGTGCTCATTTTTATGATCGACTACAGTCATTTTGCACCCAAAGGAAACATTTCACAAACCTTCAAGCGGCACTATTCTATCTATTCTTTTTAGCTAATCAATCTTACCCATCGATTTTTTCAATTGATTTGATAATAAAATAAATAGAATAAAACATTAAGGGGGGGGGGGGTAGGGTTTTGAAGGCAGAAAAAAACAGGTTCTTACAGATTTTTTTTTGGGCGTACGGTGAAAGTACATTTATTTCTGATTATTGTACATTAAAGAGTAGTAATTGAACTATATTCTGTGAAATATTGGTTGAAAAATATTGAAAATTGACCGAATGGCAGCAATTCTTCGCAGGCGCCTCAGAAAAAATACATTTTGCGGTGCACGTCATACCTCAGCACTGGATCATCTGAATTGAAATAACCAAAGTTTTTCCCTCAATTTTTATGCCCCTCCAAATATCTCTGTCGAGTTTTTCCATTTTTTTTTTATTTTTGAACTTTTTACAAGACTTGAAAGTGAAAATACCGATTTTTGGCCTAAATTCATGATTATTGTTGTTAATAATAAAAAAAAATAAAATCAAAAACGAAAAAATCTCAACAGGGTTACCTTATAAATTATGTAAGGAAATACTGTAAAAAATTTGAGAACGATCGGTAGAATAGATTTTGAGATACAGAGTGCACCGACTCAAAAAACATCGATTTGAGAAAAACGCGTTTACAGTTTTTCGTAGCGGCTCAAGAGTCGTTCGAGACACGCCTACTTGCAAAGCCATATCTTTGTGAGTTTTGCTCCGATTGACTTCCTATTAACAGACAACATTCTTGAGTTACTATACTTTCATAATATGCAATAAAAAAAAAATCACTTTTTTTGAACCCTCAAAACCCTACCCCCCCCCCCCCCCTTAAATAAGCAGGAGATTCTCACGCAGTCGACTCAAATCCTGATGGGTGCAATTTCTTGAACATGATCGTCTTCGTTGGTAATTATATAATGCGGGACAAACAAATATTAGATCATTATAAATGGATTGTTTGAAAAAAATGTTGGGACAAAAACGCAGTTACTTCGATGCTGTTTGTCTCGATAAGGAATAACCCAAATAGATGGGTAAATCTTTTAGTCTTTGGTAATTTTAAAAATATTTTATTACACCAACACTTTTATTTATGACTCGGAAAAAATTAATTTTGAGGATCACAAGATCATCTAATAAAACTTTTAGAGAAAATTAATTCGTGTGGAATTGGAATATATAATATTCTCTCGTTAAAAAAACATCGTGGTCACGAACAATTAATATTCATACTAAGATATACTTTTGGCAATTGAGTATTTAAAGCAATAATATGTCGAATACTAGAGTAATATACTATTCCAAGAAAGTCTAATAAATATTGGTATAGTGTTTTACAATTGCGTACAGGCTATTTTTACGTTCAAAGATTTGTAATATATTTTTAGTTCGATCGCTATATCGATGCTGCTTTGACGTGAGGATTCCACTACTCTGGTGATTGATAGTCGTTGATGGATTAATACTGGATTGGAATCGCGAATTCTCTACCGTTATTTATTCAAGCCCGTTTCGTACAAACACTCTCGTAAAGCTTTGAATTTCGATTCGAGTAACTTCCGTGTGAATATAAGTGTGAATTTAAGTTTCAACCCAATGTTATTCTACACTTCGATGTGCAAAGAGACATCGAAAAAATAATTCGCCTCGCATACTTACATAGTTCACAAAGTGAATTTCAAAACTCTCACTACCGAAAAATCAACACTGTCTATCCATCCCTGGGATGAATCGACGTTATTACATTTACAACGCCGCGATGTATGGTGTCTGTGAACAATTGACTTATTTTAGAAATCCAAAGTTACATGAAGCAGGACAATTTGTCGAAGGTGAAAGACTTGTTGAGATGAGGTGAGGTATGTGGAAGAATTGCTACTCTCAACACCTCTCGAAAAGTTATCCGAATATAAACATAACTCGCTATGAATGAGTACAACTAATTTTTAGAAAAAGAACAAATCACTTGGATAGAAAGAGTGATATCGTGGTAAGCTGTGTATTGAATTGTTAACAAATCAATCTTTTATATTTACGTTATATATTTACTGTCGCAACTACACTTGCTGCATCAAATGAATATTGCTCGTAAATTCTGAGGGTTTTCTCGGTGCGAAAACTTGAGCAGAAGGACGTGGGCGAGGCTTTGAATTTCCAATTAAACAGTCTGCACCTACTATAGATTAGTAAAAAACCGTTGCCAAGTGCCTCAGCAGTATGCTTTCTCAAAGTATTGCAATTGAACCTCAACTTGCCTTAATCACGACTCTTTGAGAAAGCAAAATGAACCTCTAACTCATTTCCTCCACTCCATAGTAACGGTTGCTATGGTAATTATCCGAGTTTCGGTGTTCTTACTTCTTAGTCGTCAACAGTTTCGTAAATGGACCTCTAACTGACTTTTCCCACTCCATAGTAACGGTTGCTAAGGACGTAAACAATGGTTGCTATAGTAAATGTCGGAGCTTCGATGTTCTTACTTCTTAGTCACCAACAGTTCCAAAAATGGACTTCAAACTGACTTTTCCCACTCCATAGTAACGGTTGCTAAGGACGTAAACAACGGTTGCTATGGTAAATGTCGGAGCTTCGACGTTATTACTTCTTAGTCATCAACAGTTTCGAAAATGGACCTCCAACTGACTTTTCCCATTCCCTAGTTACAGTTGCAAGGGATATAAACACCGGTTGCTAGAGACATCAACAATGGTTTATACGGGAAAGGTCTCTTTGATTGTTATAGAATCCCATAAATATACAAACCCAAATGACCATTTATCATGAATTATATGGGAACTTATCGAAAACACGCTAGCAACGGTTGCCATGGAAATAAACAACGGATGTTGCTGAACACCGATCTCGGTTCACATCTGCCGGAGACTGACCTGTGTCCAAAATTTCAGGACGATCGGACAATTCCTTCGAAAGTTATCGTACGACAAAAAAAAGTCCGATTCGATGGGTCGATTTTTACCCCGTTACAAAGCTTTCTCTTTGAGAAAGCAAAAAAGAAGAAAAAGAAGAGAAAAAAGCGCATAAAAATTCGAAAATGTGACGAGCATGCAAGTTGAGGCAAGCACACAAAACTCGTATATACATTTGTGCAAACATTAAGCGGCTCATTTAATAGCGATGTACGCACGAGCGCTCGTACGAAATTTTTATTCTCAAGGTGACAAGGGATCTAGACTGGGATATGGGGAGAGAGAACAAGTGCGCCGACACGACTAACAGCGTTATAGTTATTATCTTTCAGATTGTATAATCGCCCGGTTGTTTTTAGCTCGCGAGCTACACTCATCGGGACGCCGGTGAGGCACTTGAGAGCTCCATTGAAAATTTCGGTCTATTGTTTCCCCCTCCCTTTTTGCACTGCGTGTCTGAAAAAACTGTATGTTATTCCGCGACGTGACAGGGGCCGCTGCTCGGAGGCTTTTATCGGCTCAGCGCGCAGCATTCGAGACAATGTCCAGTGCAAAGTCCAATGGCTCTCCGCGGCGACCAGATCCTCCTTTGAGTCCTCGAAAAAATTATACAAAGCCAGGGGAAATATATTGACACACGCTGGGCGCGCGAGGGGCTGAAAACATCGCCACGCGCAACTAAGTACTTGATGAATATACTCGGCTGACTCGCGTGACTCGGCCTAACAAAAGCACACAGCGCACTTCTTTCTCACCGCCGCACGAGATCGAATTTCGTGTATGGACTATGGACCACTCACAACCCGCGTCATCCTTGGCTTTGATTAGCTGTACGGGGGAAACTCTTTGGACGGCAAACAAGCGACTTAGACAAAAATCAACTTGTGACTACGGTAGCTTGTCGGCGTGGCGCCACCCTTTGACCATGTAATACACAGACAAACACCGCGAGGCTAGCTGCATTCCGCGGATGGTGTCCGATCCAACCAAATTCAATTGCATTCAGTGGATTTACACGAGCCGCAAGTAGACGATGCTTCCAGAGGAGCAACCCATTAGTGGTACCTATAGGCGTCGACCATAAGATAAATAATATTCCGGGAAGCATCCTTGACCTTGAAAAATCCCTATTTCAAAGGCAATTCTACAATTTTGTAACCTTCAAATGCGCTTCTAAAGGTCAAGGATTTTTTTTTTATAGATCGTTTCGAGTAAATTTTCAACGTTGTACTCTAAGTTGTGAACGGGACTGGTCCCTATGGAGCTTTGTCGGCCACTCCGCGTGAGCAGTACATTGATTTATTGTGAAAATTTCGAGCAGAAGAAAATATCTCAAAGTGAAATTTTCCGTCGTCATAATGTTAATTATAAAATAATTATTGGAAATGTTTATATTTCATAATTATCACATATTTTAGTTATGAAATTAGTGATAAAGCGTAGCTTCTATCAGAAATTTTACATTATTACATGATAAGCTATTACATAAAAAATATTCTACATGTTGCTCAAGTTCCGCACACTGTTGAACAAATTTGTTATAAATTATTTCTAAGTTCATTTCTATTCAGACAATATTTCGTGCTTCTTTTCCGAATTGAAGCTTTTAATGCATTAGAAAATTGATTGGATGCTAGTTAAAATTCGATTGAATCAAGCGGATTCATCAAAGGTAAACTTTCGAACGAGAGGAAATTATATTAATATTAATTTCCGACCGAAATAATCGGTTTCCGATTGTACGTACTAAGCATAAAAGTTTCTTAGTGTATTTATAAATTCATAGAAAGAAATGGGAGCGAGAGAGATTCATTAATTATTTCAGAAAGAATATGTGATTGATAAATAATATAAGAATATAATAGATATGTGCCTGTCGATCAAATGAATAATATTTGACTGACTGAATCTAGAAACAGAAACTTTACATTGCTCTCCAGTTTATCACACATTAATAAACAGTCTTGACAATGAATAGATACAATTACATCAATGGCTTTTGGTCCAAGCGATTGGCTTTTCACTACTGTTTGAACGAGGAAAATGTTTTACCCATCTGACTAATATGTTTGAACAAAGAGTCATGTGTTGTAGCTACGCATCTTCTGCTATTTGTCGTTAACTTTGCTGTGTCGATAGAGACAAATAGTATTTTATCTTGACAAATGAATATTGCAAATATTGCTAATAATTCTAAAACCGTTTAGTTTCTTTTTCATACGATTACGTTCAATGTGTTTTCCAAATATACCAAGTAACTCACGAAAAATGAACGATTATAGCCCAAATAACACGCGAATAACCGAGCAAAAACAAAAGAATATCCGCGCGGCGATTCAACTATCATATCAGTATCAACCATCATTAACTTTCGACACTGACAATTTCGGATTCGAGACAAGAGCTGACGGGAATTACGTGATCCATTGTCAAGAGCCCAGTAATTCCCGTCAGCTGTTCAGCCTCAATTGTTACATTAGATCGTCAATATGCTTAGCGTTAATGCGGTTGATACTATTATGATAGGAAGCTGCGGACGCTTTTCATTTTGTAGATTGAATCGATTATATTGATGTTATTTGGGCAATATTGTTCATTTTTACAGCTTACGGTCAGGGCCTTTCTTAACTATCAAGCCAGGTGCATTGCCTATTTCACAGAATATTCAATATACCTTTTTTGAATAAGTCAATTGTCATATAAATTGCACTATTGAAAAGTTAATTGAAACCACACGAACAGATATAACATATATGGAAAACTACCCCATACTCGGAACTGCGTTCGTTTGCTCGATCAGTTTTTGCCGCGAGATATTTAGATCTTATACATTATTGTACCATAATATAGGGCTTTGAAAATAAATCATCATTTGGAGTTGAACGCAAGTGTCGTGCAAACTAAATTTCGACGCATCTGAACTGTTTTTTACAAATGATTTCATCATCTATAACTTTCCTAAAACCGTATCTTGCCCATTTTCGCTCGCCCCCACAGTAAATCAAAGTAACTCAAAAGAATCGAGATCAAATAGAATGGACGATTGTTGATTTGGTTGTGAATAACCCTCCCTGCCACCTGCGTGCTTGCCGACAAATAGTGATTTTTCTGAATTTGTTCCCCGCCATTTCCCATCTGTATCGCTCGGGCAATTGGCCGCGCGCGGTTGCAAATCGCTCGCTCTCTCGGAAGGGGGATATTTCCCGCTGAATATATTGTCCGCGGTGCGTAAATGCGATTAGCCTCAATCGGTTGCGCGCGGAAGTGACCGCTTCGCCGCGAAGAGGCACGAGGTCGAATCAAAGACGCGCGCGCCACGCGTTCTGGCCCAGAGGCTCTCGCATCCGACACAAGAGGTGTTATACAGAGTGGGTGGTCAGGTGCGATGGGATGATTGGGCACGCCGCGCTGCTGAATGCGAGCCATCCCACAGCCCGTATAATAGTGGAGCGGCCTTTTACTATCCGGGTCGCGCGGCTATCGGCAGATCGGCTGTGTGACACGTACTTTGCCCCGGCCTCTCGCGGCGAGCAGTCCAACTATAGGCGCTCCCAGCGTTGTTTGTGTATGGCAAAGCCGGCTGAATTTGTCTTGTTTATCAGTGAATCAAGTGCGAGATGGAGGTCAACGAGTTTACACGAGAGAAAATAAATTACCAATTGGGAAACTGTGGGAGTGGAGCAACCAACAATTCTCGTCTTGGTCGCCATCGCTTTCTTCCGCCCAAACGATTACGTATAACTTAGCATAGCCTATGAATGAATAACGAGCTGGTAAATGTATAGAAGAGTATAGCAATGATGTGTTTACATGTATCCCTAAAATCGGCTTTGCATAAACAGCTAATTTTAATATTTTTCCATCCGTAGATACACCGATGCATCACTTTTCTCACAGACATTTCCCCCGGATCTGATAATGTCTTCTGTAGGATAAATCCGTTGCCCTGCAATAAATTTTTGGCGTGAAGGAATATTTCCATCTGATTCGCAAATACTGCCTGGAGGAATCATCTTTTGAAATAAAAAATCCAAGTGTTCTTCACTTGACTGCGTGTAGAGACCGGCGTGCGCGTAACCACGTTGGTTTAACCTATTGAAATGTATCGAAATATTGTCCGGTAGGCGTCACCACTGTCAAAAAATCATCTCAACCAGCGGATTATAACTATATATATCGGTCACACGCACGGGCGCGTATGTATGGGTTGGAGACACGCACGGGTGAGTGAGCATGCGTAAGTATAATTAATAGTTATAGTCCACTATTCAGTTGTTTACAGTGGCGACGCCTACCAGCCAATATTTCGATGCATCCTAAGCAATAGGAAGTAACATAGATCGGTAGTAGGTAGTTTACCATAGCGACATTGATAGAATAGCCGATGGTTGAACATGCAGAGTTTCATTGAAAATTCAAAGAAAACCATCAAAATCTACGAGCAATATTTATTTGGTGCGGTAAGCGCAATTGCGACAGTGAATATGCTAAAAGATTATAAACTGTTGATAATTCAATACTCGGCCTACCACGAGATCACTTGAAACATATGTCACATGTTCGATCACAAGTGATTTTCGTTCTTTCATCCATTGTCATATTAATTTCTTCTAAAACCGATTGTTTTCATTCGTGGCAAGTTACTATAAATTCAGATTTGAAAAAGCTCTCGGGGATTTTTACTCCGCTCGGAGTTTTCTCCGGCGTAGTCACGGGCAAATGCAGTTGAAAATCGCCGCACTCGTTGGATACTAAATGCGTATTATTGGACACAATTACGCGACATTAGTTAACTTGTGAATATCCATGGGTATTCCGACCACGTGTGAATAATCGACAGCGCGCGGAAGTGGCCGTTTACCGTGGCTTTTCATCGACTCTCAAAGGGCGAGCGATGTTTTTTCCCGCCTGCCTCGATCGGTCGGTGCACATGCAGGCGCGTCGGTCGTAATAGGCGCGTGGCGCGAGACGCAATTCGCCCCCGGATCGAAAAGCCACCGCAAGGCAGGGGAAGGTAAACACAAGCGAGGGACACACGACGCGGCGGCCGCAGCAAGACGATCTCATCCGATTGACAATTACGAGTCAGCCGAGAGCGGGGGGTACTAAATGGTATAAACACTTTACTCTGCGCACAATGGCGAATCTCGGGCAAATTAATTCCGGCTGCTTTTGATTGTTCGCGCGCGCGCGCGCGAGGTCACGCGTAATATAGACTCGTGTGTGTATATGCACACACGCACGAGCACACTTTAGTACTGCAACTTCAGGCCGAAAACGTGTCATTTTAACGAATGACCGAGCGATGACGGTATAACACGCTGGTTTTGGGCTCATTCGATAGGTTTTATCTTCAATATTAAATCCCAAGTGGAATTTTTGTTGTAAAATTGGGGGGCGATATAAATAAACAATAAAAACATGCAAAATTCGACGATTTTTCCCGTTTTCCTCAATTATCTCGGAAAATTTGCACTAAATCGTATCAACACCTCTATACTTTTTTGTAGATCTTTGCATGTTCTCCAAATTTGATCTCTACAAATTTTTTGAGAAAACGTTCCTATTCCGAGTAATAAGCAGAAAGAAAAGTGAAAAAAGATTTTTATTTGTTTTTTCCATTTTTTTGCAAAAATCAGACAAAAATTACTCCACTTCATTGTAGATCATGATAAAATCTATAAATTATGTCTCTATCAATTTTTTATCATAACCTCTCTATTCCGAGAAATAAGCAAAAAAGGGAGAAAAATATGATTCTTTATTAAAAGCCACTAAAACTCAAGTAGAATCTAGAGCAGATAACACCAAAGTAACTATCGGATTTATGAGTAAATCAAAAAAGAAATCACCCGCGTTGTGTCTTTTGTCAATTGCAATTGTTCATGCGGAATTATTTAAACAAATTTTCAGGAAATTGCTTATTCTGGAGAATTGAGTACACCAAACGGTTCAACGTAAAAAACCGCTGCCAAGTGCCTCAGCAGTATGCTTTCTCAAAGTATTGCAATTGAACCTCAATTTGCATTAATCACCACTCTTTGAGAAAGCGAAATGAACCTCTAACTTATTTCCTCCACTCCATAGTAACGGTTGCTATGGTAAATATCCGAGCTTCGGTGTTCTTACTTTTTAGTCGTCAACAGTTCCGAAAATGGACCTCTAACTGACTTTTCCCACTCCATAGTAACGGTTGCTAAGGACGTAAACAACGGTTGCTATGGTAAATGTCGGAGCTTCGACGTTATTACTTCTTAGTCATCAACAGTTCCGAAAATTGACCTCCAACTGACTTTTCCCACTCCATAGTAACGGTTGCTAAGGACGTAAACAACGGTTGCTATGGTAAATGTCGGAGCTTCGACGTTATTACTTCTTAGTCATCAACAGTTTCGAAAATGGACCTCCAACTGACTTTTCCCATTCCCTAGTTACAGTTGCAAGGGATATAAACACCGGTTGCTAGAGACATCAACAATGGTTTATACGGGAAAGGTCTCTTTGATTGTTATAGAATCCCATAAATATACAAACCCAAATGATCATTTATCATGAATTATATGGGAACTTATCGAAAACACGCTAGCAACGGTTGCCATGGAATCAAACAACGGATGTTGCTGAACACCGAACTCGTTTCACATCTGCCGGAGACCGACCTGTGTGCAAAATTTCAGGACGATCGGACCATTCCTTCGAAAATTAACGTACGACAAAAAAAGTCAGTCTGAAGCTGAATTTTGTATCTCCATAGCAACGGTTGCTAGGAGAATAAACAATCGTTGTTCCAAAATGAATGTCTTATCGATTCTCATCGATCGTCGTCGAAAGAATTGGAGACCCATCGTGCATTGATGATGATTTTCGGAGCTTTTATCAAAAACACGTTAGCAACGGTTGCTAGAGAAATAAACAACGGAATTGGCTGAAAATTGAACTCGACCGAGATTTTGCGGCGACTAACCTGTGTGCAAAATTTCAGGACGATCGGACCATTCCTTCGAAAATTAACGTACGACAAAAAAAGTCAGTCTGAAGCTGAATTTTGTATCTCCATAGCAACGGTTGCTAGGAGAATAAACAATCGTTGTTCCAAAATGAATGTCTTATCGATTCTCATCGATCGTCGTCGAAAGAATTGGAGACCCATCGTGCATTGATGATGATTTTCGGAGCTTTTATCAAAAACACGTTAGCAACGGTTGCTAGAGAAATAAACAACGGAATTGGCTGAAAATTGAACTCGACCTAGATTTTGCGGCGACTAACCTGTGTGCAAAATTTCAGGACGATCGGACCATTCCTTCGAAAATTAACGTACGACAAAAAAAGTCAGTCTGAAGCTGAATTTTGTATCTCCATAGCAACGGTTGCTAGGAGAATAAACAATCGTTGTTCCAAAATGAATGTCTTATCGATTCTCATCGATCGTCGTCGAAAGAATTGGAGACCCATCGTGCATTGATGATGATTTTCGGAGCTTTTATCAAAAACACGTTAGCAACGGTTGCTAGAGAAATAAACAACGGAATTGGCTGAAAATTGAACTCGACCTAGATTTTGCGGCGACTAACCTGTGTGCAAAATTTCAGGACGATCGGACCATTCCTTCGAAAATTAACGTACGACAAAAAAAGTCAGTCTGAAGCTGAATTTTGTATCTCCATAGCAACGGTTGCTAGGAGAATAAACAATCGTTGTTCCAAAATGAATGTCTTATCGATTCTCATCGATCGTCGTCGAAAGAATTGGAGACCCATCGTGCATTGATGATGATTTTCGGAGCTTTTATCAAAAACACGTTAGCAACGGTTGCTAGAGAAATAAACAACGGAATTGGCTGAAAATTGAACTCGACCGAGATTTTGCGGCGACTAACCTGTGTGCAAAATTTCAGGACGATCGGACAATTCCTTCGAGAGTTATCGTACGACAAAAAAGTGCACGTACGTACGTACATACATACAGACATTTTCGGATTTCCATGTTTTTCGACCCGTAGATTACGAAAATCGAGGTCCCGAAGTCCGATTCGGTGGGTCGATTTTTACCCCGTTACAAAGCTTTCTCTTTGAGAAAGCAAAATCAAAGCAAAAATATATGGAACATTTTTCGGTAAGATTCCGATTTGTTAGTGTAAAATCGTTATAAACAAATGGATTCCCGAAAAAATTCTTTTTATCACCCTTTTTCGCAGATAGTATGGACTCAGATGAAAATAAACTTGAATACTCATTTATAGAATTTTTAAAAGTTCTGCAAATTTATTTATCATGTATTTGTTAAAAACGTTCATATTCCAATAAATTAGATATGCAAATTTGAAAATGCGCGCTGTATAAGTCTGAATTACTGCTACACACTACTTCTGCGCACTGCTCTTGACTACTCAGCTGACTGGCAAATCAGGAATTTAATGAGGTTAAATTGTTTATAACGATTTCACACAAACAAATTCAACTATTACAAAAAAGTGCTCCATACATTTTTTCTTTGATTTTTTACGTAGAACCGTTTGGTGTACATAATTCTCCAGAATAAGTAATTTCCTGAAAATTTGTTTAAATAATTCCGCATGAACAATTGCAATTGACAAAAGACACAACGCGGGTGATTTCTTCTTTGATTTACTCATAAATCCGATAGTTACTTTGGTGTAATATCTGCTCTAGATTCTACTTGAGTTTCAGTGGCTTTTAATAAAGAATCATTTTTTTCTCCCTTTTTTGCTTATTTCTCGGAATAGGGGGGTTATGATAAAAAATTGATAGAGACATAATTTATAGATTTTATCATGATCTACAATGAAGTGGAGTCATTTTTGTCTGATTTTTGCAAAAAAATGTAAAAAACAAATAAAAATCTTTTTTCACTTTTTTTTCTGCATTTTTTTTTCTGAATTTTGCATGTTTTTATTGTTTATTTATATCGCCCCCCAATTTTACAACAAAAATTCCACTTGGGATTAAATACTGAAGGTAAAACCTATCGAATGAGCCCAAAACCAGCGTGTTATACCGTCATCGCTCGGTCATTTACGAATTCGGGTCTGAAGTTGCAGTACTACTTGACTCTGGTGTTTGTTCATCCCGGAGCCCGGCTATATACATATCAATAGTATCATTTTCTCGCGGGGCTCGAAATTTGTCAGCCGACCAGCCGGAAATAATTTACTTGGCAATTGCGGCGAATCGGCCGACTCGAGCGAAGTATACAGTGTGCCAGAGCAAATATATGCCCGATCGCGTCTTTTCTGCGCCCCCGCGGAACCGCTTTCGAATCCTGCAACCTATCCCGCCGCAGCGAACAGCAAAGAGCGGCTGACGACGCGTTTAATTCATTCTGCTATCGCTGCACTTTTTCCGCGGCGCGCACGGCCGGTTCAGCCAAGTGTCTCGTGGGCCGTATACAGCATATAAGCGGCAAAGGGCTCGCGTATGTCGCTGTTTCCGGCGGTAGTGGCGCGTAGCGGGACAAGTTGGCCGTGGAAAATGTCGTACGCGACAATGATCGATTCACTTGAGAGGCTTATTACGCCAAAGCCAGAGTGACCGAACGGCAACAAGTTTTAATCAACTTACAGTACTAACAGTATACTTGAAGTGTGACCATTGATAGGTAGGATATATATATATATATATATATAGGTATTACGTGGAGGGATGGAAGGATGAGTAGGCGAGTGGGAGGGAGAGAAGGAGAAAACTATAGACCCACTAGAGTGGTGACGGTGTAAAGTGCCCTGCGTCAATCGGATGCTCGATACAAAATTACAATAACGATTTACATTCGTGCCTCGCACAATCATATTTTAATAATTGTACTTGGAGATCGAGCGTCATCTTTTATACGTATACTGATTAATTAATTCGAATATATGCGCATTCACGCAAAACCTACGTTCAATCTCTAGTTTAACATAGTGGGAAAAGGGAGATACGTGCACGTATACTATATATATGACAAAATAGGGAATTCGCATTGTTTTTCATTCATTGCATATTTGAATAGTATACGTGGGAGAGAAAAATGTTGTTATTCATTGGGATTCAATCGAAACTCGAATTGAAACGAGAGTATATGAAATCCGCGCGACGTGTTTTGTCATTCGCACTTTTGTCAACTAGAATTATACCCACAATTTATATATATTTATCGAAAACGCCGAGGCATTCAACGCTCGTACCATTTGAAAAATAGATTCTAACAAAAAAACAAACAAGATAAAAAAAACGCGAGCATCCATGAAAAAAAGCAGTGTATAGTTGTGAAAAATGCAAATTCCAAGTTTACATACACAAATGGAAAGCGAGCAAGCTGCGAAAACACAATGCGTCAAAGCGAGTGTATGACGCCTGGTATACACACATACACGTATAGTTATACAGTGTATTGTGGGAGGGTGTAGGGCCCTTATCGAGGCTGGCTGCAGTTCCGGTGGAAAAGCCGCGCGCCCTGGCATCGGTGCAGCGGCCTGAGATCGTCCGCGATCACGCGACCATTAGCTCGTGCTTGCGCGCGCCCAAATAATGCCTCCCCTTATCAGCGTAGCGAACGATATAAGAGAGGCAAGGTTTCCTGTTTCCGCCCGCGCGCTCGCCGTTTAATGCGCACACGGCTAGACGGATGGGTAGGAAGGAAGGAAGGAAGGGAGAAAAAGAAAAATTGACGCGGATCATTTGACGCTGTACACGGCGCATTGTATGCGCAAGAGGCTATTGTCGCCGCGCCGAGGCAAGACAGACGATACATACCGAGAGCGGGAGTTGGTTTCGTTGGGAGCGCACACTCTGTGAAATCCGGGTCGGCTTGACGCGCGCGCTATATCTTTTTGAACTTGACGTCTGCTCGACGATATACAAGAACATCCCGAGGAAAGATCGGACGATTAGACGTAATTAAGGATGTTCTGACTACACAGTCATTCCCAAAAGTTAGGTAAATCAGTAAAACGTATTTGGAGAGCTGAGCTGCGACAGATGTTTTTGTATGTAATTGATATGAATAACGAATAACCGTATCCATAGTTGTATGGAGGATCTTAAGCAGCGTAAGATCACATTTGAGTTCTCGTTTTTATAAGCATGTCTTAAACTTTTGAATCTGATTATCCTTCAAGTTATGGCTTATCCCTCACTGATAGGATGAAAAACCATTGTTATATAACTTGTTCCACAGCCAAACCAGGCATATGATCTCTGTATATATCCAATTATTCGATATTCTTCTCTCGTTTTTAAAAATTTCTTCAGATTGTCACTATTCTTTCCATACTTTTCACATAGATTAGAACATGAAAATACTCGAATTTCACGAAACTCCATAAGAGTGCATGTAAATCGAAGTGCTCATATCTTTTTAACCAGCCAACCAGGCTTTCTCAAATTTTGGGTACAACTTTTATATAACGAAATATGCTAATGTGCGAAGTTTCAAGTAAGTTAGGTGTACCCAATATGCGCCAGGACCCAATATGCGCCACTCTTTGTATTTCATATTGGGAAGTCAAGTCGCCATCCCCTCTCCGCTACTCAAGCCAATATGGCCGATGAGTTGGTGGATGATACATTGAAGTGGATGGGAGCTGCTCAATAATCATTAATTGTATTGAGACTAACGAGTCTGCTGAGTTTTTCCCGACGTTAGTATGAAAATATATCATGTAAGAATACTGAGCAATGGATGATTGTGGCAGAGCAGTCAGTGGACACGTCAATATTCCTTCGAGATGTGTTCTGTTCTGTGCGTCCGCTTTGTTTACGTGTGTGATTACACGAATTTTGACGTGTTTGAAGCTTGGTAGACAGTGCCAGCGGTAAAAATAATAATACTGAATAAAAATATGCTCTTAAAGTTGGAGAAAAGAGTAACACATGCTTACAAATACGTGTTTGAAAGATTTTTTAGGTTTTTTTTTTTTTTTTTTTTTATTTAAGCTTTCTCAACTCTTCAAAAAGAGTTATACAGCTGTTACAAAATTTACAGTACTTGGTATATTTACAACTAATACATATCGAGATTTATAATTGTAGTTCGCAGTCTTTTAAATATTCTAAGAAGTATAAACATGCCTTTACATTTGGTTGCGCTAGGAGTATTCTCATTGTCAGTGGGGGATACAATTTTTCTTTTTTGAGATTCTTTAATAACTTCACTCTCTGCGTATCGTAAATTTGGCATTGCCATACGATGTGGTCAATTTTAGGTTATCCAAACCAACGACCCAATTCACACTTGCACCTGGGAGTATATCCTCTTTTCTCCAACTTCAATAGCATATTTTCAGCCAGTATTATTATTTTTTTACCTCTGGTGCTCTCTCCGAAGCTTCGAACACGTCAAAATTCGTGTGATCACACACGTAAACAAAGCGGACGCACAGAACAGAACACATCTCGAAGGAATATTGACGTGTCCACTGACTTCTCTGCCACAATCATCCACTGCACAGTATTCTTACATGATGTAATATTATACTGACCTCGTGAAAAACTCAGCAAACTCATTAGTTCAATATAATTAACGATTATTAATGCATCATCCACCAACTCATCGGCCATATTGGCTTGAGTAGCGGAGAGGGGATGGCGACTTGGCTTCCCAATATACGGGCGTCTAGAGCATCGCCGCAGCACAGGATCTTGTCGGCAATGCTAAATAATGAGGAAAGAAAACATTTTCACCGATCGGGAACCCTTACACCAACTTTTTACAGCTTGTTTTCTCCATTTTTTCACCAATTTTCATTCTCGATCTAATTTCGCTCAGGTAAGTGCGAATTTTTTTAATACCCTTAAACTGGGCCAAAAAAATCGAGCGACATATCGTTCGATTCCTTGACATCTCATCTACATCATCCAATTTTTTTTCATCTTACGCCCTTTTCATCAACCGTTTCAATAGCTCTTCGTTATTTTTATCAAATGTACCCAATATGCGCCACCCCTATTTTCTTGTTCTAGCTGCTACAATCAACCCATTCATGGTAAATATGATTGAAAAAAAACTTAGTTCAAGCTCTGGAGCAGGTAAAGAAAGGTAAGATATCGCAGAGGATGGCTTCGACTATATATAAGATACCTCGTCGAACATTTCAACGATATGTCAAACAAAACATATCCGAAAAAAGGAAAATGAGTCGACCATATGCGTTAACGACAGTACAGAACGAAGAATTGTGTAGTCGAATTAAACGCTTAGCAGATACTGGCTATCCTATAACGAGAAAAATGTTGAGGTTATTTAAATATTGAAGGTATTGAGTAGGCCTTTCATTTGCCACCAATTACGTTCGAAAATTTCCATTTGACGCGGTGTAGTGACCTTTCTCGCTTAGGTGGCGCATATTGGGTACAGGTACCTTATTTTTCACTATTTTCATTTGTAGCCAGAACATCCTTAATCGCTTATCGGGAAACAAATATATACACCTATGTTTTGCCTTTATGCCGAAGCGTTACGCGCGAGCGTCACGTCGCGGCAGTTGATCCGCGTTGGCCGACTCCGAGGGGGATGCGCCTATAATATACGGATCCTATTCGAGCTTCTCTCGCAGGTGGGACTCCCAGCGAAATTGCCGCCGCCGCCGCCGCCGCAGCCGCTCAATTTCACCGACGGCTCGTTTTACGAGCTCTTAACTGGCTGATCCTGGGCATAATACACAGAAATTGATCCGATAGACCAAGACGCGGACAACATCCTCGTGCCACATTCCTCGACTCTTTTGCTCTCACACTCGAGTGGCGCTCAATCATTTTAGTGAAAAGCTGTACGCTGCGGCCGTGTTTTTACACGCTCGCCAATACGACTCATGCACGCTCCGATCGTCTTCGATGTCGAAAGCGTCATTGAAACTATTGTGCAGTTGCAACATATGCGAAATAAGTGCCAGCCTCTCTGTGTTGTACACTCTTGCAAACTCTAAATCGTAGATTTATTAACAACGGCTGCAGCGAAATTTCGAGGAAAACTCTCGGTTCACTTTTGAATTTTTCCCGCACCCAACGCGAAAAGAGCTCGACCTCTGCAGTTTTGATTGTATTTGTTACAGCTCGTGCGTCGTGTATACATGCGCGATCACACGCAAAGAGTAAATCGTAGAGAAGATTTAGAGCCGGATGAGATATCATGGATGAATATACGCTATTTCATCGTGCGTTAATTTATTTACCACACAACAATCAAAGTATAATATCCTTGTAACTGAGAAGATCGTTAGTCGAATCCTTTGTCGGATAATAAAAAATCTGTCACTCTATGTATACCTATTTGCAATGACGGAATTAATATAGTGTTCCAGAAAACTGCCCAAACGCACTGGGCAATGTATTTTCAATTTTTTTAGACGACGCAATACTAAGTACCATTTGGAGATTTGGCTCGTCACTTTGACTGAAACATGGGGGTAGGTTTGCGCATATACATATGTGAAATCAGTCAATATAACATTGTTTGAATGAAAACACGACTGAATACCTCCGGCAAATTGAATCACGTTATAGGATGGATGATTCCACTTGTCATATATTTCGGTAACTGTACGACCCACCTCAAAAAATGTTAGCGGGATCGGATCGATTCAATTCCCAAGTGGTGTTCTGGGTAAGTTATAGTTGAATTTTGTCAAAGTGGAAAAATGTACATAAACGTTACCCCACCGTAGCGGAAAGCTAGTATATACTAGCGTGTATACGGACCCATGATTAATCGACGACGTACGAGATATATTCATTTTGTGCATTTTGTTGGAAGGATCACAAATCCGAAATTCCGGTCGTCTACTTAACGCCTCCGCAAGTGGGCTGCTTTCACGAAGAAAATTAGTTTCGAGCGAGGATTTCTCCGTCTCATTGTGCACGTAGTTCGAGCCGAATCACCGGTTTTCCGTTTCGTCGAGGTGGGCTACTACGTTATTGAGGGAGAGCAGCAGCTCTACAATATGCTGACAGCGCACGTGCGTCATCGTAGAGTTAACGCAGCTCATATATACACTACTATTTTTATGTTTTCTTTCCACAATTGAATCCGGATCTATTCTTATCTCTCGTCCCCCCTCCTCTCGAGTTGTCATACGTGCGCTAGTCATATCCGTATTATACGTTTATCATTGATTTTTTTCCCTCCCGAATCCTATAATCCACGAGTACTTAGCGCATTCCTTGCAACAGACGCATATACGCGACAAAGAAAAATATCAAACTGATGCGGCGCTCGGCAAACATTCGAATCGCTGCGCGCAGAGGTACGTACGGGATGGATGATCGAATCGATCTCGTCGAGCCTCGCCCACGTGTGCACACACCGGAGCCGCTCAAATTTGAAAGCCGGCGCGTATTTGTGGGCGGACACGTGTGACTATCGCCAGAGCCCGACTTATCGGGCGGCTCAATTTTATTATCGTGATCAGCCGCGAATCGCGCGAGGCTGCTGCTGCTGCTGCTGCTGCTCTCTTTCGATTTTAATTGCGCGCGAGCCACGACCTCGAAGCTGATACGCGCGCGATGAGGTGACGCTTGGCGCCGGCACGTCGACTGCACTGCTGCTGCGCGGGACAGGTGACTCGATATTGTTTTCCTGATGCCCATACTTGGCCTTTTCCTTCTCGCTACTGCCGTAAATTGACGTTTTTGCCAGCGCACCTCGTACATCCGAGTACTGTCCCATTAGGACATGTGTGCGGCGAATTATTGGCCGTTAGGCGTCGCCACTGTCGACAACTCACGTATACAAACTGCTAATGAGCATTATTTTCAAACTTTTACGCCTATTCAATGCAACATGTTCCTTGTTTAAACTATGTCACGCTCGCATTCTTGATAACCGAATATTTCCTTACAGCATCTCAAAAATGATTATTTTTCTGTCATAATGCAGTAATCTGTAATGAATGTCTATCATTTCTCTTTTCAATTTCTTTTCAAAGCTGTCATACATCCAGAATTTCCTTCCACTAGGAAAAGTGAGTAAATATATACGAAACAAACTTGTCGAAATAGATACTTACACACTGGTGACCATGGGCAACATGTTATGTCAGCCGCAAATGTACTTATAATCAAAGTTTGATTGTGCGAGTTGACTTGTTGACACTGGCGACGCCTATATCGGCCAATATTCCGACACACCCTATGATTGAGCGTCGGAGCGCGGGGGAAATTATTGCAGAAATGATATTTCCGTATAGCCGTCGAACGAGTGGTGGAGCTCAATTCGAAACGGGAGCTTTGAATGTCGGGTAGGATGGAGCCGACGAGTATATTAGCCGAGTTCCGCTTTGGAAAATCAATGCAATCGTCAAAACGACGACGAGTTTAATGAATTGTTCACGGCCGAGCGAATCCGCGCCAGGCTGTTTTCAAATTCATAAAACGTGGCGCGTGAATAACGATGGTCGTGCGTTTTTATTCCGCGGGTAGTTCGTAAAACTACGCGAGATATACAGTCGCACAGATAAAATCGTGCGTATATCGTAATAAACAAACTGGCATTTACGACGAGTTCCGCGTGTGTATATACCAAACGTGACCTTTGGCTAGAGCATATCATACTGCGGAGACGGAGCAAGTTGTTTCAATTCGATTGTCACCTCGAGGAGTCCGAGGGGGGGAAAGAAAGAACCCCGATTCCTCCATGGAAGCAGCGATTTTCACGTATCGTTTTTCGAAATTTTCGATTGACGGCGCGAGCAGCTCGGGCTTGTTTTTTTATTCGGCTCGTCAAGGCTGCATCGAGCCTCGAGGAGAGTCGAAAAGCGCGCGCTCCGTTGAAATAGAGCGCGTCCTTCTGAGCGCGGGGAAAAAAGTTTAAGCGCACTCGCTGAATTAACAAACGCTGTTTCGTACACAGTCGACGCGGTGCTGTTCCCCGGGGGTTTAATAGATGTGTTACACATATACGTGGCTCAAATCAAACAGTGCCTCGGACGATCGTTTACCTTTTACCGGCTGCCCCCAATGAATGATTACTGCTCGAACCGTTATATTCTCGTAGCGTCAACTATGGGCAAATCGTTAAGGCACGTGTGTCGGTTGAAGAAAATTGCCCTCCCGAGAAGGGCCGCTTCGGGACGAATTCACCCAATTCACGCAACATTGAATTGTGCGAGCGAGAAACAAGGCTGTTTTTCTAATTCCACATGTACGCACACATTGAGCTGTTGATTCGGGCAAACGCGAGAAGTTTGAACGTTACAACCCGGCTATATATACATACTCGTGAAAAAGTCATTGACACAGATCGGAGCTAAGAAAAAAAAAAGTTGCCGGGCGATTACGCATATATACGTATGTACGCGCGTATCCGCACGCAACGATCGACTCGGGTCGCGCGGAACGATCGTCGTTGATTGGAAACCGATCGCGGCTATACCTATAGGCGAGTACCTCACGTACAGGTATATACACGTGTATAATACGAGACGCCGGTCGCTGTCGCACGTCGCGCTTATTACGTTGCGCTCGATCTATTTATAGCCGCGCGCGCGCGGCGGCGGCGGCGGCGGCGGCGACGGTGCGAGGCTTTTCACTCTGTCGCGCCGCGCGGCCTTCTCCGATGATGCGATGCGCCACGCCGTTTCTCCTGGTATCTGCGCGTATGGCTCACCTCTCGATCGGCCGCGATCGATCACGTGACTAATATTATTAATAGTCGCGAGGATCGATTGCAACGACGTGTTTACGCCGCGGACGAGCTTGGCCAGCCGGCTATAACACAACCGGCTCGCTCGCTTTTCCCCCTATATACACATACACATACGTGAATTGGTGCAAATATTTGCCGCTCGAAATTTCCTCGTCGGATCGGACCGTCGCGCCTCGCAGGTATACAAGTATACAACCGCATATAATACCAATCGCGTGGCGCTGTATGTTGTCGTGTGCTGGCACCCGCCCGCTCGTCTGAGAGAGAGAGAGGGACACTTGTTGTCATCGCGCGATAAGCCACAAGGGCCGAAGGGTTTCTCGGCCGCGGAGAGTGGGGGATTCGGTCGTAGGTGCGGGGAGGTTTACCAATGAAACGCGTGACTCTCGAAATGAAATTGAAATAAGGAAAGCCTCTTTATTGAGGTGCAAAACACGATATAAAATAATACACTTGCGTTGGTGGCCGGGGCCCGCCAACGACTTAAAACGCGCGCACGCGCAGAGGGCCGCTCGGCCACGGGGCCGAGTATTCGCTCGCTCGCGGGAATACAAAAATATCAGCGCGACTTACGGTTTGCCGCTCGCTCGTGGTTTTCGCCCGCAGGATGGTAGGCGGGCTCGCTTGCTGCTCTCGTCGCCGCTGTCGCTGCTCCTGGCGCACGCGCTCGCGCTCGGCTCGAGTGTGCGCGGCCGCGCCTACAGCTTTCGCGGGGCGAGGGTTGAGTTGCCCCGCGCGCCCAGGGAAAACGTTATTTCCTCCGGGCAGCTGCAGCGCTCGGAGTGTCGTCGGGGTGGTGTGGGGACACTCACGCTTACACACGCACGATCACCAACCGTCGCGTCGCGTCGCGGAAAGGTGTACTGGGCGGCGCGTGCTAATCGGTACACGGGTCGGCGCGAGAGTGAGTGTCCTTCCGTCCTCGCGGGGCTCGCGTGCCGCGCGAGGCCCTCCCCTCTCTATCTTCTCTCTCGCTCTCTCGCGAGACGCGCACCCAAAGGGCCGCGGCGCGTGCCCGCCTCGATCGCGCGATTCGCGCGCTCGCGCCCGCGCTTCCGGCTTGCCACGTGGAGATCGCGCGATAACGAGTGCTCGCGAAGCACTCGTTACACCATATATAATTACATTCATATATATGAAGTTCCTCTGTAGAACATAGATGTTAGATTTGAATAATCACCGTACCCGTTGAGTCATATGACAGACTTATCCGTGGTTTCTATCTGTCGTCTTTTACTTATTTCATTACAAGAGATCAATAGAAAAAAATGAAATAGAAAATTTCCATCCAGAGTTTCGAGTGATATACCGTGAAACCCTATTTGCGTAACAGCTTACCCTCGAGTACGAGTATTGAAGACTATACTCGTCACAAATATTTTCGCAGCCTAAGCTCATATCAAATGGAATATCTCGACTCTCGTAGAGAAAAGAGTCATAATATAAATGACCAACATATAATGCCCATATATTTATGGCTGCTTTGTATACAATACATCGATTACGAAAAAACAAAAAATACATAATTTTAATTTAACTAAACATAATCAAAACGAGTCATGTTCTCTGCTTCAATTTCTCTGCTTTCTTACATCAAACTATAGTAAAAAGGATGGTATTCAGAAGGAATTATTCTTTCCTTCATTAGCTTCTTCAAGTCATTAACTTTTGCTTCGTCAAGCGTTAATTTTCTCAAGTAAGCTCGTCTTAGTGGCTCACTTGTATTTTTGATGGTGGTGATACTTTGTGGTTTCTCTGAATATGAATAGTCATACGTTACTTTCTCAGAGCTTATCTCTATCATAGAAAGTTTGGAAACTTTTATTTTTGTCCATGATTTTTTATTAGCCAGACTTGTAAAATCGAAAATTTCAGATTGGTCTAACTCTAAGACTGCATACTTTGGATCATTGACCTTAGCTGATTGCATTATTGCACACCACTCATTCTGAGTGTATATACTCTTATTCTTTGCAGCTTCTTCAATAGCGGAGTGCATTGAATCTCCAACCATCTGAGTATGCCCTCTAACAAGATATCTGTAATGAACAAAATTCGAATAAGTCAATCTTCAATAAACCAATAGAGTCGAAAAAATGCATTAATCGCTGAAGAGGAGTATATGGAGCACCAACTCTGTTACTTAAGGATACAATTTTCATATCGCATTCACAAATCTCAAAATCTTCCCGGGAAAAAAGTACACATCTCGTAATCTCCCCGTGGAAAAAGACACATCTCGCACATGTGATGCATTTTCTCATTCAATGAAAAAAAAATGAAGTATTTACTTTTTTGAGAGTCTACAAAAAACTATATGGGTCATTCGATTCAGAATGTAGTACCAAACAAATTATCCCGCATATAACCCCGTTTTCGGCGAGGAATATGCACTGAATCGAGAAATACTTGAATACTTTCTGTTCATACCCCCAAGATCTATAAGTTGCAAGATAACATGAACAATACATCAGAATTTAAATTCTATAGTATGGAAGTGACCATGAATATGTCTTTCTTCGCGAAAATTGAAATGTATCTCTCTTTGCAAGTGGAATCGCATTTCTATTACTTATACAAGAGGAGTCGGCATAATGTAGATATCTCGAGAGGTTGTTTTGGGAGATTATTTTACTCACCGATGCGTAATGGATACATTAAAAGTTTTTGCAGCTTCCAGGTACATAGAGAATATAGTGGAGTTTCGATTTTGTCCTCCACAGTTATCGCTATGGAAGTAAAAATGTTTGACTCCCGATGCAGCTTCCGATCTTATGTACTGCCATAAACAACTCGAGATTTCATTCGACCCACGTTTAGCTATTGTTTCGTTCCATACGTAGCAGTACCCTGAAATTTCATTTATTCTATAAAAAATGTTTAGAGTGATAAAATTATTGTTCTATCACTTTTGAATGAAACAAGACAATGTTGATTACCTTGATTCGAAGCCATGTCATATATAGTGAAATTGTAGATCGCGACTTTTCTCTTATAATAATAAGAACACGAATGGGCCCGAGGCACATTCAAAACCTTCTGCAGATCGAATGATGCACAGCAGACAGATGCGTCTGATATAGCATAATCTTTATCAGTCTGCATGTAACTTCGTGCTCTGTTCTTATTGCTAATATGCTGATAGTGATTCACTTCTGCGGCTTGCTTTTCTTCTGCAGAGAGGTTTCGGAACACAGTGCACTCGTCACATTCGTCTTTTTTAGGCTGGTGAAATCCGATATTATATTCGGTGCAAAAAATGTCACGATAATGATGACAAGATGCAACCGGTGTTTGCTTGGCCTTCTCCATTTGAGCTTTGTAATCGGCATACATTCTATTAGTATTCAGCTCTGATGAAATGTATTGCCGAGAAGTAGTACTCCGGCAATAGTGTGAGTCAACTTTTTCGATGGATTCAATATGCTTTCGCACTGAATAGCTGACCGATGGAATGATTTTGAAGGGTCGATTTTCGTGCTTCCCTCTGACATCATCTGTGATCACAGTCCCCGAATGAGATTTTGCTTTTGATTTTGGAATACTTTCTAGCCACTTTTTACAGATTCCTATTAAAAAACGTTCATAATTATGACAATGCAAACAATGACCATATCAATATATTTACAATTTCTAAATTAAGTTGGGTTTGGATTAATTTTATGGAACAGAACTCCTCACGCAAGAGGACACGCATTTCACCCTTCTGTTTAAGAGTAGCACGTTTTGGAAATTTCAGAAATATTATCAAATGAAGAAAAGGAGAACGTTAGTTACCAAAAGTATCCAAAAACATTGTTCGGCACACTTTGACTTCTTTTTGCGGTAAAATCAGCAAAAAGTTATGGTATCTCTTTTGGGGTGTTTGGTTGACTGTTTTCATCGACTTATCAAGATAGTCCCATTGCCGTGTATGGTCGCCTATGAGCCAGAAATCTTTGAAAAGTTTTTGCCGTTCGACGTAAGAAATTTTCTGTGCACACTTGAAACGGCAGCTAATGCACCCTACACACTTATGCACATAATAATCGCCTTTGGTACTTTTGTAATCTTGCCCAAGATTTCTGGCTTTTTTCGCTGCATTTCTGGGCCACGTTTCCCTATTATTTTTACGTTTCCTTGTTCGAACGTTCTGGCTGTCTGCTAGTTGTTGCTTCTAAAGAATATGAGACGATTAAATATCCTTTTAGTTTTTATCATATTTGAATGTTTTATGGAGTAAAGTTATATTTTAAATTTTATTATGACATGCACAATCAACAAAATGCATTTTCAATAAAATGCACTTGGAATCTAAATGTAAATATATATTACCTGCACATTCGTTATCACTAGCAGAATGCCTTTCCGACAGTTGAGATGAATGGATGGAATCATCGCCATTATCATAAACTTCGTCATCCCTTTCAGAAATTTCATGATCAGATCCAAAATCATCGAAACTTGATTGATTTTCCAACCTCACATCTGATGCTAAAAGCAATAGTTCATTTTAATAAAAACCAAGCAGAGGAAGTGTTTTCATGGGTTGTTTGAGATTTAAAGCCGGAAATGTTGATACAGGATTAGAATAGAACGTTTTGCAATATGTGATAGATACTATTTTTTTAACGAGGTACTTGAATTTCTATAATAGTAGATACTAGCATCCCCCGTCGCGACTTCGCCTGCTCTCCCAGTTAATAGAATTCGAATGATAATTATTAACTGTGCGTAGAAATAAATTAAGGCATATTTTAGCCGTTTAAATAATTCCTTGACTAAATATATGTGAGTTCGATTATTTAGGCAATCGATTACACGCTATAATATCGGAAGTCACATAGGACGACCAATTTAAAGTTTTCCATGGCAAAATCGAGGACTCCAACTCTGATTGCCTTATACTTATAGGCCAGACTGCGCCACTTCAGCCGCGTGAACGGCTAAAATAGCGTCTCGCCACCTAGTGGACAAAAAGAGAAACCGGAGCTGATTTGTATGTTATTTCCACATTTTGAATATAAACGTTCCTAATTAATTAATGATTAATCTTAATAGCCTATGACACTTCAGGGTACATAGTAAAGCTACTGTCAAAAGTTGGAAGCGATTGGTTCAGTAGTTTTCGAGATTTTTGCGAACATACAAACAAACGTTTTCTCTTTATATAATAGTAAGATTATCACAAAAATAACAGCAATACCCGGCGAAAACGACCCATTCAACAAAATGCAAGCACAAGTCTCTTTTTTCGAAGAATTAAACTCCCATGAAAATCTTTGAGTTTATAATGAGTGTAAATAGTGTATTCATAAATCTAAACTCACCATTCCAACTGACAGGCTGCTGATATGGGATTTCTTGTGATGAATGATCTTGATGATCAGAAAAATCCTTATGGTTCACGGGAAATCCAGGCTCAATAGTACATTGTGATCTGAAGTGCCATGTATCAGCTGAGTTTTCATCAATCTTCAATGGGTCATTTTGATGATCTGCTAAAGAGTCTAAACCCAAGAGTGCATGTATTATGTAATGAATGATGTAATTATGAGAGTATTATGTGACCGCAATAAGAATAAATTATCTGCTCACTCCGGTATTTCTTATAAGTCAGGATTAAAAAATACAGAGCAAATGCATCTTTTATGACTCATAGAGTACACTAGGCCTATTGGAAAAGTGAAAATTTTTTGAGTCATTGATCATGATGAAACTTTGCGAGCAGCATATGACTTCCGATACATATGCCGATGACTTCGTATTCATACAGATATGCTGTTAATACATAAAATTAGATAAAATGAAAGAGTACTTGGAAAAAAATGAAACAATAGACTGTATAGCTTGAAATATGAATTTTACTCAATAACCATTTCACAGAGTTTCATCTTGATCAGTGACCGAAAGATTATGACTCTCCGTAATGATTCGCCATGGAAGCACGAATGAATATGGTGGGCTATAATCCTTGTGATATTGATTTCATAGTTTGTATAAATTCTATGATTTTATTGATTATATAAATTGAAAGTGTTCCTTACTTTCACTCTGAAAACTGGAGCAAGTTAATTCGTCATGCTTGTGCTGGCTCAGGTGTTGTGGAACCAACTGCCAAGTATTTGAAGATGACGATGATTCTATATTACAATAGAAAGAACTTCGAGAATCGTCATCTTCGATACTAGACCTCCAACAAGATTCTGCTTACGAAAAGAACAATGACATGAAATGATAGAATTCATAATTGGCAAATACAAAATGTTTCATGAAAACTGGAGGAAATTGGCCTAATGAAACCCATAGCCAGGCCAGCGGCGTTATTATAAAACTATAGACAAGATCACGTCCTTTTTTGAAAAAAAATATCCGTATTAAGATAGTTTATGCCAAACTGCGTTCTCTTACAATCGTCTTGGAATTTTAGCCACTCATTGATAACAATATTTTACATCAGCTCTTAAAATCTGACCGAGCTCGACCGTGTCAATCATGAATTATTAAATGTCAAATTTTCACTTTTAACACGTGAAGCCTTTTACCGAGCCTCTCAAGGCATACTCAAACAGACGTTGTCACCGATATCTCGAAAACGCTTCTTTAAATTTTGACAGAAAAAAGTATGATTCGTTTCATAATACAGCTGATCGGGCCATGCGTCTCAATGGGTCGACAAAAATATGTAACGAAAAAACTTACCAGGATTCGAAAAATTAGTCTCATCCTTTACTGGCTGTGGTTGATTTTGATACAACCAATCATAATCTATATTACTAATGATAGTTATCACGTATGAGAATTATTAATTCAAAAAATTAAGAGCGAAATATTTATATTAAAACAATGAATTATGAATTGGATTTTTTATGCTTGATCAATCGCTGATAAGCAGACAAATATTTTTCAGACGAGTTTTTTCGAGTGAAAAGCTACTACATCAAATTTTTTTACTGTTTGTAAAAATTTATTTTTAGGAAGAGACAAATATTAAATATTTTTGGAGGAAGACAATCTCCCTGGATTCTGAGTTGAATTATGCTGAAAGATAGTCTCAAAAAGTTTATTATGGAAATTCGCTATTTTCGAGTGAAAATTCGCTGAACATTAGAAAAATACGAATGTTACGATTTCTATTTCTTACTGCTTAGTCACATTGTAATCTTCTTTAACGCACTGAAAATCAAACAAATCCTATGTCATCCAACTGAAATAATAGACAGGATAGAAACTAGTGGGGAGTCTAGTCAGTAACAAAAGGTTATACTAATGGTCGAAGCGTATGAAACTCCAACCGATCAAGCTCTCAGCGTATTTTAAACTATCTACAGACCTCTTCAGATAGGCATTAAAAGAGGAGAAATTGGAATATTTTCCAGAAAACTCTCAATTTTTCATGAAATTCTCCCGATCCAAGGATGTCATACATATACGTGTATGACGCCATACATATGTAGAAAAATTTTCAGGTTGGTATTGGTTATGAACGCAGTGCGCGCAGCGCAGCACACCGCACCGCTGTATATGATTACTTGCACATATACGCGGCCTTTATAGTCCGGTGCTCATCTGTTCAAAAAACTTTGCTATCTCGGACTTTACATACACTGTCGCTAAAATTTATTGGGTTCCCTCCAGAAAATGACTCTAAATCGAATGAGACATGGGCGTCAAACTGAAAAGTATGGCTTCATGTTTTTATTTTTGGAAATGTTAAAAAATTTGCATTTTTTTTTTAATTTTGAGTTAGTATGAAAACTATCAATCCTAGAGTAAAATGGAAGAGGAAAAAAAGTTTCCTTATGAAATTTTGCATGAGGATTAAGTATTCCGGAACATTAATCTCGAAAATTGTTGTTGCAAAATAGGTACAAAGGGAAAAATGACCCCAAAAAACAAGCCATTTTTGTGATTTTTTTTCAAGTTTTCAAATCATACCTACGATAATGAGATTATTAATAAGAGTACCTTATACAGTAATGAAAATACAAAAAAAATTTCATCTCGATGTCTCTGCAAGTTTTTGAACAGATGAGCACCGGACTAATATCTGCAGATGCGCATGCGCTGTCTATAACTGGCGTTTCCATAACCGGCGGCTACCAAAACACCATCCGCCGGCTGGAAATTTCGTATCGTCCTACCGCATGGAATATATGCATGGCGGAGCTACGTTTAACGCATCCGATCATACCAACATTGCATCCGAAGTCGGATGCACTTGAGCTAGCCGCAGCACTGATGGCTTTAAGCTATCATTTTGCTTTCTCAAAGAGAAAGCTTTGTAACGGGGTAAAAATCGACCCACCGAATCGGACTTCGGGACCTCGATTTTCGTAATCTACGGGTCGAAAAACATGGAAATCCGAAAATGTCTGTATGTATGTACGTATGTACGTACGTACGTACGTACGTACGTACGTACGTACGTGCACTTTTTTTTGTCGTACGATAACTCTCGAAGGAATTGTCCGATCGTCCTGAAATTTTGCACACAGGTTAGTCGCCGCAAAATCTCGGTCGAGTTCAATTTTCAGCCAATTCCGTTGTTTATTTCTCTAGCAACCGTTGCTAACGTGTTTTTGATAAAAGCTCCGAAAATCATCATCAATGCACGATGGGTCTCCAATTCTTTCGACGACGATCGATGAGAATCGATAAGACATTCATTTTGGAACAACCATTGTTTATTCTCCTAGCAACCGTTGCTATGGAGATACAAAATTCAGCTTCAGACTGACTTTTTTTGTCGTACGTTAATTTTCGAAGGAATGGTCCGATCGTCCTGAAATTTTGCACACAGGTCGGTCTCCGGCAGATGTGAACCGAGTTCGGTGTTCAGCAACATCCGTTGTTTGATTCCATGGCAACCGTTGCTAGCGTGTTTTCGATAAGTTCCCATATAATTCATGATAAATGATCATTTGGGTTTGTATATTTATGGGATTCTATAACAATCAAAGAGACCTTTCCCGTATAAACCATTGTTGATGTCTCTAGCAACCGGTGTTTATATCGCTTGCAACCGTAACTAGGGAATGGGAAAAGTCAGTTGGAGGTTCATTTTTGGAACTGTTGATGACTAAGAAGTAAGAACATCGAAGCTCCGACATTTACCATAGCAACCGTTGTTTACGTCCTTAGCAACCGTTACTATGGAGTGTGAAAAATCAGTTGGAGGTCCATTTTCGGAACTGTTGATGACTAAGAAGTAATAACGTCGAAGCTCCGACATTTACCATAGCAACCGTTGTTTACGTCCTTAGCAACCGTTACTATGGAGTGTGAAAAATCAGTTGGAGGTCCATTTTCGGAACTGTTGATGACTAAGAAGTAAGAACATCGAAGCTCCGACATTTACCATAGCAACCATTGTTTACGTCCTTAGCAACCGTTACTATGGAGTGGGAAAAGTCAGTTAGAGGTCCATTTTCGGAACTGTTGACGACTAAGAAGTAAGAACACCGAAGCTCGGATATTTACCATAGCAACCGTTACTATGGAGTGGATGAAATAAGTTAGAGGTTCATTTTGCTTTCTCAAAGAGTGGTGATTAATGCAAGTTGAGGTTCAATTGCAATACTTTGAGAAAGCATACTGCTGAGGCACTTGGCAGCGGTTTTTTTCTTTTGGCCTTTGGTTGTCTCGGGGTCTTGCTTTGAACCTTTGTGAGATGGGTTTCGCGTATCTTGGGCAACTAATGTTCATGAATCACTGTATATGCAGGTGGAATCAATAATAATTCACGAATATCTCGAGAAAAACGAGGCGTTTTATCAGTATCTCCGCACATGGACACATTCGACGAGCCGCGAGTCAACACATACCCCAAGCGCGACACGTTTAATTTTATTCACGCCGAACCGAATAATTCACCCGTCACGCGCGTGTTTTTGAGCTCGACGTCCCTTGGTCGCGTTGTACATCAATTAACTGTTTTGTGGGGAATTGTATCAAGACTCGGTATCGCGGCGGGAAATTCAACGTGGCCAAGTGAATTTTCAAACTCTGAGCAGCTACGTCCTCGGGGCAAAGTGGGGACAAAGTATAGGGAGGAAGCGAGGGTATCGTTTGTCGAGCAACAGCGAGACATCCTCTGTTAACGGCCAACTGCTTCCGATTCTTTTGCAAACTTGCCCCTTTACTCTTCATTGGAAAGACAAGTTGATGGAGAAAAGAGACGAAGCACCTGCTACGGTAGAGCGAAAAGTGGTGTGGCGCGCAGGGGAAAAAGTCCTCGGGACCCTGCCTAAGATAAGCTACTTTGCTTTTCTTACGAATTCTCGTATTGCGTCGGATGTAAATTATCACCTTACCCTTTAGAAAAGTGCTGGATCAATCCGACGCGAACTCGAGATTCAATTAATTTTCTCTTCTATTATTGCAATTTACTTCGGAATAATTTTTTCCTTCCTCACTATATTTCAAATTATATAGTGAATGCGCGTTTTACGAGTTGAATGCGCTCAATGCATTTTCGACTGTGATCGCGTGCCCACATTGAACCACAAGTGATCTCTGAAAGCACCGATCTTCGCGTGTCCCATAGCGCTCAATAGTGATCACCGCTTCCACAGATAAAAAGTTTATTGGCTTATATATTCCTCGAGCCAAGTTCTTAAGTTAAATCTTCAAGCTATATATAACAGTGTCTTATCTTGTTTAAGTCGTCAAAACAATGCACGGCTATTTTCCTCCATGTCGCGTAAACTTTTTACGAAACTCTGATGCTCTACAAAATACAAAGTTACACGTTATTAAGCAGGATTAGTGTGAGATTTTAATTGAAAGTGAACACCCGCAGGAAAAGATCATTATGTAATTCGTCATCTAGATCACGTTTACGTTTGGTATTCGGTCGTATCCGCATTAAAAATTAAGCTACGAAAATCCTACGAAGCTTTTGTAATTCTGGAGTGGGATTTGCATTAAGATATCTTCATTAGATTTACTTGGATTAATTTTTTGAACTATCAATTCGAACCGTATACTATATTTGGATAAAATGTACTATCGTTATTTTCAACATGTAATGAACTCGATTCGGGGTGCAGCGAAGACAGATTAAAATTGAACCATTGAATCAATTCTCAGCTGTTGAAAATAAAATTAACGAAACGATTCCTACTGATAAAGAACATTAATATATATGTATAAACTCACGTATGGAATTATCATTTTTCTTGGATCCAGAGTTCTTATTTTTCTTGCTCTTCGAGTACAGGTTGCCAATCTTGCTTTGGCCGCAACCCATTTCTGACCTGCGATTGAAAGCGTACCAGCTCCCAAGCGGAAGCTTTGGATATTTTTTATATCCTTCGCGAGAGTTCAAATCACGACGGAGACACAAAGACACGAGGAAAATCACATTTTACGGAAAAACACCAAGGAACAACACTGGGAATTTTTGTTGTTGTTTGCGACGACAGCTACATTATGTTGCGCAAAGAATTTCTCCTGCTTCTCAGAGTTACTGCATCAGAAGAATAATTCGACGAGCCAAACATCAAACTCACAGTTCTACATAACTAGCCGCGACGTTCTCCGCGACATTCCTCCTTTTGTCCGTCCCTAATTGAAGATGTTGGACACTGATATGTCGAGACCTTGGCCAATTTTGAGATGCCGTATTGTACACAGAGGAAATAAAGGTAATTGGAAGGCAGCAGCTCGTGATTAAAAATATCATATGCTCAAAACTACGCTCAGTCTTGGCCTGTTGAGTTCGCGAGCAAGTACTCTGATTCGCTTCTCGACTCATCCGGCTTGTCACTCTCGCGCACTTATTCTTCTTCTACGTCATTATTCACATAACTATTCTCGTCTTACTATATGAAGCCTGCAGTACCGAACGAATTTCTACATGCCGTTGGGATGTATCTTTTCCTATTCATACTGCAATTTTATCCCTCGGTTCAATCTGCTTTTTATTGTTCATCGTCCACACGTTGCGTGTCTATTGCTTCTTCACACGTGGCTATATATTAAAATATGATCTTTGATTGTTCCTAGCGCCTTCCATCAAACTCACTTTCGACTATGTACGCTAATCCTTAAATTCTCTAAATAAATATATATATTTATTTGTTCGAGCATTGGCAACCTGAGCCAAGCCGGGAGCCAGTCCATCTTCAAGCGTCAGTCCATCTTGAAGCGTCAGTCTCGTGCTTTGCGCATCGTAATCGCGCGGCAAAACTTCATCATCTACCCGATTTCCAGCTGAAAACTCGGGGGATCTTCATCGCCGGGCATCCGAGAATCGTCCGACACTGAGGCTCGATTCACCTTGTGCATTCAAGCGTCTCGGCCAATCCTTCTGGGGTCGACCATTTTTCCGTACGGCGAATTACACAACTCCCGCCTCGAGACGATTCACTCGTGGCTCGCTGTCAAACTTTCCACTTGACTCGGTTGGATTCCTACTATCACCGGACACCTCCAAATTTCTTTGATTTTCATCATTTTCTTCCCCTCTGTCTCTTTTCCTTCAATCACAGCCAAGGTTTTTTTGCTCTCTTAACTCCTTCAATTTTCAACCTGATACAAAGACTCTAATGATGCTTGCTCGTGCTCTTTTTATCCGAATAAACGATGGATCATGCTCCCATTGTGAATTTTCAGAGCCTACCTTACCGTGTCTTTGACTTTTTTCATTACTTTTTTCCCTCACTCTTTCCCAGCTATTTGGCGGCGTCTTCTACGGATGCAAAATTTAACCTTCGCTGATCCACTTTTCAAGTGATTATCCAGATTTTGCTCTGGAAAAAGAAAAAGAGAATTTTGTTAGCAAGTTATATCCATTCTATGGGGGGATTATTCTTCTTTACAAATATAACTTTGTGCTCATTTTGAAACTAATCCCAATTTCAGAGAATGATTCGAGCTGTGTTGGATTGTTGGAGAACGATAAAGAAACTTCATTTGCAAATTTATTCATGATCCATAATGATTTTGTTGAATTGCGCATTGACAAAACTAGATGAATTATGGTGAGAGTAGTTGACGAATGGTATTGTTCCGATTAGTTCTCTCAACAATCTAATGTTCCAATAAACTTGGCTCTGTTTCCGATTAATTATTTTTGCCTTAAATATAATGCGCTATATTTTTCGTCGATTACCGAAGACTTACACGTTATAGAAAGAAAAATTATTCGGAACAAGTGAACATTCTGACGAAAACAGATTTTTTTAATTGTTCAAAATACCTTGTATGTACAACTGATGATCAAGTGTAAACTAGACGAAACGAGTTTCGATTTCTTTGTAGGTAATTTAAAAGCAGCTTCCTGCAGAACCAAAAATATCATCCAACTAGTCTGTGTATAGTCGGTATAGATTGACAAATTAGCCAGTAGATACGAGGAAGCCAATAAAAGTTTTGATCCGATGGGAAAATCAAGGTTTTCGAGAGAGAAGCCATAATAAATTTTTTTACAAATGCGAGCCCGCGACAGATGCTGCCACTTGGCTCTATGTTCGTCACCCCTCAGAGCCCCAGGAAAGTGTCCATAATATACGACAATGGCCTGACCGCGTTCCGATTTCCAATAACCGAGACGCATCAACTTCCGCGCGAGGCTACTGAATTGATCGTTGTACGAGAGGGATGAAATTAGTAATATAGTGAATAACTAAGCAAATCGATATATAATAACCTATATAATCGATATTGAATTCTTGATACAGCAATAATTTTCAACGGGACGAGGGGATATTAGTTGTGCTATCACAACACACGTACACAATCTAATATGAGCAAATATAGTCAAGCTTAAATGAGAAACCCCTCGAATCTGGCTCTCGATTGATGAATGAGATTCTGCAGGTTGAGTTACACGAGAAACGAACGGATTCACAGGATAGACTATAATATAGATACATTCGGATAAGTCGAGTCAACTGCAGTATATTGTAGAGCGTTTTTGGCAAAGTTCACAATTGGTATACAATACAATTAAGCACGGCATATCAAAGTGTACAGTTAGTTACGTGTGCGCCTGATCAAATGATGTCACGACATACGCGGTGTATCTCGTGCGAATACTCGTAATCTGATACGTGCGTATATTGTGTAGAACTTTGGAGTTGATTGGTTGCGCGGAAGCGCATTAATAATGGAAAAAGCGAGTAGATCACTGTACAAGGCAAACAGCGCCATTGTTAAGACACCGCATGCGATAAAGAAAGTCAAACTTAACAATTGTACAGAATATTAATGATAATTAATGAATAATAGATACCTCATAGCAGTAGAATGGTTTGTAATTCCAATTACAAACAATTGGAAATAAGCTCATGTATTGTGAAACAAAATTTATAACCTTAGCAATTAGTTAATTAAATGGACGAATAAATTTATTTATCGTTAAAATATTTATAATTTTGATAAGAGCCAAAAGGGCTGCGTGGGCTACAAGATCTTTCCTCGCTCATGCTACATATATTTTTTCTATAAATTCATCATTTTTTATATCAGATTTGAGCTAGTTGTCATCTCTATAGTCCGATCAATAAGTCATATTCATAATTACAAAGAGCACTTGACCACACGTTGGAAGTGATACGTCTAGCACTATGCATCTAGATACAAAGTATATATACATCTACAGTCAAGTAGAAAGTGACACTGTATTTAGATGTACTACACTGAATTATGAGTCCCTCAGTTGAACCATACATTGGCAGTAATCGAGCAAGGTGACAAGCCTGTTAGACGTTACGTATACTTCGGTTTATGGCCCAAGTGCGGATCTATATTTATGCCAAAAACACAGACACATTGAATTTTTAACATTAATTTCCTGCGTAATCGATAAAAACCGCTGCCAAGTGCCTCAGCAGTATGCTTTCTCAAAGTATTGCAATTGAACCTCAACTTGCATTAATCACCACTCTTTGAGAAAGCAAAATGAACCTCTAACTCATTTCCTCCACTCCATAGTAACGGTTGCTATGGTAAATATCCGAGCTTCGGTGTTCTTACTTCTTAGTCGTCAACAGTTCCGAAAATGGACCTCTAACTGACTTTTTCCACTCCATAGTAACGGTTGCTAAGGACGTAAACAATGGTTGCTATGGTAAATGTCGGAGCTTCGATGTTCTTACTTCTTAGTCACCAACAGTTCCAAAAATGGACTTCAAACTGACTTTTCCCACTCCATAGTAACGGTTGCTAAGGACGTAAACAACGGTTGCTATGGTAAATGTCGGAGCTTCGACGTTATTACTTCTCAGTCATCAACAGTTCCGAAAATGGACCTCCAACTGATTTTTCACACTCCATAGTAACGGTTGCTAAGGACGTAAACAACGGTTGCTATGGTAAATGTCGGAGCTTCGATGTTCTTACTTCTTAGTCATCAACAGTTCCAAAAATGAACCTCCAACTGACTTTTCCCATTCCCTAGTTACGGTTGCAAGCGATATAAACACCGGTTGCTAGAGACATCAACAATGGTTTATACGGGAAAGGTCTCTTTGATTGTTATAGAATCCCATAAATATACAAACCCAAATGATCATTTATCATGAATTATATGGGAACTTATCGAAAACACGCTAGCAACGGTTGCCATGGAATCAAACAACGGATGTTGCTGAACACCGAACTCGGTTCACATCTGCCGGAGACCGACCTGTGTGCAAAATTTCAGGACGATCGGACAATTCCTTCGAGAGTTATCGTACGACAAAAAAGTGCACGTACGTACATACATACAGACATTTTGCTTTCTCAAAGAGAAAGCTTTGTAACGGGGTAAAAATCGACCCACCGAATCGGACTTCGGGACCTCGATTTTCGTAATCTACGGGTCGAAAAACATGGAAATCCGAAAATGTCTGTATGTATGTACGTACGTGCACTTTTTTGTCGTACGATAACTTTCGAAGAAATTGTCCGATCGTCCTGAAATTTTGCACACAGGTTAGTCGCCGCAAAATCTCGGTCGAGTTCAATTTTCAGCCAATTCCGTTGTTTATTTCTCTAGCAACCGTTGCTAACGTGTTTTTGATAAAAGCTCCGAAAATCATCATCAATGCACGATGGGTCTCCAATTCTTTCGACGACGATCGATGAGAATCGATAAGACATTCATTTTGGAACAACCATTGTTTATTCTCTTAGCAACCGTTGCTATGGAGATACAAAATTCAGCTTCAGACTGACTTTTTTTGTCGTACGATGACTTTGGAAGGAATAGTCCGATCGTCCTGGACTTTTGCACACAGGTCGGTCTCCGAAAGATGTGAACTGAGTTCGGTGTTTAGTAGCATCCGTTGTTTATCTCCATGGCAACCATTGCTATCGTGTTTTTGATAAGTTCCCATATAATTCATGATAAATGATCATTTGGGTTTGTATATTTATGGGATTCTATAAGAATCAAAGAGACATTTCCCGTAGAAACCATTGTTGATGTCTCTAGCAACTGTTGTTTATATCCCTTGCAACCGTAACTAGGGAATGGGAAAAGTCAGTTGGAGGTTCATTTTTGGAACTGTTGATGACTAAGAAGTAAGAACATCGAAGCTCCGACATTTACCATAGCAACCATTGTTTACGTCCTTAGCAACCGTTACTATGGAGTCGGAAAAGTCTGTTGGAGGTCCATTTTCGGAACTGTTGATGACTAAGAAGTAAGAACACCGAAGCTCGGATATTTACTATAGTAACCGTTGTTTACGTCCTTAGCAACCGTTACTATGGAGTGGGAAAAGTCAGTTTGAAGTCCATTTTTGGAACTATTGGTGACTAAGAAGTGAGAACATCGAAGCTCCGACATTTACCATAGCAACCATTGTTTACGTCCTTAGCAACCGTTACTATGGAGTGGGAAAAGTCAGTTAGAGGTCTATTTTCGGAACTGTTGACGACTAAGAAGTAAGAACACCGAAGCTCGGATATTTACCATAGCAACCGTTACTATAGAGTGGAGGAAATGAGTTAGAGGTTCATTTTGCTTTCTCAAAGAGTGGTGATTAATGCAAGTTGAGGTTCAATTGCAATACTTTGAGAAAGCATACTGCTGAGGCACTTGGCAGCGGTTTTTTTTGTAAGGTAATAACTTCAGGCGATCAGGCGAGCGTGTAATAATATTCAATGTCTTCGCCTCTCGTTTCGAGATTAAAAGCAGACAAAGGAAATGCGTACCGCGAGCTAAAAGCTAAAGGCCAACCCACACAACTCGAAACTTCTAAGAGCAGTGTTATCAGAATAGGGTTGTATAGAATTCCGAGCAACAACAAAGTCTCAAGCGCATTTCGAATAAAAATAATAAAATGTCTTGCTTGAATTGTCTTTTGTTTTGTTATTTTCTACATCGACACTGTATACATCGGTACATTTCACACTTTCGACACTAGTCTGAAGTTGATTAGAGTAGATTAAAATGCAACCCCAGATACTTTTTCAAAAATTTACCAAACTCGTTTTAATTTTTTACACCTTCTCGTGAAAATAATTCTCTTAAAAGACGAAAGGAAAACATTTTGTACATCACACCGTTACGCCATTACGGTACCATAAAACTTTCGTCCATATCGGACAGACAAGAGAATGTTCGAATTTCCTCGTAGCGTATGTATCCGCACTTTTATCCACGAATCCCCCGCTAGCCCGTAAACACTCGAAACATCGCCTCGAAAATAAGTTGAACACGTGAAAGTATGGAGGGGTAAGAAAGCCCGTTTAAACAGCTCTAATGTGGCGAATAAAAATGTCAAAGTTAAAGGAGTAATAGTGGAAGAGCATCGAATGTGGGTCAGGGGAGGTATTGTGATGAAAAAAAAAATCGAGCGCACCGTCATCGTGATTGAATCGAAGTAAAGGCGCGCAAAGTTGGCGCGACGTCGCTGATGTCCTAGATAAATTCGCGTTCGCGCTCGTGTCGTCTAATTATCCTGCGGGCTCATTGAATTAGCCTCCTCCTGCAGTGTTCAGTTTCGTTTGCGAAAAGCCCGAAAGTTTGTCGAGGTCCCGGAGTCGGCGAGTGAAAACTCGGCTGGAGAGAAAAAAGTCGTTTGGCAATCTTACTCTACCGTATGAAAAATAATACTAGATTTAGATGTATCTGAAATAACTATTATGTATCGCAGAGAAACTCTACGATATATCACTCTACGAAACATAATGTCTGTTGTAAAATATTTTTGAAGCCTACATTCTGTAATTGTAAAACTAAAAATTTGATATGACTTGAAAAAATATCGAGGAACAAAGATCCACGAATATTTCTTCCTACACCCGCCTACACACGCGAATTCGGATCAAAAATAGGCGTAGAACCGCAAAAACGGCAAAAGTATCGGGAAGATTCGAGAGAAAAAAAAGTAAAAGGAGAAATGAGGGAGGAGTCGGGAATGTTATGGAAATGAGAAATATGAGGTAAGTTGACCGCGCATTTACAAAGCGGGTTAGAATTATTGAGTTTTAGAGAATTATAGAATTATTGAGTTTGAAAAGCTATATAGTGGAATCGCGTGGCCATATGAACTTTACGGCTCGGCCATACTTCTCATATTCCTTCGAATAAAACTTTATATATGCATCCGTTCTTTTTATCCTCATAATAACGCTGTTTCCAATTTTATTTTGTCGAGAGAAAAATTAGTCGGCTCCACGTGCGACTCAAATGCTCCCTCGTGCGACTTTACAATCTATATATGCGAAAGAAAAACGCCCGTAATTCGTCTATCGAGCGCGTTACCATATCCCACTCGCGCGTCCATTGGTATATGAAACGTTGCGATTATTCTAACGTTTCCCAAAAACGTCAATCGAACTTTAATATCCCAAACGAAAATTCGATTTCGTAAAATTCGCAAATTGAAGTTATGCAAACATTATAACTTATATTAATTGTCGGGTCAAACGTGGTGAAAACGCGGGACATGTGACGAAATTCGAACTAAGACTGTATACCGCGAGGAGAGATTCGGGGATTCGGATCCAAAGTACTTGGCGACAAATTTGTTCGCATCTTGTGCGCCAAATTTGAGATTCATAAACTTTCGAAAAAATCAAAACTCGAGAGAGAGAGAGAGAGAGAGAGAGAGAGAGAGAGAGAGAGAGAGGCTTATATATATTTACACAAGCATGAAAAATGTATCACGGTGCACCGGGCTTGGTATTACTGCGTGACGTAACGCTAGATATATATCGCGGGGTATGCATGTATACATACGCGTGTTCAACAAGTAGTAAGCTCCGAGCTCGGGTCAGACGCATTATTAAATTTGAACATTAAATTGACTGGCTGTTGATACGCCGCGTGCCCTAGCTCGCGATAGATTGGACTTCGACTAATTCGTTTCGAGTAAGGTAACTGTACCCAATGTGCCCCCCCCCCTAAGGGTTTTTCGCGAATTTGACTATGATAGACTTCGAATTTTAAAATTCTGTGAACGGCATCTCAAAGCTTAGCTCAATACCTATTAGAAACCATCTTCATAATCATCATTCGACTACTTTAACCTATCGAAAATCGCAATTTAAAAAAAAACGCAAAAAGGCTAAATGCACAAAACGTGTACTCAATTTGGCACAATTTTTTAATCATTAGCTACAGCCTATATAGGCCTACAGGGACGATCCAATTGGCATTGAAATAAACTCTCAATCATGTTCCCAGTGATATTTATACAAAATTTTTAACATACAACTCAAAAATACGCGTCTAAATCATCGTAATATGTCTATACAAATATTCAATGATTTCACTGTCTTCCCATTTAAAAACGCGTAGAGGGGCACATTGGGTTCACTTTTTTTTATGCGAAAAACAGCAATTTGAGTAGGATAAAAAATAATTTTAGGAAAACCGATAAGACCAATCGAAAGCTGAGATGTTTTTACACAAAAAAGAGTAATGACACTTTGACAGATAAAAATTATTGACACCTGATTTTTGAGGTTGAGTGTGAAAAGTGAAATAAGAAAAGGGTGAAAAAATGAGTAAGTGAAACTTCAAAGTGTTGTAGGAGAGTGGTTTTAAGGGCTAATTGGGTGAGGAAGGTACCGAAAATTTTCTTTTAATTCCCCCAACATAACCCAAGAGCGACTGATGCTCAGAGAGCACCGGAAATACGAAATCTGACGATTGTGCCAAATTGGGTACAGTTACCTTATATTCAGGGAAGTATCCGCACGAGACATCAATTGGGAATTTATGCGAGTGGCTCAGATCGAGAGTTGTAGTTGATCGGGGCACATCCGGTGTACTTGCACACAAAGGTTTTATGGAAAATCATCCGGGGACATATTCCGGGGGCAAAAGCCATTATTTTTCCCTTTGCGCCTCCCACACGGATGGGCAACCTTGACATGTTGCATACTCACGAGATCGCGCGAGGTAGTCTGCAATCAAGCTCGGCGACGATCATCTCGGTTTGGTCACTCGCGCGCGAGCTGCGATAGCCGCGGACTAACTGGCGAGGCCGTCGACGCGTGGCAAAAGAGGGAAGCCGAACAAGAGGACGGACGAGGCGTTGGAAAGAGAAAAATCGAGGGACGACGAGAATTTTCAAAGCCAGATAAAAAAAGCCTTTGCCATGATTAGCTCGCCCGCCCGCGCGACACAGAGAAGCCTTTTCCATCACTCGCGGACTCTTTGTTTTTTTGGATCGCGCGCGCGGGCGTCCTCGCGAGGGCGCGGATAAGCGTTTAAGCTCTTTTTACCCCGCCACCGCTGCTGTTTGTACAACGCCGCGAGGGTATTATCGTGTTGCTCAGCCTGAATTCCAGTCTCGACGTTGTTTCACAACTGCGCGGTCGGGTTGGATTGCGCTTTACGCATTTTTTGTGTCTTTTCACGAATCCGACTCGTCTTTGGGACTTTGGTTATTCCGTCACCTTCGGAATAAATCAACCGCACGTTTAATCAAGCCCGGCACACCACATAATGATGTGATATGAATTATGAAAAAAACAATGCGCATAGAATTATATCAGCCGAGGATCGACAAGTTATTAGACGGGCGCATCGACGATTCAACGTGAATCGAGACACTTACCAGCCGACGCACTCTTGACGATTGTTCTCGTTGAACGGAATATAACATCAAAGGGAATGGATGGGAAACAGCGAGTCTGGTTGTACGCGCGGCGGCGAGAGCAACTGCGATGAGAGAGGCGCGCGAGCACAGCGGGTATCAGGATGGAAGAGAGCGACGAAACAAAGGGGCGGGGGCTAGCTACTCGCGGTGAAACAATCACGCGGAAGGGGGGAGCGTCAGGTGTACGCGTGGGTGTCTCTCTGTCTCTCTCCAGAGAGGGATAGAGAGAGAGAGAGAGAGAGAGAGAGAAGGACGCGTCTAGCCCGGGCTCTGTCGTCTCGTGTCTCGCTCAACTGGGTCAAATGACAGAAGCCAGCTGGGAAATCGAGAGGAAGCCCGGAGGTGCGAGTCGGATTGAAAACGCCACTGGACTCCTCGGCCGCTCGGCTCTGGGCCATATCAAAAACCACCCCCCCCCCGTCTCGCTCCTACGTCCTCCGTCCTACGTACCGGGCTTACTCTTTCCTCGTCCTGCAGAATCCGCCAGGGGGGCATCGGGGACACTCGTAAAATCGCCCATCCGTCAGCGCAACGAGCACGAAAAATCCAGCGAGTCTTGGGGGTGGGGGGGGGGGAATCAACAAGCGCGCAAGCCTGTTGATTCGATCGCGCGCGCGCGACAAGTGCGACTCGGTACAGGCCAGCAGCTGGCCTGTTGGTGGTCGGTGGGGGCTGTCGAGGGATTGATGGACCGGGGGAAAGCGCGTGGGTGAAAATGAAGGACGAACCTGGGCAACGGGAGGCGAGTTGGCGGGTCGCCGGAGCCGTGGGCCTCGTCCATCGTCCACAGGACGGCAGAGCGCGTCTCGCGGCCCTCCAGCATCGACTGGCTCGGCCCGCGACTGCACCCGCGCCGCTTTCAGCCAGTTTCAGCGCGGCCTGGCTCTGCTCGCGCACGCGCCTCCACGCCCTCCACTCTCTCTCTCTCTCTCTCACCCTCTCTCTCTCTCTCTCTCTCTCTCTCTCTCTCTCTCCGAGCGCACGTCTATATATACGTCCCCCGGCCGCCGGGGAAGCACTAACATTCGTGTGTCAGTACTACCTCCCCCCCCGTAAAGCGATTGTGATATATGTGCAAAACCTGTATCTCGTATAGGTATCGACGGACAATAAACTCGAAAGGAATATCCGCAATGTGGATTTTCCGCATGTCCGCGACAAGACGCGACGGTGTACGTTTGAATTATCCAAATTCAAGATGAATCGTGATAAATGCACTTATACCCAAAGTTATCTATTATTCATCTTAATCTAGTCCAGTCTTTGAATCTCCTTTGAACTAGCACTCGTAACATCAAATATCAGCTATCCAACTCTCGTCGCCAGCGTCCACACTACACAGACTCCTCTGTTAGTTGAATTGTGGTTTTACATAAAAAAAAAAATAAATAAATTCACCATGAATTTCTCCCCAAGGTCGGCCCAAGTGTATATAATAACTTTATGTTCGTATTTTATTCGCGAGCAATCGCGATTGATTTGATTAAGCGAATATATGATGGAGAGGACAAGTTTTGCGAGAACGAAAGAAATTAGTTCATCTTGGATTTAGATCAAAAGATCCAGCCCCGACAACCTATAGCGTGTCTCGAGGCTTAACTTTAATTTTCTCCCTCGAGTCTTGGCTTCGCCGCGGATGATTGACGCTCGTACCGATTGACATTGCGCACCACGTGACAATTGTACTCGTGGGGATAAAATTCACTCGGAGCGTTGAGTCCGCGATGGGTTCGTTAACAGATATGCGAGCTCGCACGTGGTTGCGCGCAATGGTGCGAATCCAGCAATGGGAGTATCAATTAGTTTGCGGTTGAGTTAATCCATTAAAATTGATAACCAACCCGACAGCACCACGTCCCCCGAGGGGCGACTCACTAAAATTTTCCGTCAGGGAATACTAAAGAATACCGGGGAGTACCATGGAGTTCGGAGGAATACCATGGAGTACGAGGGAATACCGTGGAGTACTGAGGAATACTAAGGAGTACCAGGGGAATACTAAGGAATACTAAGGAGTATCAGGGAATACCAAGTGTATATATATATTTTGTAGTTCTGTGGTAGAAATCCTATGAGGTGGTAAGAACTAAAGAAGTCGACTTAATACCTTCAGGATAAGCTAACTAGGAGTAGGCCTTCAGAGGAGGCTAACTAGTCCTTTGGGAAACCAATCACGATGAAACTTTGTGAGATGGTTCTAGGGTATATTAATAACTTATATTTCGATTCATTGAGTCTAACGTTTTGTTTTCCCGAAGATATCCTGTCATCCTGTCAAACATATTGAATTTTGAGCATAAACAGTATATCTATATATACGAAAATCCATAAATATAGATATACTGTAAATATGTAAAATCGAATGAATTGACAGAAAATCTCCTGCAAATTAAAACATTAGACTTTATGGTTTGAGATATAAGCTATTAGAGAATCCATGAACCATCTCACAAAGTTTCATCGTGATCAGTGACCGATAGGGTGTGCATCTCCTAGTAAGCCACATAAAATCGAGAGAAAAACCAATGGTTAATGACTTGGAAGGTGGCGCAATTGAGAAAAAAAAAGAAAACCTAACGGAATGGCTGATAAACACGACGTATGACGAAAAAAAAAATTAGGTGATGTGGATGGAATGCCAAGGAATCTAATGGTATGTTGCTCGATTTTGTTGGCCTAGTCTAAGGGTATTAAAAAAATTCGCACTCACTTGAGCCAAATTAGCTTAATAATCGGAATTGGTGAAAAAAATGGAGAAAACGAGCTGTAACAAGTTGGTGTGAGCGTTGGCGATCGGGCAAAATGTTTTTTTCTCTCATTATTCTGTATTGCCGACAAGATTTTGTGCTGCGGAGCTGCTCTAGACCCGCGTATGTATATAATTTCAAAGGGAGTACTATTATTGATATGGAGTACCTGGGAATACCAGGGAATACCAAAAAGTGAAATTGGGAGTACTGCAGTGAGTCGCCCCTCGACGTCCCCCGTGTCACGCGTGTAAAATAACACCCTTGGCTTTGGCTCGACATTACTTTCCGAGTAGATCAACAGCGCGTCATGGAACAAAAAAAAAGTCCCTCTCCCGTAATGAAGCGATAACGTAAGAGCTCTCCTCTGTGAATATATATAGACAAAGCGTTTGTTTACCTGTATTTATATATATATATATATATTTACGATTAGTACGCACACACCTGTGGTGTACGTCGCGATAAAAGAGAAATCGATAAGTTCGCCCGGCTGAACAACGGGGATCATCAATCAAAACGAAATTAAGATATAGCTCTTGTTGACCAAGGAATTTTGCCCGATTGTCAACTCTATCTATAACTTGGCAACATCAGAATCATCTGGAATGTATATAATGTGCACTGGGCGAGGATCAATGCGAAGGAAACACAACCGACGTTCGAGCAGGGAATCCCGCCAAATCGTCCTTGCTTAGCTTTCGAACGAGCCATCTCGCGCCCCATCTCTTGTGCGACGTACATCTCGGTATTGGAGAAAAAGGCCGTCCGGGCATAGATAGGAGGGAGAAATAAGGTAACTCGGTTCAATTTGCCCATTTTCTCATATGTCGACTGAGTTTCGTCGGCCTGCATATCACTTGGCTTCTGTGGGCTTTTACGATACTTTCAACTTTTACTACCTCCTTATTTCAGCTCCATTTCTTATGCAGCTCTCACTCTCTATACTATAACTCAATTACAATAGTCAAGTCGTAGTCATTATCATTTATTCAACTGTGAAAATATGGCTCGCATCTTTCAATTTTTCTATGTTCTATTTCACTCAAAGTACTCATTTTCAAACATGAACTATACGTAATGTGGCCCTTTATGCGATTATGGATCGAAACATCGAGTAAAGTGGATGAATATTTAGGAATAAACGTCAATTGACCTAAAATGATTTAGATCATCTAATTTTTCGATTAGATGCTTCGAAAGTTTTTGATGAATATCTATGGAAACACGATTTTGAGTTTATTTCAATGCCAATTTGCTCGTCCCTATTTACGTTACAAGAGGCATGTGTAACAAATGGTTATGAAAAAGTGCCGCACATTAATGGGTACACGAGTAGCCAAAATGTGCCCGATTTGATGATCATAGCGATGGTTTGTGATAAGTATGGAGCTAGCGTTTAACATGCCGTTCTTGCCGAATTTCGAAATGTCAATTTCATCATAGTCGAATTGGCGAAAGTACAGTTACCTTACCACAGCGAATAACCTTTATAAGAAATAGAACTGGGGATGTTCTACTGTCTTTTGCTACATAGTGAAATTAGCGATATTTGTATAGAAAGTACAGTGTCTGCGTGGGGCCGGGTAACAGCGGGCAAACATATAAATATACCTATTGTGTGTTCGCGTGTCGCGCAGTGTGTCGTATATACGTTGACAAATCTGATCGAGGGCGATTCCAAACGGATGATGTACACAGAATAAATAGTGCTTGCCCAGACATCCACGAGTCTCTCCTGTTTCTATATACACGCGTCTTCCGCTCGAATTGATCCTTCGATTTTCTTACTTGTCTTGTCCCCACTGCCAATCCACGAGTTTGATAAATTCGCCAATTCGCTGGTAAATCGACCCTCGATCGGAATATCAACCGTGGAACCTCGCGGCGGTATGATTTTTCTCGTATAGGTGAGCTCTAAAATGAACTAGTGAAAAAGTACTATTCAATTGTACACATTGCAAAACTGTGAAAACTAGAAGATATTTACTAGAAAATGGTTAAATTTTACTGAAAAATAGTAACATTTTAATAATAAAAAAGACTAAACCAAAATTGCTAAAATATTTTTCAGTAAACATCTATATTTTAGATTTAGAGTCTGAGAGCTTGAATATTTGTTCAAGCTCTGTCTTTTAATATATTATTCTCTGATAATACTCTGATAATAAATAATTGGGTATTCGCTGATATACCCAAGCATCATATTATTATTATTATTCATGAAGCATAGGACTTGGGAGGATGATCGGCTCTTTATGTCATGATTCTCGAAAGTCGTCCACAAGTTTCCACGCGAATGGCCGATGTTTCCAACAACAGGATTAATTCGTGCTCAGCGTTGGCCACTAAAAATCAATCATCAGACATAATTCTGGCCTTGCAATATAGTATGTTTCAGAACGACATATTGTGTCGTTGGATTTAATCGATCACAGCTCGGTGGATTTAATTGATCAACTGCAGGATCGGTTGGATGAATTTCTAATTATAAAAAATGCCAAAGTAAACAGTGATGATCTCTATTTGCAGTTCTGGTGAAATTGAATTGATTGGTTTGGCTGGTGTGTGCTAATATTTGATCGCATGATTGCGGCGATGCATTCATAGTGAATCCCAAACTAGATGATTTTCGGATCGCAGTTATGTATTCATGAAACAGTTGGATACTGCAGAACAACTTTAGTTGCAGCAAATCAATTAATTCGTCGTAATCACCTTTATAAAATTTACTTTGCTTCGTAATTGTAACTTTAATATAACATGAGACACGGCGGTTTTAGCCAAAAATCTCGAGTTCCAAACAAAAATGCGGGTAATGAGGTATAAATTTGAATTAGAATGAGGGCATGTGACAGTATATAGTCTCTTGAGATAATTACTTCATAAATCAAAAAAGCTTAGAATCATTTTTTAGAGAAGAGCTCCCAGAGATGTATTAAAAACTCTACTTGTTCAAGCATTAAAAACAAACTATGAGCCTTGAAAGTACTAGAACTCAAACCATATTTTTTTGTAGAATTCGTGAGATTTCCAGGAAGAAAAAAACCACGAGTTTTCTTTCTGAATTATTAAATTATGTCGATTGGGATTCGCGAAAAACGTAGAGTTGTCGCGCGGTTTGTCCACTGCAACAATATATGGCACTATAGAGGCGTTTACCATATGTTTCTCTTCGGTACAGCGGAGAATTTCTCGATCAGAAGATTCATTGGTGCGCGAGTGGGGCGAATGAATCCTGTCGGGAACTCGATCATGTACATACAACGATGAATCGCAGCGACTTTAATTGGGATCTCACATAGCGTCACGTGGTTTCGATATGGTGGCTCAGCTTGCCAAGGATAAGCATTGGGTATATGGGAGTCTGACAGTTATTCTCCAAAATTGTCACGGATAGAAGGTATTTGGCAGTATACTGGACGAAATATGAAGCAGATGAAATATTTTAAAGGTGGGAGAGTTTATGTGGCAGGACACATCGTAGTATGTGGAAAAGTCGGCACTTCGAACACCTCTCGAGAGGTTATCCGGAGCTGGACTTGGTAAATTGGGAAGAATACGCTATTTTTTTTATCGTAGAAATCGAAAGAACGTGCAAAATTAATTAGGTCGTATTTTTTTGTTTTTCGATCAAATCAAAATTCGAGCTGGTATGAGGAGATGAAATTCGTGTCGTTAGTAACGATATGACGTCATTTGCATTTGAAGTATATCTATATCTACCGAAAACGCCGAAACTTTCAGCGGTCATATCTTTTAGAAAAATAACATTAAACAAAAATAAAAAAATACGACCTAATTATTTTCCGATTCTTTATACATTTCACATGAAAAAACTAGGTGTTGTGAAAAATTCGTCAACCCTATTAGATCAGATATCTCGGCGCAGAGAGCTATTGTTTACACTCGGATAACCTCTCGAGAGGTGTTCGGAGTGCTGACTTTTCCACATACTACGATGTGTCCTGCCACATAAACTCTCCCACCTTTAAAATATTTTATCTGCATCATATTTCGTCTAGTATACTGCCAAATACCTTCTATCCGTGAAAATTTTGGAGAATAACTGTCAGACTCCCATATACCCAATGCTTATTCTTGGCAAGCTGAGCCACCATATTGAAACCACGTGACGCTATGTGAGTTCCCAATACGGATCAAGTACATTGGAGCGAACGAATCCCATTCCGGGGAGGGAGATTGAGAGATACTTCGAGCCGACAGAAGTACATATATATATACTTTCTTCTCGAGCCGGGGAAAAAGTTGATGGACATTAGTGTAATCATGGATGCGCCGCGGATGGATTCATGGCACGCGTACCTCTAGTCCGCTCGATAAAGCGAACAGCTGAGACCAAGTCCTTTTTATTCTTATAGTATGAATCGGTTTTTTGATCGGACCGCTTTGGATTGATTAATTTTCATCGAGGATAATTTTTAATCGGGAGGATAAACTGAGAAAATGATCGATACGCCAGGAGAGCTATCCTATTTGCCTCAGGTGGAAACACATTTTCGGTAAACGGGTACCCCGCGAAAACGTTATTCTCTCCGCGCCCAGAGTATGTATTTACAAACACGCGTGAGTAGTAACAGAAGAGTGTGGTAAGACTCGGCTTGAATTCTTCCTGTCAAACTCATCTTTCATATTCCAATTTCAACAACGCAATTATGTCTAATTCAAATAATTATTTTATACTTCTTCAGATAAAACTCGGATGTTTTCCAATGTTTCTTGGCCAACGGCTTCATCAAAGTCAGCAGCATTTTCCGGAATTTCCGACTGACACTATATGAGATATTTTTTCTTCATTTCGAATGAACGAAGAGTGACCGAAAGCTCGCGTGCGCACACACACAACCATTTATCGGCGTAGGTATATGTATATATTCGCATCAATCAGATAAGCCTCGAGAGCAATGCGCAAATAATTAAATTACTCGCAAGACAATTCAATTTACGAATAAGCCAATAGTGGCCGCTGCGGGGATGTTGTAGATCATCACAACAGTGCGTATATATATATATATATATATATATATATATATATATATATATATATATATACATACATACCGTCGGCAATTCAAACCTCACGCGGGCAATTGAAAATGAGAACGAGGCGACAGGGGACACGACAGATTATACAGTGTACGAGGCATTGCACACGTACGCACTCTCTATACAATCTAATTGCTAAAGCCTCGATAATCCGTCCCGCCAATTACGACGCAAAAGAATAACCAAGCGAAGGGAAAGAAACACTCCGAGCCAGACACTCCGGCGACGAGACGGCCTTTCGAATTTTGCATGGAAAAAAAAACGCATTGCAATATCAGCAGTTTTTACGTTCGAGTTTTACCGCACAGTCTTTTGCAAGGCTTGTTTCGATTCAGTTGACTGGGTTTGAATTTTCTTTTGGATTCCTCGCAAATAGTCGGATGGAAACGTTTTGTCGAAAGACAAAAGACGACAAATAGAGAAAGCAATAAGAGGAGATGACTCGTCATCGTTAAATAAGTGTCGAGGATTATAAGCAGAAAGTAAATTTGAAAGTTTATTGAATATATGGATATTTCAATATTTATGTACAATTTTCAAAGATCACAAATCCAATTATGCGTTGCAACAACGCTCTGAAATGAAAATTTTTACGAAAAAATTAAAGGACATTGAAAAAATCATTTTACGCGCAAACAATGAAAAGACGTCGCCATTAATGCATGTGTATGGTACGAACAAATAAAAAATGACAAGTGTTTAGGCTTTACAAAAATCTTGATGTTTCGCGAACTACTCGTAACAAACAGAGAACAACGGGAATCGTTCCTTTGACAAAACCATTGGCAACGATTATCTATATAGGCTCCAGAGAAATACATTTTTCAAGATGAACATACATACTTTTGGCTCTTATTATGAAACAATAAGATAACGAAGAAGAAAGTAATAATATAATATAGTCCGCACCATTGCGCAGTCATACGTCATCTCCGAAGAATTGTGAACGTGTTCGCACTTAATATACTAAGATTTTTGTTTTCATAATACTCGAGACGAGAATCGAGAAAGAAGATCCGTAAGGTACAAAAGTCTCATTGTCGACCACCTTTTAGGAATTACCTCATTCCCACATAGACGACAGCTCGACGATCAGCCGCGACTTTTAAATGCCGTTTTTTTCTTATAGATCTAACTAGTAAAATTATTCTCAGTTTTACATCCTTTTCAAAGATGTCGCGAAAAATTAACGAATCACTATGCTCGTCACATACGTCTTACTTATTAGTAGCTTTTATTTCTCTTTTTTTCGTTCATTTCAAAGTGAATTAATGTTTCCGTAGTGATTGTAAATGATGTGTTCGGACGCACGGATAATTATATTTGTTAGAAATTTTGCTATCCATAAAGTTCAATTAGGCTTTTTAATGTGAATGTCTGCATTTGCATTATTTTACCGAGAAATTTAGTATTTTTCAAAATCACATTCAATTTAACCGTATATTCTAGGATGCATTGCACGTACAAGAATAGTGCCACGTGCTGCATTGAGTCAAAAGGGACTCGCATGTTATGATTAAAATTACAATGGATATAATCAAGAATTATAAGCCTATTATCAATGAATTCTTTCTTTGATGAAATGAATTTTTCTTAGGTTCAATCGAACCAATTCAATATATACATATGTAATAGCAAACGGAAAAGTAATTAATGTTTCCATTTTCATAATAATCAATCACATCGGAAATCGTTACATTTTTTTGATGATCGATGTCTTATTCTAAAATAAAGATACGTTTGTTGAAAATTTTCTCGATGACGTTTCAGTACGTATGAAAATATGTGGATAGAGAATTATGTATACATCTATGTACATCAACAACCGCAGTTACCGAGGCTCAAAATAGAGTGAATCATTCATTTGTACTCAAAATATTTACGACATAATAAATTTTACCGAACAAAAGAATCCTTTTTCCAGTGTGTAATTGTTAATTTTTCTCAAAAGGAATCCCTATGTTGGAGAGATTATTCGCAAAGGAGGTATCGACCACTGTCACTGAAAATTTCTCATCGCGCATTCAAGTCACCTTCAATAGCACATTCAAGAACACATGTATACTTTTTTTTCTCTGCAAAAATCTTCTCCCAGATCGGGGACAATTGTTAATTATGAAAAAGGATTCACTTGTATTTAACGGATAACAATCTATTCACTCTCTGTCTCACTCTCGATTTGAAAGCCCCGATAATTAGACAGTTAGAGTCTTTCTCTTATTCACAAAAACTATCTCATCTCTTTGTACCACGTCACTTGTGATTCATATTTTACACCGACGAAAGAAAAATGAAAGGCAAATAGTGTTGTTCGTTCGATAATGACACGAATAGTCATTGGGTATATCCTTAGACCTATATGATACAGATTGTTTTTTGTCGGTAATGCTACGACGGTTATGTTTATGTTGTCATTGACAAGTGTCCGGTTGGCTTGTTTTCATATGTTGCCGCCGCTCGGGTAAAACGGGAAGGCTCCGAAGTGAAAGTTGACGGGGGTCTTGGGCGAGGCGCAGGTGTAGAGGAAATCGTCGCTCTGTAGCTGCGTCCTGTTGAGGTTGGGCTCGGACGTCGACCTCGTGATTTTGGGCAGGCCCCTGAGGAGGCTCTCGAGGCTCGCCAATATTTGCCTGAAAATCGGCCTGTCGTCCCACGTGAACTTGATGCAATCCTCGGTGAGCCTCCTGAGAGCCTTTGGCGTGTCGGAGCGGAGCTTGTCGAGGTCCGGGCGCAGGCAGCCTCTGCCTACCATGAACAGGATTTGATCCTTGTTGTTGACGTGCGAGTAAGGCAGCTGGCCAGCCAGAAGCTCGAAGAGAACGACCCCAAACGCATAGACGTCCGACTGGAAGCTGTACGGGTTCTCCACCTGCATTCTGATCACCTCGGGAGCCATCCAAAGGATCGAGCCGGTCGGCTGGTGAAACTGCTGAGAGCCAGACCACCTAGTCTTGGCGGTGGCCAGGCCAAAGTCACCGATCTTCACGGTGAGATCGTCGTGGAGGAAAATGTTGTTGCTCTTGAGGTCCCTGTGAATGATGTTCTTGGCGTGCAAATAATCCATGCCCTGAGCGGTTTGCCTGCCAATCTCTATGAGAGTGAGCAGCTGGAACTTTGACTCGAAGACGTGGAGGTGCTTGTAGAGGGACGAGCCCTCGCACCACTGGGTGACGATGGCGAGCCGGGGCTTGCTGACGCAGCCCATGAACAGGAGGATGTTGACGTGGCGGGTCTTGCGCAGCACGGCCACCTCGTTCTTGAAGGCCTGCAGCTGGGCGGAGGTGGGTATCTTGACGTTGAGCGTCTTTATAGCGACGGGCCCGTGCCAGTGGGCCTTGTACACGGTTCCGAACGAGCCCGAGCCGATCCTCAGCCCGACCAGGATCTCCTCGGCGGGGATCTCCCAGTCCTCGATCGACTCCCTGGGCGCGAGCAAGTTCTTGGAGCTCTCGTCGGCGGAGCGCGCCCGGGGCCGCTTGGGCCGCAGCGTGTTGGTCGGGCTCGCCTGGGTCGACTGGCTGTGCTTGGTGGGGCTGCTGCCCGGGGAGACGGGCGACTGGGTCGTGCCGGTCTGCCTGCCGAGGCTCTGCGAGCGCGCGTAGTCCTCGAGGTTGACGGGCTCGCCGGAGCCGGCCGGCTTCACCATGTTGAAGCACACGTTGGGGGCGCTGCTCGAGCGGTCCTGCTGTCCGAGGGTCCGCGGGTGCCTGGCGCCCCTCGGCGCCGGGGCCAGCGAGGCCGGGGCTCCCCTCTGCCCGTAGCCCGACGGCAGCTGCAGGATGCCCGCGATCCTGTCGGGGTTGTGGGCGAGCAGAGCCTGGTAGTACGCGTCCTGCATGCGCACCTGGCGGCAGAGCGCGGGCACGCCGTTCGCGCAGCGTTGGTGAAACCTGTAGTTGCACGTCCGGCAGTAGAAGCCCTGGAACAGCAGCTTGTGGCAGCACTCGCAGAACGCCAGCGAGAAGAAAGTCTTGCGCATGAAGTTGTGCGATATCGAGGTGGTGATGGGGAACTTGTCCAGGATCTCCACCGATATCTCGTCGCACTTGAGCGACGAGATGTCCGTGTCCCAGGGGATCGGGTACTTGGTGTCCTGCGACGCGACTATGTACACCACGCACATCTCGGTCGTGAGGTTGCGCAGCTTCATGGCCTTAGCCAAGGCGTCGCGCAGCGAGAGGCCGTCGCGCACCTGTACGCTCGTGCGCTGTTGGTTCGGCAGGTGAGCCCTCAGTAGAGACTTCAGAGGCGTCCGCGGGCTGTTGCCGCGTTGTTGGTGGTGCTGCTGCTGCTGGTGATGCTGCTTTGTGCCGCCGCCACCTCCACCGCTGCTCGCGCTCATGCTCGACTGCGACTCCGACGTCGACAGCTCGGCATTGTTCTGCTGCGCCAAATCAATAGCCGAGTTCAGCAGTTCGATCAGCTTCTGCTCCTTCGACTCGAGCTCGTGCAGCTTGGACGTGAGCTCTTGGTACTCGGTCAGGTAGATCGACGGCGGGTCCTGGAAGTCCGCGAACTTGTTGTTCAACGCATCGATGTTCTGACGCGTTACGTGAATCACGTTCTGGATGTTGCGCAGTTCGTACCTGATAAAAATACAAAATAACTCTTGAATCAATTCATTTTATTCGTGTTCATTAAGCAAACTCACAATTCACGTGACAATTCAATCAATCGTTACTTAACCACTATATAATGATTATCAATGAATATAAGAGATTCAACAGATAAAACAGAAACGATTTTTATTCATAGACATTCAATTTACGTAAATCCAATGAATTCTATTATAATAATTTTTTTAGCAATGATGCTTTGGAGCAGAAGTTAATGCTCTTTCATTTTAATTAGAGAATTACTGTATGTAAATCTGAACATCAACCTACAATAGACTTGGTTCCCAATTTCCTGGTTTGTAGAAATCTCAAAAACTCTAGATCTATTTGAATACACTTAGTAGTTTGTGCCCGCATAGGAAACTTTTTTTTATCAGAAGTGTCATGATAATTACGATAACCCCACGCATCAGTTGGAAAAAAAAAATACCTCAATGGATCTGTATCTGAATAAGCATCATCAGAATCACTGAGATCAAGATGATCTAGATTTCTGGAACACATCGTGCCCTCCGCACTTGTGCGAATCCTCCTCCTCCTGTGTCGGCGTCTAGAAGGTGAGTCTATTCTGCCTTTGTTGTGTCGATTTGAATGTTCCAAAATTTCCTTTGTTCGGATAACTGGATAATATCTGTAAATCAAATCACACAATTGTTCATCATGTTCAATCGATTGTTATTATTCACATTTGAACATTCTTCCATTATAGTCATTATTCATATCTACCTCAGTGATACAGTCTTTTAGTCCGACTAAAGTTTTTCTCTTTGTAGTATAGAAAAATAATGAAATATTCCAAGCTTGTTGCATTAAGTGATCAATAATTGACAACTAGTTGGATATGATATATTTTAAATGGACGTGAATGTACTTGGAACGGCTGAACTTGAGATTAGAAACTATTGATAACCACGAAGCAGACGCTACACTCCACGAATGCTAAATCATGTTATTGACTTACAAGGCCAGTTAACTTTCATCAAAAGTAACTTTGAATAAGAGTAAAATTAGTTGTACACCGTCCAAACATTCCATATTAACTCATCAAGTTTGAATCACATAGACACGGCAAGAAAATGACACGTAGAGAACTGAATGAAAGAAGTTGGTGCACAGATTGTACTTTAAATTTCCAAAGTAGTTGGCCAGTCGTGCATTCACAACAATGTGTTGAGGCAACTTGAGAATTGGGAGGAGGATCGACAAGCAAAGGCACATCGGCTAGTGCAGAGCGCCGGGAACGGAGTCATTGGTGCAGTAGAAGGGAAAGTTGAGTGCTCGCGGCAGGGCGCAAGCACTCACCCCGAGAGAGAGAGAGACTCGCACTCGGCGCACAAAGGCGAAGAGCAAGCCGCGAAATTGTGTGATAGGTGGGCAGAGAGGTAGCTGGGCAGATGTGGAGGCAAAGGTGCAGTATACCTGGGCTGGCGGATCAGGGCCATCGTGTAGCGGCGGGCGGCATCGCGATTGTTAGCTGCAGGTCAGGTCGGCGGCGGCGGCCGGGACTCGCGCATGCTGCTCGGCTCCTGAGGCTTGCTGCTGCTGCTGCTGCTGCTGCTGCTGCTGCGTGTTATAGATCTGTCGGTGTCTCGGGGCTAGCTGCAGTCGAGGGGGATATGTGTCCGCGGCCGCGGATCGGCGTCGACTGGCCGCGCGAGCTGATCGCGAAACGGCACTCCGCCGCAGCTGCAGCCAACGCGGAGCAAGGTCACACTGCGTCGAGAGAGAGAGCCACCTCTCGCGCTCTCCTCCGCCCGCGCGCGCAGTCGCGCTATAACGACTCGCGCCTCACGCCGCGCGCGCGCGCCTTCTTCTGTATAGTATAGGTTAGGTTCGTTATAACAGCCGCTCAAGCGCGCGCGAGAGCCGCACAGAGCCGCATACTCGCGATTACATCAGGATAATACACACACTCGCTCTCTCTCTCTCTCTCTCTCTCTCTCTCTCTCTCTCTCTCTCTCTCTCTCTCTCTCTCTCTCTCTCTCTCTCTCTCTCTCTCTCTCTCTCTCTCTCTCTCTCTCTCCTTCTCTGTGCAAAGCGCTTTTCCGATACTCACGCAATTTCCCGGTATCTATATGGTGTCGTTCTCCGACGATCTGTACGTACGTATCGGGAACAAATTCAATGCATTTATTTTCAAAATAGAAGCCCAAACGAATATTTGTGCAGTGCCTATACTCTTTTGGGGAGACTGAACATTTAATATGTTGGATTTATAACTTGATGAGGTAACGCTTAACAAGCCGCAGGACGAAACGCTCAGCGGACTGCGGGATATATACTCGATATATCGATGGCCCCAGAACTTGGCGAGGTAGGAAAACGTCGTTTGGGAAAACTTTATTATTTGCGAGAAGCACACTTTCAAGGAGCAGTGGGGGAAAAATTAGGCAACAACCGCAGCGGGTGCTGCTTTCGCAGCACTACTCTTTCAAACGATTTTCCGAAAAAATAAACCATCAAATGTGTGGAAACAACTCGGTCGGCATTGTGAGATGTGCCTTTGTTCTTCGCGCGGGACATGCCTGAACTGAGCTTTTTTCCGTAGGACCCGCATCGACATGTATAGATCCATACAAGATCCTCACCGGCAACAGTTGATAAGAAAACATTTGGTAACCATCTCTTCTTTTTTCCATGTGTAATTAGCTCAAGTGCTCAATTCAGTAACGGAATGCAACGAAGGGAAAAGAATATCATGTTATTCTTGTCGATGCGACCCACAGGACTGCGGCAGGAAAAGAAATCGGAAGGAAACGTTTGACTGCCAATGCGTCATACCATGTTTTCCTTGAGTTCGCAAAACTATATTAAATTTATGGGCCAATGAACATATATACATAATCCACTGAAATGTGAAATTGCGATGTCATCTGCGCACGGGCTTTTTCAGTTTGCTATTGTAGCTATATCGAGTGAGAACAGCCGCACATGAAAGCCACGTGCCACGACAATATGCGGATATCTGCTGTAGGTACCGGGCTTTCGACGCTTATATAAATATACGCATATCAAGGGGTGTAGCGACTGATCTGCAGCAGATTTCGCGCAAAATCTTCGGTGGCGCGGGGGGGGGGGGTCGAGCCTGAGAAAAGTATACATATGTAGGTATATAGGGGAGCCAAGGCCAGTGGAGAGGAGCCGGCCAGCTAGCCGGCGAGTGAAGGAGCAATGCGCGTCCCGGGCGCACTCCCGATATGCACTGGCTGGGCTCTCTCTCATAGAGATATATCTCTCTCTTTTGCGCTCGCTCGCGCTGACTGGCGCTGACTGGCGCTCTGACGTAAGCAGACAGCCGGCAACCCTCGCTCTGACGTCAGCGTGCCGCCACATGATGCGCGCGTTGCCCGGGCGACAACCACCCCACCCCACCCCCCGTCCGACACACCGGCCGCCGCACATCCTAATTGCCTGCCCTTCCTTCCTTCTCCTTCTCCTCCTCCTTCTCATCGATACATCCGACACCTGCAGCACGGCAGCTTTCACAGCAGCGCGCGCGCAGTTTACATTATTTATTCCCGACTATATGGCGTTTTGATTGATTTAATCACCCTTGAGTATACACATACTTGAATTGACGATTGTCATTTACTCGTTGCACTAGTTTTCATTTCAATTTGTTCCGAGGAAGATACGGCCGGTATGCCCGACCCTTATATCTATAATATAAAGCGGAATTTACGATTTTCGATACGTCAATCGTTGTCCGATACTTATGTCGCATTGTCTTCAATTTGAATGATAATGATCAAGTAAATATATACAATATGATATAGATGTCTGTATGTGACATTTGTCCAATATTTCAACTATTCTTCTCTCATTTTTTCATCATATTATCTGTTGAATATAATAGCAGCTTGACAGTACGATATATCTTCTATAGAAACAATATCCTCGAATTCATTACACGTGAATGTGTACACTGCGAATCTCAGAAAAACTAGATAAAATATATTACTTTGAATAATTTTTCACTAAACTTGAGTACAAAACGTAGTGAAACTGGCAGAATCTTCATTCAAGTAGAATATATTTCAAGTACTGCATTCTTTTTGATAGATCATTTTTAGTGTGAAGAAAAAAAAACAATGTTCGTCTTTTAAACATAGGGATTAAGACGTATTTTGGAACATAGTTCAGTGGCCGAGATTTTGTCGCCGGAATAAAGGCTATACGAAATGAAGAATGTACCAGAGGACTTGATCGATATTCATATACATGCCGCCGACATCATCGTTGGCGAAAAATATGAATCATGCTTTGAAAAATGGTGAATCTTTCGTAGGGGAAAAAAATTCAATCCCAGACATTATTAAGATTTTCTTCAACAGACATTTTAAAAAACGGGCCTGTATAGTTCCATCATTCCAGGGCCTGAAATAGCTCAACGCACTATATGAGAACGTTATAGACTCTTCAAAGGTATTTCAAATCCTTAATGCGAACGCGTACCGCTTCGTTTCTAATACTGCACTGCGAATGAGAAAATAACAATATGGGGTATTTAATTTGTAATTGGTCACAGTTATATTGGATTGGCTTGGAACAATAAAAAACTAAGAATAATTCTACTAGATGGATTTTTAAGAGAAAAAACGGCATTTAAAAGTCGCGGCTGATCATCGAGCCCCTTCGTCCCTACGTTTTATTCAGATCCCTCGTGTCAATGCGGGTTCATCGAAAACGCTTTCGGGAGATGTTCAACGAAAAATACTGGCAATTCTTTTTTTGGTGCAAAATGAGCCAGTTTTTTTTTTGTAATGGTATAACGCGCGTTCCTACAATGTGACTGATCTAATGCGAGCGAGAACGCGTATCCATACAGTTTTTCAACTATTTATTATGTATACTATTGTTAATGTGTTATGCAAATGTCGAAATAATACTGCTTCTATTCATCAGTACAATGAATAATAGTAATACAAACGAGCCACTTTTTCGTTAAAATATGGCCGAAATATGGTTTAGATTTGTACCTGGCAAATCAAGTTGGATATACGTATAATATATACCGCCAAAGCTTCGAACGTCTCGACGTAAACTTTCCAAATGTGAAATAGTTTGAAAACTACTATGGAACAGTGAATATTCACTGAAAAATTAGTGATGTATTCACTAAGGTAAGACTCGAGCAGATGTGACATCACTTGAGGGTTTTCCGCTAAATTTGGTGGTTATGACATAATCAGCATTTGATAATTGTGCGAACGGCGTCTTGAAGGGTAGTTCAAGGTCTTTCAAAGACCATCGCTGTAATCATAATTTTAATCTATTGAAAATATAAATTAACCAAAGTCACGTTGAATCGGGCATTGTATACAATTTGTATAGCCGCAATGTGGCTTTCTTATATAATTCAACCGTCTCAAAGTGTCCCAGTCCAAGCTCACTTTTATCAATTCATATATTTTCACACAACCCGAAAAGTGTGAAAAATTGACCGTCGCACTGATATTTTCGAATCTATATCTATTGATTATTCATCGGATTATTATTATGAGGCACATTGGCAAATCACTCTTATTGCATGTTTGAAAAAGAGCATTTTGATTGAAATAGAAAATATGAAGATAGGAAAAGTGACGCGGGACTGCAATCGAAAGATTCGGGGCATGTTTTCATAGTTGAAGAAATTGTAATTGAGTTAGGAGCTGCGCATAAGAAATGGGGGGAATTATCTCGGGCAAAGGCTGAGTGAGGTGCAGTGGTGGCCAGGGAGCAACGCCGCAATATGAGAAGAGTGCCACATTGGCTGGAGTCAGCTTACTTTACAACTATATGCGGATATTGAATCGAGTGAATATCCCCATTTCAAATATCCTGCCCGCTAACACGTTGTGCGAAACAACAGGACGGCGCAACATGTGGGGTTTTGGAGGCGCGGAAACGGCTATGTCTGTGCATAATTGCCTATATCTGTGCATCCTGGTATGTGCGGGCGCGCGCGCGCGAGCGATCGGTATAGGGTATTCCGCACGCGCCGCGCGAGCGATCGGGAGTTTGTTTTGGCCGGCTCGCGCACGCGGCGCGCTATTGCGTCATTGCGTCATTGCGACGCATCTTACGCGCACTTACGCGCTCGCGCAGCTGACGTCGCTCGCGCGCGCCGGCCGCCGCACACACACGCGCTCTTCGATTTTTAGCCCCCCGCCGTAGTCGGCCCGGTAGTCCCGGCATATACGCGCGCGGCGTGCGCCTGATTATTTTTAGCCGCTCTCCCTCTCACTCCCTCTCACCCCTCTACTCTATCGCGGATGGCCGAGCCAGCCAACTGCAGCCAACACGATCGATTCTCCATTCACGCACCGCTGCAGGATCGTGGTTCGATCGTCCCGCGTGGTTCCGCGCCAGTCACACATTCTCCCAAGTCACTCGAAAGCCTGTTTTCATCGGCTTCATGCCCCGGGCCTAACAAAACACTGTAATATAACTAGCGGCTTCCAACTGTACTGTCCCTTCAAGTGGGAGTATATGCGGGTCCGCGATAATATTTAATTAGTATTGAATGAATTCATTGGAGAATTTGCGCGTAATCGCGGGAAAAATCAAATCATATACGTTTTTCAATCCGAACAAGAAAGTTTGCTTCTGAAAATGCGTATTCATTTTCGCTTTTGGGAATGGAAACTCTATTTCTGGCGGGCTATTGTCGCGCGGCATCTCCATAAAAAGCCGTCCATATTTATAAAATTGACAAAGAACCGTCGCTTCATCGGTCAACGTCACGGCAGCTTTATTATTTAGCATCGTGACGTCACCGCGTGCAAGCATTCAAGCTCTGACGTTGCAGCTTATATATTTATTTTTCTAAAATAATTCGAGATAAAGCCACCCGATTTTTCTTTTTGTTATAACAGCCCGTTACCCGGATCATCGATTACCCGGACGGTACCATATATATTTTTTTTTCTTAAAAATACTGCACACCGGACGCGTATTGTCGTCTGCAGGATGATTCTCCAGCAGGACGCATACATATATATATATATATAAGTAGTAACATCCGTCGTATTTGAGTAGTAACGGCGCGGCAACGATCAGACCCGAGTTAGGCAACCGAGCGCGAATAAGTAGAATGAATACAAAAATCTCTCTTCATCCAGTGGCACGCTAGTGCCACCACCTGGCGATATAACATACAGCAAAATAATCGTCAAGTCGATGGGTGAGGAATTTTATTCAAGAAATAACAGGTTCAATAGCCCGCGCTAATCAAAACTGTACATAATATTTAGCGAGAGCATACACTCGCTCATATTAGCGACTTGAATTCGAGTGAAACTATTTTTTTGGTTTTTATCCACCCAAAATTTGCTGTGACGTATTTGCATTCGTCGAGTTCGTCAACTGGCGTCGTTTGATCTTTCCCAGATATAGACCGATCGTTGCTGATTATAAAACCCATGATGCACATATGTATATATATATATATATATATATATATATATATATATGTGCATTGTTTGTACATACATAAAGATGAGCTGTTTGGGTAAGCATATAAAGCTCCTCAAAAAGTATACAAACAAAATGCAAGGAAGAAAAGTGGCAGACACTGGCCACAGAAGCAATTGTTTCTCAATATTAATAACTGCTGATTATGTTGCTTGCATGATGTGTGTAACATGGCGGATTTAAGCTTAGTATAGAAGAGTCGGTGCACAAGCTTTGGGTGCGCGACCGATCGTGATTCGAAACTTTGCGAGACGGTTGTTGGATCGAGTAGTACATGCTATACCCCTACAATAAGCATCTCACAAAGTTTCGTCGTTTGCACGATTCGCAGATTGGTGATTCCCAGATATATTCAATGCAAACGGCAACTAAGGTACCTGTACCCAATATGCGCCACCTAAGCGAGAAAGGTACGCACTACGCCGCGTCAAATGAATATTTTCTAACATAATTGGTGTCAAATGAAAGGTCTACTCATTACCTACAGAATGAGCTAAGTTTTTTTCGATTTGAACAGTTCTACGCTAAGATACCGCGGTTTAAAAAAAAAAAAAAATTTCGGGAAAAAATTTTTAGTGTACCCAATATGGCGCCACCCTGAAAATACTTCTTTTCATCCAATTTGAAGCATGAAGCATGTCTGAAATTAATAAAATACAAACAAAAAATTATATTTCTGATATAATTTTATTGGAAAATACATTTTGTCTTTGATTAAACCATAGTAAATAGATTATATGAACTTCTAACAACCTAAATCAAATCAAGTTTTCAGTTAAAATTCATGAAAAACCGTTGTTTTTGAATTAACAAAATTAACTTATGCAACATCTAATTCCAATATTAATCTCTCAAATTGATGAACATTCTTATTTGTGTAATTTTAAATATAATTGAGATGTTCTCACTGAAATGGAAGAGTTCAATTTAAAAAATGTCCGAGCCTACTTGGGGCTAGCTATTGTCATGATGGTAGAAAAATTCTGTCTGATGTTTTTTCCTAGACAGTACTTATAAACGCATAACCTCAACATTTTTTTGGTTATAGGATAGCCAATATCTGCTAAGCATTTAATTCGACTACATAATTCTTCGTTCTGTACTGTCGTTAACGCATATGGTCGACTCATTTTGCTTTTCTCGGATATGTTTTGTTTGGCATATCGTTGAAATGTTCGACGAGGTATCTTATATATAGTCGAAGCCATCCTCTGCGATATCTCACCTTTTTTACCTGCTCCAGAGCTTGAACTAAATTCTCTTTCCACCATGTTTGGCGGATATTTACCATCAATGGGTTGATTGTAGCTTCTAGAGCAAGAAAATAGGGGTGGCGCATATTGGGTACATTTGGTAAATATAACGAAGAGCTATTGAAACGATTGATAAAAAGGTCATACCAAGAAAAAAAAAATTGGATGATGTAGATGGGATGTCAAGGAATCGAATGATATGTCGCTCGATTTTTTTGGCCCAGTTTAAGGGTATTAAAAAAATTCGCACTTACCTGGGCGAAATTAGATCGAGAATGAAAATTGGCGAAAAAATGGAGAAAACGAGCTCTAACAAGTTGGTGTAAGGGTTTCCGATCGGTGAAAATGTTTTCTTTCTTCATTATTTAGTATTGCCGACAAGATCCTGTGCCGCGGCGATGCTCTAGACGCGCGTATATATATGAAATACGAAGGGTGGCGCATATTGGGTCCTGGCGCATATTGGGTACACCTACCTTATATAATTTTCTGTTAGAATTCGCGCCCTGGTATATCAACTTGGTGCGGGCAGGTTGATAATTCGATGCGCACCGATTTTTCACATAGGACAGCGAGGCGCTGCGCGCTGTTGGTTTAACAATCTGCACGAATACAACACGTGTCATAGCAGCGAGTGTCTCCGTAATTATGTAAACTCGAGGGAATTGTGCGCGCGAGCCGTTGCTATATATATATATATATATATATATATATATATATATGTATAATCGATCAAGCGCTGGCCGATGAAGCCGGCTCAAGCATACGCAACTTGAGCAATTGCATTATCTACAACTCGACGGACACACGATGCTCGCGGGGAAGCTGGCGATCGTGACGGGTGAGTATCAAATAGGCGGATATAGCTAGGCGGGGAGAGAGAGAGAGAGAGAGAGAGAAAGAGAGAGAGAGAGAGAGAGAGAGAGAGAGTTCGTGGACCCGGAGGTGTGACGTGTGCTGGGTTGCAGGGGCGGGCAGCGGGATCGGGCGGGCGGCTTGCGTCGCGCTCGCCCAGCAAGGAGCCAAGGTCATCGCCGCGGATCAAAATGTCAAGGCCGCCGAGGACACGGCCGCGCAGCTCCAAGGTAACTGTGCACTATATGTATATGCATATAGCCACGCGCACGTCATCTGCACTTCTCTTATATATATATCGCGCATATGCGGCCCGGGCAAGCGCATAACCTCCTCGCTGCTGCTACTCTGTTGCATATATATATATATATACACTCTCTCTTACTTCATGATATACACACCACTTGTTGCGCGCGCGCCTAATACTTATACTTACGTCCGAAGATTCGCAACTCTCGAGTCGTCGCGTTTTACTTTGGGCTGGACCTGTCACCTCGCGATCGATTACTCAGCAACGATTCACCTTGCGGTCTTGCAACAAATTATTCTTCCGATCCTCCCTTACAATATGCCGACGACAAATCTCGACAATCGATACGAAAAATATTTCAATATATACGACCCTGTAGTCACGCTTATCGAGTTGTTTAGTCGAGTAACGAGTATACTTTTTGAGAGAATTACAACTTTGTTAAAGAGTGAAAATAATTATGAATTTATGTTAGAGACCTTTCTCATTTGTTCTCCCAACCAATTTCGACTATTGTCACTATTTTCACGGCTAATTACTATCTCACCAAATCGTTAAATTGACCATCTAAAGTAATTTCAATAATTTTGTGTTGATGTTCAGGAACAGAGCATTTTCCTGTTGAAATAGACGTGAGGAGCTCGGAGAGCGTTGAGAATGCATTTGCAGCTGCAAAAAAACACTTTCTGGTCTCACCAACAATTATTGTCAATTCCGCGGGCATCACAAGAGATAATTTTCTGCTCAAACTGAGCGAAATAGATTTCGATGAAGTTTTAAGAGTCAATTTGAAAGGGACTTTCCTCATCACGCAATACGCTACTAATTCAATGATCAATGGTGGAATAGCCAAAGGAGGTTCCATTATAAATGTAGCTTCGATCATTGGGAAAATTGGGAATATTGGTCAGAGCAATTATGCTGCATCCAAAGCTGGTGTTGAGGCTTTTACTAAAAGTGCAGCTATGGAATTTGGAGAGTGAGGAATAATTAGCTATTGACCCTGATCATGTTACACACTTCACAATCTTATATAATTTATGCTTGCAGTTTTGGCATTCGAGTCAATGCAGTACTTCCAGGATTCATACAAACTCCTATGACAGATACTGTTCCTGATAAAGTGAAAAATATGTTTCTACGAAAGATCCCACTGAAACGAATGGGAAAACCAGAAGAAGTCGCCGACTTGATTTTGTTTCTAGCTTCAACAAAAAGTTCCTATATTAATGGGGCTTCTATTGATATTACTGGAGGATTACATTGAATGTATCTAAAGTTTGTATCGTTGATAACTAACAAAATTTATTTCTCTAAAGTTATATCACTGATTCGTGTTTCCCACACGTAGCAATGATGTGATTAGAGGGTCATAAAAATCAGATAACCACCAAACCACCGTTTTTGCAGAGCTGAGTTGTTCTAACTTTGATTATCAATGTGCAAATTTTAGGTATGTACATTACATTAAAACTTATTTACTCTTGTACTTGTATGGTTTTTTAATCAACAAATTATTTGTTACCTATTTTTATACATTTACAAATTAATTATATTCACCTTATAATTATAAATCACTGCTTTTACTTATGTTTTCCCTTCTTCTTCAATTTCCTCGCATGTTTGTGAGCTTTATACTGCAGTTTACGTTTCTCATCAATAATTTCTTTGTACTTTCGTTTATTGTATTTTGAAAAGTCTGCATCAGCCATGAGTTCATCAACTATTGTACGCTTGCGTTCTTTCTTGCTTAATCGTCCACTGTAGTAATCCACAGGTGAGTCGACAACTTTACCAATGTGGAAGTACTTTGGTAATACTTTCATATCATTCTTCTTGTAGAAATGTTTTGGATCTAATGCCGATCTCATTTGAATGACTTCAAGATCATGCCTAACTTCATCTGTTATTTCTGTCGCCGGAAGATTGAACCATTTGTCACCCTTAGTCTTTTCTCGTTGCCTCTTCCTTCTTTCTTTCAATTTCTTATCACTAACTTCATATTCTGGAACTTTCTTCAAAGCTTCAAAACCAGGCTTCAATTTAGACTCCTTGAGAACTTTACTTACTGGAGCCACATCTTGCAGTATAGTCTTCACGGCTCTATCTATTTTTGTTTTCTTGCGTGCTTTCGACTTCCACCCCATGTCGCGTTCAAATTGATTGAGGTCAATATCATTGGGGTCTGTCTTACGTTTTTTACTTGTAACACTGTCTCTCTTTATTTTAATTTTAGTAGTATCAAAACCTGAAATCATTAATTCTACTCAGACATTTGTAACAAGCATAATCTGGGTCAAATTGTGATTCCCATATTCAACACTAAAATTATTTTCTTCTCAATAGAAATGAACCAAAATACTTTCAATACAATGAGAATAAAAGCATAGCATAAACTCTAAGAAGAGTATCATTTTTGCATGTGTACAGAAATATAACCTCAAATATAAATTTCAATTGACTAAGATTTAATGACGCTTACCGATATCTCCAATTTCCAAGTCATCGTCGTCACTTTCTAGGAGTCGATCCCTATCGCCTAGATCACTTTGACCCTGGGTATCAATAATAAAATCCATTTTATTATCGAATTGGAGTCTGTTGTTTACGGCAGTAACCTCTCATGCTCTCAACTCAGGAAAAAATTCACCATTCCAGTTTCCACGTGTTTTCAGCGTTGAGCGCATGCGTTGAAATTCCAAAACAAAACAGGAAGCGGTAACATTCAAATTCTCACGAATAATCATTATACGTTATTTTTAATTCTGTTGAATTGAAATTGCAAAAATTGAAAATCATTTTTCCGCTAGATGAATGTTATCATCTTATTAATGAGAATGATTGTGAACAACTGTGACAGTTTATTAACTAATGAAAATTTTTGAAAACTACAGGTTAAAAATAACATTGAGCTGATAAATATTGGATGATTTATTATTTTAAATAACAAAACATAATGAATAAATTCAATATCATAATTTCTCATATATCTTTCATAAGACTTTTCACTCTGAAAATAATCTAGATCATAATCAACTCTTATATTACACAATGTAGACAATAGTTACATTTAATATTATGAAAACGTACAGCCATTTTTTTTGTCTCACAGAATAGACATAGGTCTCATTAAAAAATGCTTTCTCTGCTATGATAAAAAAGTATCTCTCGTAGCTATTAATTATAAATAATTATTTTTACACAGAAGAAGATTAATAATAAGTTTGTCGTTAGAAAAATATCGTTATAGTTGGCTTGGAAAACATTTTTTTTTCTTTACAGTACATTTTACAGAAGTATTTGTCCTTATAAGTCTTGTTTCGACAGACATCGCGGCGGCAGGTCATTGCGTCAGAGCAGTCATAATGCTAATCAGTTTCTAATTTCTACAAATAACCCTGCAAATCTCAGAAATCTTTACAAACAGTCAACACGATTTATTTCGAGCGTTTAACATTAGTCAGTCAGTTCTTCTGCAGGTTATTGTACCTAATTCTGGAGAGGCTCATTGTCGAGCCGTTGATGGAACCTTTGGTGGGGTTGTCCGTGATGTGTATGTTCTTCTTGGAGAACTTGGCGTACCTCTTGTACTCCATGTTCTCCAGCTTGTCCTTGGTGGGCTTTTTGTAGAGCTTGAGGAGGAGCGAGCTGCCGACAATGGAGACGGAGCTGAGAGCCATGGCGGCGGTGGCCATCCAGGGCTGGAGCTTGAGGCCCCAGGCGCTGAACAAGCCGGCGGCGAGGGGCAGCCCGAGGACGTTGTAGAGGCTGGCGAAGAGGAAGTTGAGCCTGATGCGCTTGACCGTCTGGCTGGAGAGGTCTATGCACGCGATCACGTCGAGCAGGTCGTTGCGCATGAGGACGATGTTGGCCGCCTCGATGGCGACGTCGGTGCCGGCGGCTATGGCGATGCCGACATTCGACTGGGCCAGGGCGGGGCTGTCGTTGACCCCGTCGCCGACCATCGCCACCTTCTTGCCCTGCTTCTGCAGCTGGCGAATCTTCTCGACCTTGTGCGAGGGCAGCACCTCGGCGAACACCTGTTCTATGCCCACCTGCTTGGCGATAGTCATCGCCGTCTGCTTGTTGTCGCCCGTCAACAGGATCACGTCGAAGCCCATCTTCTTCAGAGAGTAAACGGCCAGCCGGGCCTCGGGTTTTATGCAGTCGGCCACGCTTATTATGGCGGACAGCTGGCCGTCTACCACGGCCAACACAACCGTCCGTCCCACGCTCTCCTCCTTGCTCATCGTGCTCTCGACCTCTTGGGGTATGCTTATCCCGTTCCTCCTCATCCACTCCCGGTTGCCGATGCACACCTCGAAAGCCTCGCTCGGCTCGACGCTCTGGCAGACAGCCTTTGGCTCGTCCAGGCTCACCACGTCGCGCTCGGTGACTTGGGCCAAGTCCACCAGCACGTCGTTCAGCTCCAACGTCTCCGAACCGGCGTTGTTCTGCAGATTCTTCACGAATTCGGTGATCCTCGTCGACTTGGCGACGTTGGCCAGTGTCTCGGAGATGTGAGAGACGCTGCACTTCATGCCGCAGCCCGGCACCGACTGGTAATTCGAGCAGCGTCCGCTCAGTTCGGTCTCGATCACGTCTCGAACGTAGTGCACTATTGCCGAGGCGATCGGGTGCTCGCTATTAAGTTCTGCTATGCCAATGATAACTAGTATTTTGCCAATGTTGAATGCACCGTTGCTCGTGAACAAGCCTATGTTGGTGACGGTGGGGAAGCCCTTCGTGATCGTTCCCGTCTTGTCGAACACCACACAGTTGATTTTGTGCGCGTTCTCCAGGGCGTCCGAGCTCTTTATCAGGATGCCATTGACCGCGCCGACTCCCGTGCCGACCATTACGGCGATCGGCGTCGCGAGGCCTAACGCACACGGGCAAGCGATCGCCAAAACCGACAGGGCACTTCGGAACGCATTCTGAAAGATTACCTCGTCCTTGTTGCGACCCGAATGCTGCATGTGATCGTCGTTCATCAACAGTATGTAGTCGAAGTTTATGTAGCCTATGACGATCCAGCAGACGAGTGTCAGAACGGAGACGCTGATTACGAAAGGAACGAAGAATCCAGCAATTTTGTCAGCTATGTGCTGGATCGGCGCTTTACTTATTTGTGCTTCTTCGACCAGCCGCACTATCTGAGCCAGAGTTGTTTTCTCTCCGGTGTGGGTTGCTTTAATATACAGAGGCCCGCTTAAGTTTATTGAACCACCAATGACAATACAACCTTCTCTCTTTGGCACTGGCATACTCTCGCCAGTAATCAGACTTTCGTCGCACGACGAGCTGCCTATGTGCACTTGACCATCAACTGGGATTTTGTTTCCTTCGTTCACCTTGAGAATATCACCAGGTTGTACTAAATCAATCTTGACTAAACGTTCTGTGAGAATCTCATTGTCAGGACCCAGAGTGACGACTATCGCGTCTGCTGCTTGGAGGGATAACAATTTTGATAAGGCTTCAGAAGTCTTTCCTTTGGCTATGTGCTCTAGCCATCTTCCCAAACTTACAAATACTAAGAGCATTGGAGGAGTATCAAAAAACGTCTTTGGGCTACTGGCTACTTCCATAATCATAGCTATTGCTAGCACCAATACCGAATAAATGTAAGAGATAGTTGTAGTCATTGAAATGAGCACATCCATGTTTGTTGCTCCGTGTTTTACTGCTCTATAAGCTTGGACATGAAAGTGCCACCCTCCAAAAATCTGCACTGGTGTAGACAGTATAAATGAGATAAGATTCTCTAAAGATAATCCGGGAAGTACACAGCACATATCACTTTCGTCCTCCATGAGGGACATAGATATCATGAAGTATGCCATTGCAATCATGCTCGGTGCTCCAAATGCAAGAGAAACCAAAAAAGAAGTTCTCCATTTTTGTATCTCCAATCTGTGGTCCAAATACTGACGATTTCCAGCATTGTTTTTCTTCACAGTCGCGCCAAAGCCCAATTTCTGAATACACTCTGTGATCTCACTTATGCTAGTTTTACCGGGGTCAAAATTAATCTTTCCTCTCTGGGTCACAAGAGATACCATTGCAGTCTGTACTCCTGGCAGCTGTTTAACGGATGTTTCCACTTTATTCACACACGAAGAGCAGGTCATCCCGGTGATAAGTATCTCGACTTCTTTTATCTGTGCACCTTTTTCATTGATAAGCATTGTAGGGAAGCCCAAGTCTGTTATACTGGCTGCTATGTCAGCAGGACTGATGGCATGCGTATCATAATCAATTTCTGCCTGTCCTGTTATGAAGGATATGAGAATATTCTGCACACCAATGAGCTTTCTGCAATGCTTCTCTATAGCTGTGACACACGAGATGCATGTTATGCCATCTATATGTAGAAAACACCTCTCTATGCTGGGCTGGGACGGTCTGCTGTCTTTGGCTGGCGAGTCAGCCTTTGTTTTGGACGCAGCATTGTCGAGCAAGCTGATAATTATCATGTTGTTGTTTACCTGCTTCACGGCAGCTCCGAAGCCCATGTCCTCGATGGCATCGCTAATCTCCTGCGAGCTTATCAACTTTGGATCGTACGACACTGTGCCTTCATTCTTCTCCAGGCTGACAAATACATTCTCTATGCCGTCCCTCTTGGACACAGTCTCGGTAATACTGTTGACGCAGGACATGCAGGTCATGCCCTCGATGTCTATGACACAAGTGTCCAGGTCAGGCTGCACCGACACAACTTCCCTGAGCTGTTGCATCTCTGAGGCATGGTCACCCATGTCGAGTCTGGTATGGTCGAACAGGGACTTCCAGTCATTGTTGTCTGCTTCCATGTTGGCTCCTCTCACCGCTTGGTCTGAAAAGCACACCGCGGCCACATGAGAGTCTGCACTGGCAAACTACAATAACAACACACTCGTTTGAGACATTACCCGAGTCAAATTCATGTGCGCGCTGGTGCAGCCAAGTGCCCCCGCCCGCGGAGAGACACGATAAGAGACGTCCGCGCGTGTCCTAGCTGCAACTGGCTGCAACAGCGAGCGAGTGTATTAAAAGTCGAGGTGAAAGGTTTGGCCGAGAGACTGCCAGCTGACTGCAGCCGGGTGTTATTCCTACTTACGCTCACGGGCTGGAGCATTCGTGGATCCCCATATTCCGATCGTACTTTGCAATTGGTGGATGTTGGTGGACTGGACACCGGACGGCGGCGGCAGCGGTGCCCGGCTACTGGTGCGTGTGAGTATGTGCAGTGTGTCTCGTCACGTGAGTCACGAGTTTTGGTAAGCTCGGCAAAGCGGCTCCATAGCAAAGCGGCCCTGCCGCTCGGCCCGCTCACAGCTGTTCCACTCTCGGCCGCGACTGCAGTTGCACAGCGCGACTTTTGCCTATATCGGCGTGTGACTGTGTATGTGCACTGCTGCTGCAGTATGTGTGTGGGGGGCAGCGCGTCATCGGCGACTTCCGAGCGTCATGCGCACTCCGCGCGACTAAGTTTGAATCGAGTATCCGCACGCCTCGATCGATTTTTGATAAGCAGCCCGAGATCGAGACTTTCGCGCGTGACTATGCGACGAGGCAGTATCGCGTGCAATGCCCCCCGCCCGTATACTTATTTTCGGCGAGTCGATTATTTTATTCGGCAAAAGACTCGGCGGCGGCGGCAGCGGCTCGGAGAGACCTTGAAAATCTTCGACTTTGCTTGTTGCACATACCTATATATATATATATATATATACATTTTCGTCCCAGCGGCAGTAAAGTGCCTACTTTGCGTCCTGGCGTTTGCAAAGAATGGCACTTTTCTGACGCGGGGTACGAAAAATAGTATATGCACCTCGCTCATCTAGGCTATTTCGGCACGCGCAAACCTACCACCCTCGCTACGCTCGGATCGCAAACGTTTTGCGTGCCGAAATCGCCTAACCTCGCTCGGGTGCATAATATACTGTTCATTATATATACATTTTCGCTTTCGAGTATAACTGTTTTGTCATAAAAGGACGCGCGTGAGAAAATATATCTGGAAGAACTTTGGGTAAATTAACTTGAAAACGTGTACATACTTTGGCGGCGCGGGTAACACGCACATACGCGTGTTCGTAAAGCGCATTTTTATGTAACATATACTTTCGAATTACATTACGTATAATTAGATACTCCCGATTCGCGAGGTCGTATCTCAAGGAGTAACGCGAAATAAAGTGTCAATAAAAATTGGTTTTTCATTATAGAATATTTCAAAGAACTAGATATATATATATATATATATATATATATATATATATATATATATATATATATATATATATATATATATATATATATATATATATATATATATATATATATATATATATATATATATATATATATATATAGTTCTTTGTCTCAAATTTCTACAACATATTGTATTCTTTTGTATGGCAGCTGTAACGAGAGAAAAATGCATTTGGGAGTCACGCTGCAGTCGGATTTCTAGTATAACAGTCACGCGTGGCTGTTTTCAGCAGATTTAATGTATATACGACGGAGTGATTCGGTGACTGATTTTCGTCTCCGTGTGTGTGTGTGTGGCAACCGCTTAATTACAAACGTTTCTAAATACTAAACTAATTTATATTGCTAATTTTCAACCGCTGAGATTTAGAAGATCTCACTCTGCGTTCCTCCGAGATGCGACCTTACGAACGAGGAACATCGATATACGAAACAGGATCTGCTGGCGAGTATATAGAAAGAAATTTCAAAATAGTCGATTGTGGACTAGCTTTACCAGATGCTTAACAAAATAAACTATTCGAAAAACACAATGGAAAGTCATTAAAGAGTGTTTGATGAAAAAGCGCTCAAGTTTACGGTATACGGATATACCTACATACATATATATGTGCATAAGCACAGACGACACGTATAACTTAATCAATACAGTTAGCCATGTTCGATGTAAAAGTTGTTCAAGCAAAAAAGCTACACGTAACAAGCTTGGGCCGACTGGAATTCAAATACAGACGATATTATATCGCGTCTTATCAGGCCAGCTTTTTTCAGTGTATATTCACAAAGAACGAAGCCGAGCTGGTTTATCGGTTTCGCACACGCTTACTCGTTTTTTCTTCATTTATCAATTTTATATTAATTGAAACCTAACTTTTTTTTACTTTCTAAACACCAATTGCATACTTATTCCGCGAAGTGAACTAGATTAGATTGCGATTGACTTGTGTGTAGGCGTATTAGCAAAATTAGAAAAATCAACGTAGCAAACAAAACAATAACACTTTAGAAGTATAAATAATGTTATCTATAACCGACTTAATGATTAGAGCGGAAAGTTGCAAATATCAATTGAGCACATTTACGACAACATGTATGTACATACAAACGGCAGCTGGTGGGTTGAAAAGAAAGAAGAAGATTACATTATGTGAAGAGACAAATTAATATTTGCTGTTTTTATTATTGCAAAACTTGATACATATATATTATTCCAAGTACTTGCAGTATATCCCTGATGTGTATTCGTGATTTTTATTTACACTGTGGCATGGAGATTAGTAAATTGAGAGCTAAATATTTTCATTTATCGGTCAAAAGTCCACGTGTTGAGGGGTCAGTTGACTTTGAGAGGCTGATAAAAGAGGCATTTTTGAAATATTTGTATCTTTGCAACTAATAAGGCGATTGACATAAAGTTTCGAGGGTTTGTTGAACGTATTTTGAGCATTGAAAAAATGGTTTTTATTCAGATTTAAATCACAAAATGACGTGAAATCGGGTCACTCGAGTGCGTCTCTTTTTATGAGAGGCTAACGGTGTGGTGCAGGTCTGTGGCGATTTCAGGACAGTTCCTGAAATAGAAGTTTTATTCTTCTACTTAGATTCATTCGCGAATTTTTACAAGTTTAAGTGACAAAATGTTATTCTTCGTTGATCGCAACAAAAACAAGATATCGCAGAAGTTCATGGATCTGTGATGCTACAGCTAAAATTTCAAGTCAATTACGGATGAAAAATGATCAAGTAATATGCTGCACACCAACGCACTGAAAAATTCAGTTTCGTAATAATTGCGCTTAAATCATTGCGAGAGCATAAAGAGGGTATTCGGAAAATAGGCTGCGATCATTTTTTAAAATATTTCCCACTCATGCAAGTGGTGTAATATTACTTTTAGGCATATTTTACTTGTTTCAAGCCAATAAGGATAGAAACAAAAAATCGGCAAAAAACAATCCCTTCCCATGGAATCCGTAGTCTTCTGGATATGGCTTATCCCATTCGAAACTCGTCGATTTCAATGTTCAGTCTGCACGAGGATTACAAACCAGCTAACTGAATAACAATTCGGTCATTGAATCCAAGTCGCGACCACATGCGCGCAAGAGTTATGAGATAAAGAAAAGAGGCGGAGAATCCGCGTGGCATCCAATAGCGATGCTCACAGTATATACGCGCCGACTGAATCATCGAGATGAGTCGCGTGCCAAACGTACACAGTAGTCTCTCTTTATCGCCCAAATTGTAGTTTTAACGATGGTGATTTATTACTATCGTTTCACCACTAGCCACGGATGTAGTATATAACAAATCTATTTATGATTGTATTGGGTTCATTGGAATTTTAATAGTCAAAGACAGGTTGTCAAATGCATATAATATATACTAGTACACATTTCACAGAGTACGTGTTGTTAGTCTAGTGGAAATTTGAAATAATGGTATATATTATATGTATATTTGAGTAATGAGGTAGAGCAAAATATAATTGAATATCACGAAAATGCCACGTATATAAGTACAATATTCATGTAATTGCATCTATCAGCAATTAAGGAGACTGTGGTTGCCCAATGATTATGTTAATCAATTTGAGCATAAAAACAACTGTATTATACAGATGTTTATTATTTTTACACGTATATCATACACATGTATATTCAAAATTTGTGAATTGTAAATTTTGGAGTAATGTGTTGTATGAATGTAAGTTTTATTGTGTGATAATTTGTGAAAGAATTGTTATCAACGATATTGTTAGTAAATTTTGAAGCAAAATTATTAGTAAATTACTAAATATGTTCCGTCCAAGATCCACCTGATCGGACTCATCAGTAAGGTTTTCAAGTGGATCTAACCTTAGACATAAATGTCAAATATCTAATACTCTAGAAAAAAGAAGAAAGGCAAGATTCCGAGAAAACATTATTTCGATACATCTCACCATAAACTACACTTTTCCTTAACTTTCATTGGAATAACAATTTGTTAACTTCACTATAACAATCAACACTCTTAAATTTATAACTAATTTACAGTACTCCAAAATTTACACATTCACAAATTTTGAATATACATGTTGTATGATACACATGTAAAAATAATAAACATCTGTATAATACAGTTGTTTTTATGCTCAAATTGATTAACATAATCAATGGGCAACCACAGTCTCCTTAATTGCTGATAGATGCAATTAAATGAATATTTTCATAAGGGAGAATAGAATTAATCACTGGTGAATAATATTATTTATGATTGTTGTATCGTTGTTATTGTAAAAGAATAACAATGATTTTACACATTAATAAGATTACTCATCATACAAATATATAAGTATAATAATTTAGGCTTTGAAGAAGTTTGTGTAACTGATGGAGCTCGCATCCTATGCGAGGGGGAGAAGAGCTTTGTTTTTCGACTGATCTATAGCAGAACAGCCAATTTTTTTTGGTATGCCAATCAGAAAAATTTTCCCGGCGATCAAGTTCTGTTTTTCTGAAACAATGCAGTATATGATATATATCGTAACTGTGTATGAGTTTGAGGACGCTCCAATTGAGAGACAACAGATGAGACTATTAATCGAGCCCCGAGAAACTGTGCACGCGTCGAAATGTTTCGACATAAGAACTCAGAAATCATTTACATGTAGCCAAGTTCACCATCGACAGAAACGAAACAAGAAAAAACTCTCCACAATATTTCTTATCGAATGAGTAGTTTCGGTCAATTTTCCAATAAAATATCACTATTCATTAGTAGAACAAAAATTTACCACCAAAAATAGCGAATCCCTAACTAATGAGTGAATATTCACTATCATCCATCAGTCGTGCAATTTTCAGCAACGAATATCTAATCTTCCAACTATTTAAAACTTAGAAAACAGGTGAGCTTTTCTTAATCGCAGCGACAGTTCAGCGCTGCATCACGTACAACGAGATCAGCCGTGTGGGTATTCGATATTGTTAAAGAATTTCTGCACAGTCGCATTCCCACTGTATTTACTATATACCAGATTATATCGCTCAGTTTGTATCCCATTCCTGCGAGTCACGTACGTCGCGTAATTATCAGTCAATGTCCATTGTTCTGTATATATACCAACTGATTTCGCATGAAAAAGCTCGAGTAAAATTCTAATGTCACTTTGTTATTCCACAAATAGAGCCATATTATATATATATATATATATATATATATATATATATATATATATATATATTGACTTCTCGAATTCTTATTCAAATTCAAGAGCATAAGTTGAGTAGCCGATTGACATCGTAACCGCGGCGAAGCTGTTTCTCATTCCTTATCTTCTCTGCTGAGTTTCTGGACCAGCGTTTTCTCCACGGTGGAGTGCAAGGAAAACTTTTGGATGAGAAAATTATAGTACGCAAACAAATCTGTGCTGCGCAAAATTCACAAATTTGACGAAATTTTACGAATTTTGGAGGCGACGGTATGACCGATTTGAAGAAAGATTGAAGTTTGAGCTGATCTCACATCGACGATGAGAAAAATCTTCAATCTTCACGGATGGTACATACACCGTAGTTTAATTCACTCCGCGTGAGAACAAAATTAGAAACTGAATTATCACACGTTCGTATATGAGTATTATATCTCAATTTATATGAGCAACAGACGGTAACGCGCCAGCCGATGAGTACTTTACTATGCGCGACATATATATGTTGAATAATTGTGTTGAGCAAATCAAACGATAGGGATATATTCTAATTAATTTCTTGCTACATTTTTCTGATGCACTTTTTATAATGAACAATTCTCATGCAGTATCTCAATTATCTTATGAAGATTTTTGCCTGCACTTATGATCGACGAGGCGGATGTTAATTGCTTATTCAAATATAACTTGTATGTACCAATACTAATAGCCATATAAGAAATTCAAAGATGAAGGAATTATAAATACTTCGTATATCATGGAGAAACAAGAAGATGTATATAACGACGTGTCTTAGGAAGAAAGACACATCTCAAACTGTCCGCGAAGAAAGACACATCTCAATTTGTCCGCGAAGAGAGACACAACTCGCAATCTAGCCGCGAAAAAAGACAACTCGCAATCTAGCCACGAAGAAAGACACAACTCGCAATCTAGCCACGAAGAAAGACACAACTCGCGTCTGTTCGCAAAAAGGATACATGGCGCACATCCCACAATTTTCCGACGTAAAAAATATATGGAATGAAAGCTTAGAATGAGTAGGTTATACTTGACAAAAAAAACGAGGCTTTTCTACAGTTTAAATTCTTTTTTCGTTAATATTCGCGGGAGAATAATTCCGACATTTGTCTTTCTTCGTGGACAGATTGCGAGTTGTGTCTTTCTTCGTGGCTAGATTGCGGGTTGTGTCTTTCTTCGCGGACAGATTCGGATATGTGTCTTTCTTCGCGGACAGATTCAGTTATGTGTCTTTCTTCGTAAGACACGTCGATAAGAAGTTTAATGTTTACACTGGTTCTATAATTTATTTCTGTCTTATCAGTGCAATACATATACGTTTATTTTTTGCGATTCTTCTGGCATCCTACATCTCCACGGAGAGTTTGAAACTCGCGCCCGCTCCGCATACTCCATTTTTAAAATCAACATCAATATATATATATAGCGTATGGATGTTTTGTATTGATTCGCCGAACTGGAACTGTTGTGACAGAATGACGGGGTCGAACGGCGTCGTCAAATAAAGTAGAAGCACCCAAACAAAGCTTCGCTCCATACTTACATTCCGCTGCGGAAAATGGATCTCCACGCGGGTTGCGGTAGTTCGTCTTGGACTTGGGACGATTCAAATAGGTGCAGCGACAACAAAGTGCAACGCCCGAGCCACTGTCCCCCTGTAGCTGCAGCACAAGTCCGTCGCTCGCCGTCTGCTTTGACCTTGAAGCTCTCATACGAACGCATTGGGGTTTAACGTCTCCCCTTCGAGAGGCTGATGATCTTCTTGAGTCGGATCTCAGTCGAGAATGAGTCGACCGCGCTGTGACGCCGCCGCCGCCGGCGACATGGACGCGCTGAGCATCAACCAGTTCCCCGATCACATCCTCGAGATTATATTCTCCCACCTGGACCTCTACACTCTTGGCAACTGCTTGCTCGTGTGCAAAAAGTGGTACAAATGCCTCAACAACGACGAGAACAACGACATCTGGCTGATGCACTGCAGGAAGAGGCTCAACGAGGGCCTGCTCAGCTCGGACCTCCTCTCCTCGGTGCCTACCTTCAAGGCCAAGCTCAGGGCTCACTACTATGCTTGGAATCCCAGCGATTGCTCCAGGCACATCTACACAAAGTTCAATGATTTCACCCTCCACAGGTTAGTAAGCAGTTTCATTCATAATCTCATGTTAGTCGTGTGAGTCGCTCAGCTTATCTTTCTCTGCAGGAATCCAATAGCCCAGAGTACAGATGCTTGCAGAGGCAAAATTGGCTTCAGACATGGGAGGCATGCTTGGGAAGTCATCTGGGAAGGACCACTTGGAACTGTTGCCGTCATAGGTATAGCTACCAAAGAAGCTTCTCTTGTTTGCCAAGGCTATGAGGCATTGCTAGGCTCGGACGATAATTCTTGGGGCTGGAATCTAGTCGATAATAATCTCTTGCACAATGGGGATGTGCAGGGTAACTATCCTCTTCCAAACAATGCACCAAAGTACCAAGTGAGTTTGTGATATTATAATTTCATTGGTCAATCACTCATGAGCGATTTAACTGTAGATTATTTCTGTTATTGTAATCAATCTAAACTGAATAATACAAAGTAAATTATTTCTGCAGATAGGAGAAAGAATTAGAGTCATATTAGATTGCGATGATAATACACTATCATTTGAAAAAAACTACGAATTTCTCGGGGTAGCATTCAGAGGTAATTGGTCTTATTTATACAAAAATAACATTTTTCTGATGTAACATGCTAAAAGTTAACTAAAATATTCAGGATTACCAGACAAAAGACTGTATCCAGCAGTATCTGCTGTCTACGGAAATACAGAAGTCTCCATGGTGTATCTTGGCCCTCCACTAGATGGGTAATGTTTAACAGTTCAACGTCAAATACCTCAAGATGAGCGCTTTATATTTTTTGTCTCTCAGATTTTTAATGAATAGAAACTGAAATATCAATGTTGAAAGAGTTACGAAAATCCACTATTCTGAAATGATGCTAGAGGGAAGAGAAAAAAAAACCGAGTGTTACTTTAGTTTAAATGTGAAAGATGTTCATTTTTTCACACTGTGTACATATTTGTGTAGTTAGGGATTCAAATTAAGAACATTTTTTCAAGAATTACCATGTAAATAATGAAGATAGTTTAAAGGAAAAACAAATTTTCCTTATGCTGATTGGTAAATTTCTCATTGTTGTTCTTGGGAAGTATTTTGATCTGAAATCTCGTTTGAGTTTCATAGCAAAAATAATTTGCCTAATAAGAATACGAGATATTCTATATGGCTAATATAATTCCATGTCTTCTAGTCTGTGTATATTCCTAATCTTTATGTATTCATTCTAGTTTTGTTTGATTGTAATTAAATTTTACAATCACACTTGGATACAAAAAGTTTGTTTAGTACATAATAAATAAGATGGAGTGAATGAATGAAAAACAGTATATGACAAACTTTTTATAAAACCGAAGTACATTATATGTACATATATGTTCTTCATTGAACATAGGAATGTGTTGATTATATCTTCTAGCGTTTTCCACAATATTGTGTACATAAGTCATGGAAATAAACTTTATTTCTTAAACAATTGAAATTCACACTATCTAACTTTCAGTCTCAGTGATTCTATTATGCATCGTTTCATTTTCTTTACAGAAAAATTCCCTTTCCACGACGGTTGTTAATTGTTACTAAAAGAGCTGAGTAGTTTCGGTCCCGACGAATGAGTCCGCTCATCAAGCTTAGAAAGGAGAAATCATCGTTGACTTATTATAGCTTCCAAGGCACGCTGATGAGATTCCAATTTTGATCATCATTGCCCGTACACGCAGCTATCACAGGGCTGTCATTTTCACCTCGCGGTATTTCCAAGCACATGCCGGATGCCACGTGTCGAATGATTTTTTCCTGCGAAAGTAATTGAACAAGCATGAAAAGATCTGTTGTTTTTCGAGTTACCGTCGTCGATAGGTCCTGGCGCTACTCATACTAACTTTGTCATCGAACTCCCACTTTTGGCCGGCGAATCCGCTGCAGGCCATGAGTTTGACTTTGGGCTTTTCGTGCCTGGTGTCCTTCTCCGGAGCGTCGAGACACACGCTCTCGTCTGTCATGACGACGCCGTCTTTCCTCATGACGAACATTTGGCTGAGGCTCGGCGGCGTTATGCAGTGCTGGTAGGCCACGTAACCCGAGGGCTGCGAGTAGACGCCTTTCGAGGTGGGCCTCATCAGGCACTTTTTCGTCGATTGGTGTACAATCTGCGAGACAACGATTAATTTTTTCTTTTGATTGCATGCTCTAGCAGATCTGGCTCTGGCCAATCGAATGCAACAAAGACCATACGTATCCAAAGAAGCGGTCGTCCATGGGGAAAAAGTGATCGGGCCAGACGTTGTTCAAGTACCACTTGAAGCCGTTGCAGCCGAGTTTATCTCTTAGCGCCAGTCTCGATCTGACCTGCTGCTTGTCCCGCACCCTCTCGGCCTCTGAAAAACAGCACAGAGCAACGCGTGAGTGCGACTTGCGTGAGCCGAGGCTCTCGCGGCGAGCAAGGGCTATAGCGAGCTCTCACGTGGATTGAAATTGAAGTAGAACCGGCCCCAGTCGTCCATCCAGACGAGAGCGACCCTGGCGAGGTTGCCGTAGAGTATCTCGTCGACGCCACCGGGGAACGTGTAGGGCGAGGACTTGCGGAATATGTGGCCGACGTGGGAGCACGGGGCGATCTCGACGCTGCCGCCGCACTGCCACACCCGGAACGACAGCTCGAGATTCTCGCCGCCCCAGATCTGCATCTGCTCGTCGTAGCTGCCCAGCTCGAAGAAGTAATCGCGCTCCATGGAGAACAGGCCGCCGGCCATCGCGGGTGTCTTGAACGGGTCCACCACGTTCTCGCGGCGCTCTCGCAGCAACGCCCCGTTCAGCATCAGCCACCTGAAGTGCAGGTCCCAGTTGAAAGCGCCCCAGTGCAGCTCGAACGACCTGTCAAACCAACCGCCGAGTTTTTCATCGTTCACCCAGTGACAAACAGCCTTTAAATATCCAAGTATTTTGTGAATACATTCTGTTTCAAATACCCTTCAGAGGACCGACATTTGTGGTTCGTGATCTCTCGAAGAAAATTCATGAAAAAGCCATCTTTTTTATCCAAGATTGATAATAGATCGAGCGCTTTGCTCTCCGGTCCTCTTGAGGTTGAATCAATGTAATCAAATGTAAGTATTTTTAATACATTTATTTGATTACTTCATTACAAATACATGTACCTAATTACTGCAATTGAATACAAGTATTTAAATACAATCTTTCAAATACTACAATCAAATACAAATGTTTGGTATTTTGTATTTGATGAATTGAATACTGAATTTACCCATGTTTGCATTCAGCCTTGCATCGGGAGTTTTTGATCAATGTTTATCGACACACAAATGAAGTACCGTGTCGTTGCTGGGAGAGTAAAACTCTGACACAATTACACTTATTTTCCAAGGAGACAAATGAGACAATGCATCGAATCCCAAATCGCATATATATATATGTATATCTGCATCGTAAAGTATCGCCAGCGAGTGATTAACTGTGACTGGCTAACCCGGAAATTTGCACGTGATGGCTTTTGAACTTTATGTAGCATCTTACGATAAGATTGTAAATAAACAGACGCTTGAAAATTTATGAACAATAGTGATAAATATTCATATTGTCCATTCTATGTACATACCGTGTATAACTGAATGTATCATCGTTTATTATGTCTATAACGGGAGATACAACTCTCGTTCGATTTTTAGAAATAGCCTCAAGAAGGGGCTCCAACCATCCTGGAACATCAAAATTGGCCATTTAGATGAATTCGACGGAAATGATTGTGTACGATAATAGTTGTTAGATTGAAAAAAATTAAGTTCAACCTCGTGGGGATTAACACGGGACGAATTAAAAAGGAATACGCTCTACAGATGATCAATAAAAAATTCCTTTATGGGACAACGTTAAATTTAAGGAACGATATACGTTCGTCTCGTGTGAGTTCCTTTCGAAACTTGCAATACGTATATGTATATAAGATCTCACCTACCAACCGTACATTCGCAGTGGGCATCAAGGAAAGTCAAGACCTCGCCCCTAGCCTCGTTCGCCCCCATGAGTCTCGCGTTCACCAGGCCAACTCGTTTTTTCGACCTGAGTACTCGGGTTGGCACTTGCAGGCGTGACACATAGTCGTCTAATGGCTTTCTTAAAAAATCTATAACAAGAAAAATTCATACGGACATTGGATGGATATCATGGGAATGCGAAAACTACCAAGAGTTTCGCGTTCTCATATTGCATCACTTCGTTTGCATCAAAGTTGTTCGATTATATTTTGCAATATTTTGAATAGAATATTTTGTCGAAAGATCTTATCTTGTAAACCCACGATGCGAATGCATCTGTGGTCGCAATGTGCTGAGAGATTATGAAATTTTGATGAGGCATCTAGAAAATGCATTACACATTTATTAATTTCAGAATTTCATTTTATCAACCGATTCACTATAGAGAAATCGATCCTATCTAACTTTCAAATGCATAAATTTTAGAGCTGGCTAATTTAATATACAAAGAACGTGGCGATTCGTGTGTAAAAAGTACCGAAGATCAATGCAAATAGTAAAATCCAAAATTGAGATTTATCAGAATGACGAAGGGCAAAAAATCCCGTGTCACCGCAACTGAACGACAGTGAAAAATGGACGTGGGGAGAAGGGGAAAGAGCGAACCAACCTCTATCGCTGGCATCGTCAACGAGGATGATCTCCTCGAGCAGACGGTTCGGGGACCGGTTGATGACGCTGTGCACGGTGCGCAGTAGTGCGCTCCACGCTTCGTTGTGGAACACAATAATCACCGAAGTCGTCGGCAGATCTGTCAGGTTAGCGTACCTTGCTATGCACCTGCAACGACAATTCGTATTTCAGAGATGATTACTATGGCTCCTATATGAGCAGAAAAGCACGCTTAAAATCTGCGTCGGCGAAGCGTACGAGGACCTTTCATATTGAAAACTATTCTCGAGGTGAAAAACGTCTTTCCTGTTATTTTTTTTTTTTTTTTCAAAAATAAATCCTATGTGAAGGAAAAAGTACTGCCCGAGAATATCATGTGACTGGTCAGGGATAAATATAACCCCCCCCCCCCGTCAAATGTACTTTTGTTCGTCTCGGGAGATATGCGTGCGTGATCACCTCTTCTTGCGGACGTCCGGGAGGGTTCGGTTGAGGGGTATCCGATCGCTCGCCAGCAGGTTGTACCGGTTGATCTGGAACAGCTGCTGCATTAGCTGGAAGTCCCGCGCCTGAATCTGCACCGGCTCGCCGTTTTTACCCTCGTACGGACGTGGCTCGTACATGTTCTTGTTTATTATCTCTACGGACGTGTACAAGCAAGTGCAGTGTCGATTAGTTTTAGTCGCGCGCGAATTGTATAATGCATCATCCGCGCGCGGACGCCTACCTCTTGTTATGTTGGGGATCTGAAAAGAGTCCATGGAATTGCCGACGTAGTGGCCAACCACCACATGCACTCCCCGCTTGTCGATGTACTCCTTTTGCCCTTCCGATAGCCTGCCGATGTGTACACATACATATATATGATCAAAACAATACGTTCAAACCGATTCACCGATCGCCGCGACGCAAAAACGATCCTCCAGCGAATTTCAGCACTGAATTTCACTGAAATCAAGTTGGAACGATTCGGAGAAGAATCGTCTCCGCGCGGCGTCCGTCGTGCATTTATCAAAACGTACGATTCGCATGACGGAAGGGGAAAAAAATATCAATGCGCGCGACTCACTGCAGATGTATGAACTCGCGGGACGCCGCAGCCGCGTCGTGTCGCGGCTCCTCGGCCTGGCCGCCCTTGGTGTACAGCAGCAGGATCCCGACGAGCAGCAGCCCGAGCATCAGTACCGGCCACACTCGGCGGATCCTCGTCGGCCTCGGCCACATGTTTCACCCGGTTCTGCACCCGCTGCGCACTGCGTGTTATACACTGCGTGTGCTGTACCGTAGCATCGCGGATACCCTATGTCCAACTGCAGCAGGCTGCTTCTCCGTCGGCAGTGGAATAAATATACCCTTGCAGTGTATTCGTTACAGTGACTGGTCATCGACGCCCGCCCAGTCCCTCCTCGTTGTCGCTCCGGGTAATTGCTGCCATAGGATTTCCGCGCCGGGCTCTCCAACACTGATATGCGGCGACGTGAGAATTTGACTATGTTATATACCAGCATGGTGCGGCATGTGCACTCAGCCGTTCGCTCGACGGGGAAATGATAATTTTTCACAGCCCGTTTACAATGCGAGCTCCCGATGTGGGTTACCCGCGTCTCGAATGATCGGCCGCGCGATATGTTGCGCACATATAACAAAGAGCAACGGAGCTATGAGAACGATCGAACCTTCCACATAACGCGACTCTATTGTAGCGCGCTTTCCTCGATACACACGAGTGCAAAGCAAAATGATTCTTACTTTTATCGAAAGCTCGCGTTCGGCACGAAGGGAATCGCCTGAAAGTCAAAAGTGTAACGCCCTCAGATGTGTGTATAATGCCCTTGAGCTGCACAGTAAAAAAACAATTTTTCCATTGAAGTATTCAGATGCGACAAATTCAACTATACGACTCGAGCCATTAAATATCGCATTCAATCAAGTATTTCAGTTATGAGATACGTTAAACATCCAGTATAGAACTCACAAAAATATGAGTGAATTCACAGCGTTTCATAAGTAAATTGGATCGTCATCTTTATCGAATATTGATGAGATGCGATGAAATCCTAATACTCGAACTGTAGAAGCGTGAATTTATTACTGAATCTCCGGAAAATTAGATAAAAAACTATAGTGATTTTCACTAAAATTTAGAATATAACTGGCAGTAAATTTGACTTTTGTATTACCTCATTAAAGTACAATAGGTTTCAAGCAGTGAGCATAAAATTTTTGCGAAATCGTCTTTAGCGTGCAGCTTGAACGCACACGCGCGCACAGTGATAAAATACAACCCCGGCGGAGCGAAACGCTTAGCATGTACAGTGAGCGATAAGGGGAAATGTAAATTATACCTGATGCGTCGAGGTCCGCTGGCGAAGTTGTTGGCCGGGTTGGGTCAAAAGTGCCGGAGGCATGGCCGGGCCGGAGCTCGCGGGCGCGAGCATTCGAGGGGAAAGCCTCTCTCAGCGTGAGCCCGAGCCACGGAACACAATGCCAGCGTGTTGTTGTCCTTATAACCACTTCCCTCCTACGCAAACAACGGCTCTCTCTTACTCCCGGGCATTCTTTGGTAATTAGCCCCGCTCGGTTGAGCCTAATTGGATGCGCGCCTCCGAGGAGCCGAGATTTTTCGCCAAATGTTCGCCTATATTGTTTCGATTTAGCCCGTTGCGATATTTAAGCAGTGATATACCATCGAACTCACCGTTAATCGACGCTCGATCGGATGTACCCGCGATCTACAGGTGGACGGGGCTTTTCCAGATTTAAATTCAAACGTTCCCTATCGGATTATGCATCGATGAAGAGTGAATCGTATGCTAATGCATTTTGCGATTTGCAATTGGATACGATTTTATATACACGTTTGTTTGGTCGTGTGCTCGACAGGCTTATTTTATTTTACATAATTCCACAGTGGTAGTATATTCCATATACTCTCTATCCGCTTCAATAAACAAATCCGCTCGATTAACGTTATACAGATTGAATTACAGAAAACCCATCTCGATTTTAAAATCCTCAATCGTTTTATTCGCATTAAAAATACGGTAATTTAGTACATTTCTACAAGATTATATTTAAAGTTATAACGATTGTTTGAAAGAAGATATTTTGCGTGACATATAAAGTACTTTTTCTTAGAAACATGGATCAATTTCTATTGAATCGTCGCAAATAAATTTATGTTATATCTACGTTAAACTTATATACTCGTCGCCAAATTATGTAAAATATTCAAGCAATCAACCTAGAGTCATTAAGTGTTCGATAAAACATTGACATTGTCCTTGTGGACGGTGCACATTACACGGCGCGCGAGCAATGTGAAAAATTGTTTGTTCCTCGTTTGTCGTGTAGGAAAAACCTCGATATCACAGCAATTAAAGTGGGCAAAATTGAATATAGTTAATGGATGGATTGGACGAGGAGTATAATGGGACACCGAATCGAGACGAATCGACGCGACAACTTGATGTATAGCTCGGCTGGCCAATCCAGCATCGGAGCACTCGACATATACATATATATATATATATATATATATATATATATATATATATATATATATATATATATATATATATATATATATATATATATACACGCATGTAGTGGAGCGCGAGCGTGCAATGAGAAACCGATCGCAGCGAGTCGCGCGAGAGCTCTGCCGATCTGCGGACGTTGATCGGGACTCGCCCCGAGGCCGCATTACTTGTATATATCAACTCACTCAACACGTTGCTGGAGAACACCAGCCCCGGCGACTTTCACTCGGGTGCACTCGGGTCCAGGAGAGCTGGAGCACTGGCCGTGCACTCGCGCGCGCGGAGTCGCGACACGTTATACCTGTGCGCGTCGGAGACTCGGAATGCGGCGCGACGCTCGGGCCTCGGCGTTTCCTTTCCTTAGCCGATCGCTGCAGCCGCGAGTGACGTCACGCGCGAACCGCAGCGCGCGCGCGAGCCACCCGGCAAGCGAGCGAGAGTCAGAGCATCAGAGCAGCAGCGAGAGGAGCAGAGACGAGCCGTGATTATCGCGCGCTTCCTTTTTGCACACCACTTTTATTGCTTTCCGGAATCCGCACCGCTTATTACATCTCCCTTCTTCTCCTTCCGCCTCGGCAACTATGTATATATGTATACATATACAATACACGCATTATTTTTTTATTTAACCTTGGCATGGTGGCCACGAAATCGAGTACATTAATCTGGGGCTCTCTCCATACAGTTTGTCAAAAGATTCGCTGCTTTTTTCATTCACTATATTTTCCATCGGTTTTGGTCCGATTTCAATTATGTTCTTGCAGTCGTCGAGTCTGAAATTTTAATTTTGCCTTTATACTTTTTTGTACTGATAACGCGGGGCCTTTTCAGTGTGCTCCCACATTATGAGAAGAGAACTTGGGTGTGATTTAGAGGACTTTTTACGCCAACATTTTTTTAGTCAGCTAAAAATAACAATGAAAAATAAAATCTGGTCTTTGAGCTCTGATGTACATTCGAATTTCCCACTGTCAAAAAAGCGCCATCTTTGGCTTTCTGACTCGCGCGCGTATTTTATTTTTCTGCTATATACAATTGCTCATGACAATTACTACAGCTGTTCACTGTAATGTTGTCTGCTGAGTGCTGTTTGGTGCTGTTATAGTCTCGGTGCAATTGTCATTGAGCACAGTTTTAGAAAATTATGTTCTGTCCCAACATCAGAAACAGCACTTTTTTTACAATTAATTACTTCAAATATTGGAGCCGATTAAGCGAGTATGTGTTTTGTAAACTTATTTTCTATATATTATGTTGGTGCAAGCAACAATAATATACTAGTATTAAGTGATTTTAATCATCTTACTGTATATTTAGTGTTTCTCCAACTAAACCACTGGCTTCAAGCATAAAAAATATTAATAGGAGTGATCTGCTGATTTCAAAAACGGTTGTACATTATTCCTTGTTCAATCTATTGACACTGCATTTCCAAAGTGTAATACAATGAGTTTATTATTATTTAAGTCAAAGAGAAAAAATGTATGTGTCAAACTATTTTTGAAACAAAATTATTTCTAAAGATATTCAAAAAGATGGATGATGTGACACAACTTGCTGATCTTGCAGAAGATCAAGGGGATAATAGAAAAACTAGTCAACTATCTACTGCAGATGTAAACTATTCTGAATCAGAAAGTGAATCTATAGATCAAGAATATAATGATAGTGTTGTCTTAGAAAAATTACCGCACAAAGATGGTCATTATCAACATATTTTCAATTTCAACAAGTATGTACCACCTGACATGTATAATCTACTATTCTATGATGAAGATTCACCCGAATAATACATTTTTTTCTATTAACTTATTCTAGGAGTTGCTATAGATGCATTGTTGGTTTCAAGGGAGAAGCATTGGAAAGATTATGTAATGAAACAAAAACCATTATTCGAGTGTCCAAGAAAAAGAAACGTGTTGGTATGCATATCAATATTACAAAATTTAATGTTATTTATATGAAATTGTAAATTATATTAATGTGTTACTTCTAGTGATTATTGGGTCTGTACAGAAGAGAATTATCCATGCCAAACACAAAATCACAAAGATAATAGAGAATTCTAAAAATAAAGTGCAATATACACATTTTATTTCAATACCAACCAACACTGATTCAATCAAAGAAAACTTTAACAAGTTCAAAGAATCTGTTATGAAAAACTGTGATACGAAAACTACTGGTTTTAATGAGTTTTCATTCGTAAAGGTATTTTATTTTGATTTTTGAGAATAATGAGCATTTCAACTTCTGCATTAACTCATTTTCTTATCTCATAGGTTTATCAAGAAAAGAACATGAAAATGTGACATTACATATGACTGTAATCAATACAGTCTATCTGAAAAATAAAAAATTACTGACAAAGAGAAATTTTGATGCAACTAGTATTTTAAAAGTTAGTAAATAATACAATTCAAAGTATAAAAATATCTTCATAAGACATTTGAAGTTCAATTTTCATTTTCAGGATCACCAAAGTACTCATATGGGTAAAATAACTTTATCAACATTTCATTTATCAAAACTAACAGAAAAATCGGCTGATGGTTATTTCAAAGCAACTTCAAAAATAAATTTTTGACTGATTTTGTTTTAAATACTAATAAAATCTATGGAATCTAAACACTGATATAATATCAGCATTCAGATTATAATGCAGCGTATTATATAAAACTGAAATCTTATAGAGCATAGTTTAATTAATTTAATTTGTAGCTATATTTTATGTGCATGGTTATGGGCAAACAATTTGTTCGAACCGTAAATATTTTTACAATAGTTTGAATATATATCAATTTGAATATATGCGAAAGTATATTCAATAATCGGCTGTATACACGAGAATCGAAAATAAGGCAGATTCGGTTTCTATCTATCATAACCAAGAAAAGGTAAAGATTATTTTTTAATAATCTTATAAAATCTTGTTACCAAGCTGCATTAGTCTCTTGGGCAAGCTAGTTTGATTATAAGAATCAACTAGGAAGTTATCTCTGTATTGCTGATAGAATCAGTGAAATTAATAAGTTTTTTTCTTTAGCCGTGCCGGTGGCCGGCCGCCAAATGGATATATATAAGTATAGGTGCGTGCGCAACGATATTATATACGTAAATATTTTCAAATCATACTATAACCTTAAAAGTTTCAATTTCAAGACAGTTCTTGAGATAATGTTATCTGCAGTCATTTGCATTATTAAAATTGCTACGTTGAGATAACTAATGTTGTTGAAGCTCAATGCGATATTTTGAATACAAATAAGGTGATTGCTCCCATAATGGATATACTACAGCCTCAACTAGTTTGGGTTGAAGGAAGATGTTATAGATTTTGTGACAGTTCTGCTTGGTCTCATGATAAAGAACTTGGACCTTATGAAGAAGAAACTTATGAACCAGATTATGGATCAAATGATGAAGAATCGTGCGATGCTTCAATTGAAATTGTACCATTCAAAAACAATCGGTTCAAACATAGTTTTCATGTCAACAGGTATTCATTGTCAATGACTCATTTATATTTTGTAACTCATCTTTTACAATTTGTGTCGTTACATTCTGCAGTCACTTTTATCGTTTTATCATTGGATCCAAGGGATCCACATTGAAAAGATTATGTGTAGAAACAAAAACAAACATACAGGTACCTAGAGCAGGGCAAGATGGGGATGTAGGTAAATATAAAAATTTGTTTTGATTAAGCAATTTCTCTGTTCCATAATGCTTTATGATTTTGAACTTTATTATATAATTCTGCATGTAAATATGTTCGTATTAAATTTCTGTCAAATAATGATTTTAGTGATTCTTGGCCATAACCGGAGAGATATTATGGCAGCCAGGACTAGACTTGATTTACTAATTGAAACATCAAGGAGTAAATTGGAGTTCACTCACTTCATATCAATACCTGTGAATTCTGATGAAATTAAACAAAACTTTATAAAGTTTAAAGAAGAAATTTTGAGAGAAAATGGAAATGGCGTACGGAAAATTACAGAAGAATTATTCCAGAAACCTGAAAAACTGCATCTTACTATAATTATGTTGGTTTTATTAGATGACAATGATCGCCAGAGAGCCATTAGTGCTTTAGAAAATTGTAAAACTAAAATTATTTTGTGAGTCTTTTTTATTCATGAAAAATAAGTTCATTTTCAATATTTACAATTCCAATCTGTTAATTTTAACAATAATGTACAATTCATAGACCAGCTCTTGAACAAAGTGGAGATATAACACTTGAATTTAGAGGAGTAGAAATCATGAATGATGATCCCAGTGAGGTGCAAGTTCTGTGGATTCAAATTCACGATGAAAGTGGTCATCTTCAAAAGATATTGGATGATATTACTAATTATTTTATCGATGAGGGTAAAATTTTCAAATCCTACTGTGATACTTCATAAACTCATTCTCCACTCTGCCAATGAATTCTCTTGTTATAGGTCTTACTAGAAGACAATATGATAAAGTCAAAATTCACGTGACAGCCATGAATACCAAATTCTTGAAAAGTAAAGTTCAAGAATACAATCGTAAACTTGAAACTTTTGATGCAACCAATATTTTGAAAGTAAGTTTCCTATTCGTTTGTAAATTAGCTAAAGTATATTATAAAATGAATTGAAATGAAATTGAAAAATTATTTGTTCAAGGCTCATAAAAATACATTTTTTGGGAAAATGAAATTATCAACTATTCATCTATCCCAAAGGCATAAAAAATCAAAAGATGGCTACTACCAAGCAACAGCAAAAGTTGATTTAGTTCTTCATCAATAATTTGTTAATATGTAAATTTTAAGATGTAAGTAAGTGAAGTTTGTTATATAAGTCATCAAAGCTACAATTAAAAAATCATTGACATTTTTGATTAATTCTTGTGCTAAATCAGATTATATTTTAAACAAAGTCTAATGATCGAAATTAATCTCGGTCAATTTCAATTCGAAAGTGTGGTAACTAGAAAAACGAGTGAAGTCTTTTCAATTCGGACTTAGGAGTCGGATGTTTTCGAATGTTGAGATACAGTTTATAAATATTCTCCATTTTTAACGAATCTATCCATTTCTAACGAAAGCCGTGGATTGGGTATCCATAATTGAAATTTGGTCAATTCATTTTCTTTTTCAAATATCTTAAAAAATCCATCAAGACTTCTTTTGAAAGACTTTTTTCGAACTATTAATGCGAAGCTCCTCATTAAGAACAGCATTAGTTTGGAAGCTCTGGAAAGATAGCACGTTTGAACAATTTCGTCCCTTGAATGCTAGAACAATCCGCTCTTTTCTTGTAAAAATGAATGTTTTCCGACTTTTTCTTTAAAGTATCTATTTAAACCAATTAATAGTGTCTTTTTCAAAATTCAACGACAAAAATTATCGTAGAAATGTTGAAATTTCGTCGACTTGGTGAGTCATAGTCGAAACATGTCAACTTTTGCGCGAAAAAAGTCTGAGACTCGAAACGTGCTACCCAGAGAAATAGTAGCTCGTGACTATAGTGTTGAAAAGTTATGCTCTTCGTGAAGCGTTGGTTTGTTCTACTTTTCAATTCGAAATGAGTGACTCAAAATTATTTTCTATAGCTTTAGAATGTGATAAAATGATGAAACTGACAACGATAATAAGTAGATGAGTTGTAGCATTAAATAATAATTCTTTTCTTTCAATAATTATTTTAGAGTTGACTTTCAAATGGTTCAACTCTAGGATATTCACCATGTTTCAATTTTGAAATAATAAATTTGTCAATTTGATCATAAAAAAAAAGTTTGAAAAACTTTATCACAAAGGGTGACAACCTTGTCAAGCCGCTACTCGAATGTAGTATATGTGTATCATATAATCTTGGATGGAAATGACGATTGATAAGAAATCATTGTACAAGCATCTGTTGCTTGCAGAGCTTGTTTATCTTTCACCTGATATAAGCGACTCTTCACGCAACATCATTTCTGTGCTAATAATATTGCAGTCGTAGAAAAGTTTATTGGAAGTTAAGAAGTGTTCATCGAACTCACAAAAAAGGGAATTTAATTAAATCGAAAGAAAAACTACGGGTTGACAAAAGACTATTGAAAGTGACAGAGCGTGATGTAGAGGAAGAAATGAAGGAAATATTGATGAACGAATCGTTCATACTTGGCCAAACATAGTTTGCAATTTCAAGAAAAAGAAAAGAATAAAAAAAATATATATACATAAATAACGTATATATGAGTAGACACGGATCAAGGCGACAACAGCGTCTGTTCAGCCGAGAGCGGAAAAAATTCGTATGCGCTGAGCTCTGAAGTGCATAGCGAAGAATAATCTACTCACTAATGGGCACGATAAGGCCCCGTTTTTCGACTGGTTTCTTGAGATGTGCGCACCTAGTAGACGCCAAAAGTCAGTAATCGCGGCTCAGTAGCACCGAGATAATGTCAGTGAACGAACGAGAAGAGGAAATGCTTCGCTGATGTCTCCAATACGCTAGACTATTTGGGAAGTTCAATCATCGCCAAGGAATAATTCACGCTCGTTTCGGGGCTGGTTGCTTTTAACTGCGAGAGAAAGAAAAAGAAGAGAATCAAGATGATCACCGACAGAGACAAGTCTATCAATAACCACGTGGTTTACTATCACTCCTACAAATACCATTCATTGGACTTTTTACACAGTGAGTTTTTTATTTTATTTTGTCAAGTTTATATGAAGAAGATTATTCGAATGAACAACGTTTACGGGCGTTCAGGATCTTCCGTATATTCAATTTTTATTTACGAAACACAAAGGAATAAAGTGGCAATATCAGTCATGTTTTCAACTTTTTCATTCTTTATACATACACTAACGGTCTTACTTGACACCGTTAAGTCAAGCGTGATCGATTAATATTATTTGTTTGATTTATGGTAATGGCTACGAATTGATCTTGACACTGTAATAGGATTTATAAATTATCCGTTCACAACTCCATTTCTTTGTATCTTACGCTTGTTGCTCGAAATTTTATGTTTAAAAAATCTAAAAAAGAAACAATGAATTCTTTCGACTTTCTTCTTGGAACAATATTTCTTCAGAAAAAAAAATAAAAAGAACAAAATGCATCGTCGGCTGATATCACAAACAAGATTATAATATTCCTATCGCTCGATCGCGTCGAATCTTACAGAAAAATGAAAACATCGTAAAATAGAACTAAATCTCAAGATAAACGTATGGGTGATAAGATTCACTAACATATCATTCCAGCCTTTAAGCGGTGTAAAAATAAGTAGGGATTTGGAAATTAATTTTATTCTTGTAGTGAATATGATTTTCTCTTTGGGTAATTTATGGATTCTAAATATGCTACTGAATACTTATTTTATATAATCTTTTCATTTTCAACACGTGATGATTGGTCTTTTAGAATTTTTCTATGAATTGCAAGATGGTGAATTTTAGTAATCGGTCCTCAATGAAATTACGCCTGCATGTATCTTAGCGAATAAATGCAATTACAATGAAATCCTTTCATCATATCAACCAAGGAAGAAAATTGAAGAGACAATTTTCAAACAAAAATTTACATGTAATTTTTTTTAAATGAGTCAAACCGTAAAACTTCTTTTAAAATAGAATTGAGTTACGTTGAAAGAAAATGAAGATTAGATATTGTTCTAATAAATTGTACTCGTGAGTCAACTCTTCATAGACTATTCCTTATCGAGCTTACTATCTTATTTCATTTATCGAAAGCTATTTTACATTCAAATATCTTCATGACTTTTTCAGACATCTTGAGGATTATAGTTATACTGATATTCAAACAATTTATTTTAATTAGTTGAAACATCAAATTATACAAGCGAAAATTTTCCACTGATAAAATTTTACCGCAGTGTAATTAATTTAAATCAAACACAATTGTGTTGAAAAGTATTTGAAGAGAAAGTACTTTTCAAATTTACTTTCGGTTACTGGTTTATAAATCTGACATCTGCCGGAAAAAATGCTAATGAATGAGTAAAAGTTTGTTAACAATAATGAGCACTTATATTATGATGAACAACTCACGTCTGAATAACCAATGATAATTTAATATCATGGGTATCTATACATTTATTAAGATCTTTTTTTATTCAATCCAGAAGTCGATGTGTTGGTGATGGTTCATTTTATTCTTACATTACGGCTTCCTAAGTTCACGAAGAATATTATACTTTGGAATCACAATATAATTTGGACCGCCAGCTGACCATGCTCTTAATGGTGGGGGTCATACCAAAAAGGTAACGTAAACAATTATCGAGACCCTAGTAATTCCCGTTCTGCTGTCTCAATTTACGTTACTTTTCTTTTTGCAGATCGAATCAATTATTGATGTTATTTAGGCAATATTATAATCATTTTTCATAGTTTACCTTTAGTCCTTTGGTATGGCCCCCCTTGAGATAACTTCTGAGTGAAATTATAATGATAATAATTTTGTTCGTTGTTTAGATGATCCATAATGTGCTAAATCGATTTGTTCAATCAGCACACCTACGGAAATTTTTTTCTATATCTCACAGCAGAGATTAAAACTGATTCACTTATGCCATGAGTGAATCGTGTCATATTTCAATACATGTAGAATCATCTCCATTTTTTTTAGAAAAATTGGTTGTATGTGTATCCAGATTATTCGTTTAAACAAAAATCAGTGAAAACTTTATGATTTAACTTTTCCAATAATAGATCATGTTTTTATCTTTTGTGAATGACAGTTTTTCACTTTCTCAATGTAAAACCTTTGAAAACTTAATATTTATGGCATCTATTTTATATTTGATAGTTTTCACTATTTCTAATTTTGTGAGCATTCGTTTGTTAAATTCAAACTGGGAATCGTTTTTATTATTCGACAAGGTACTCGAAAACAAGCCTTTTCGATACTAGTTGACAGAAATCATATCGGTATTATCCGTCATAATATTATGTCATAATTGTCACCATAATTATCGTGATTATTATACGTCTACAAAATAATGCTTGTACATATGAAAATTGAATTTATTTTATGCATAAAATATTTTTGTTAAATAGAGTTTACTCTGAAGATTGAGAATGCGATTTTTTATTTTTCAAATCCTCGACTAGTTTCAAATGATTTCAAGTTCTAAAAATGTACAGATTATAAAACTAAAAATATGAATGCAATTTCAAAATCTTTCTTTTATTTTGTTTACAAGAATTGTGAGGCCACCCAAATAAGCTGGGCTTGAAATGTATATTTTCTCATACTAGAAAAAGGGCTACGTGTCTCTGCGTTTTCTTGAATGGCCCTTCAGCCTGAAATTGTGGAAGCGTTAATTTTATCGATTTTCAAACTCTTAACATTCGATAATTCGTAGACTAATAACAAAGCATTATCGAGAAAAATGGTAGAGGAATAAATTACTCGTTTTAAATATATCTAACATGAAAAATTTGTTTCATTGTTCCACAGATCAGTCAAATTTATAAAAACTTGGAAAATGTCAAAAAATTTCGAAAAATTGGGTTTTTTGCCCTATTTCTATTTCGAAAGTATCGTATTTGGAGAACTGATAAATACACCGAAAAGAACAATAAACATGTATTTCATTTTTGTATACGAGTGCTGTTTCAAGGGATTTATTAACGTTTGAAAGTTGGTGTATGAGGAAAAATGTGTTTATGGGTTTTTAAAGACAAACAACTTAAGGGGTAATATACCTTTGTGACTTTTTTTTTCTCCAATTTTTTTTTATTGGCTTAAACACTCCATAAACTATCTAAGAATGATATGAAAAGTCGATCAAGTGGGGGAATAAGTTCTAAGTGCCTCAAAAAATCGATTCTCTGAACAAAGTCGTATAGTATTAGTATTGTACTCAAAACTTTGAACGCGTTTATCTCGGAACCGTCTTTTTTGACATTAGCGTACCGATAGCGCCGTCAATTTTCAACCGATTCTCTTCAAATTTTAATTGTAGCTTGGAAACATGATTTTTAAGTGAACGTCGTACGATTTTTTTGATGTTTTGATTTTTACCGATTTTATTGCCGATTTTCGATCGATTTTTTTGCGAAAAAAAAAAGAAAAAAATTCAAATTGACGCCATTTGGCCCCAAATTTGAATTCCAAAAAAACCGCCCGACGTTCACTGAGTTTTTTATTTCACTTCAAAACCCCGTTCGATTTTTTCTTCTAGGGTCAAAATTGTGACCTGTAGCGGTACGCTAGTGGAGAAAAAGTAAAAAAATGTTTTCTTCTTTGACGAGCTGGTACGCCGCCATTTTGTATTTTTTAGAAAAAAGAAAATGTGTTTTCTATAGTTGGAAAGTAGTACTTTCATATGCAACAAACCCCATATCCCTAGGATTTTTTCTGCGCTTATGGTAAGTGTTTGAAAATGACCTCGAAATCGGAGGTCACAAAGGTATATTACCCCTTAATCATGCAATCTTTGGACCTCAATAACTCTGTTAAAACTGCAGCTACAAAAGAATAAAGAATAATGGGAACAATATCCACGTATGCATTTTTATTTATCGGGCTTAGTGGAGCATTAAAAATTATTGAATATGCTGGTTCAAATCCAGCCCGGGAAGCGTGAATTTTTTCTCTTGCAATTTCACTTTTCAATAATTTAGAATGGTCCACTAAGCCCGATAAATAAATATTTATCGTTAAATGTTATGGATATAATAAATTATTAATTGTTGATATCCACGTATCTTTTTCGGTTCCTTTTGATTCATTTAAGTATCAGATTTCCAAAAAATTACTTTCACAACAGAAAAAAAAGAGAAAAATGTCAACTTTTTGGCATTTTTCAAGTTTTTATAAATCTGAATGATCTGAGGATCTGAGGATAATTTTTTATTTATGTTAAACATATTAGAAAGAAGTAAATTTTTTCCTCTATCATTTTTCTCAGAAATGATTTGTTATTAGTTTACGAATTGTCAAAAGTTAAAAATAAGAAAATTGATATAATTATAACGCATTAGTAAAACCAGGCTAAAAGGGCCTATTTAAGAAAACGCAGATTTTTCCGCGAAGAATAATCCATTTCAAGCCCAGCTCGTTTGGTCACCAGAAGAGCGTGGTCTCTTCAAAATGTTAACACTGCATGCCAGAGTAGTTTTTCGATCAATTTAATTATGCCTTATATTTGAGTACTATTGAAAATTTTAATCAGACCATTTTGTTTTTATTAAAAAAAAACATCGCGACGTTAGTTTTTTGAAATCCTGAAATTTTGTCTATTCGACGAAATAGCATTTTTCATTACTTGCATCGAAAAGTTGATCATTAAACTTTAGTTTACTAGGGCAAAAGACGATTCTAAGCTCGTGTGATTACCAGCCTCGCTTCGCTCGGGCGGCAAACCTCACCCGTGTCTACAACTCATCTCTTATTCTTGTGTCGAAATTTATTAAATAAAATCGAAGTAATCGAAATAAAAACAGAACACAATTGTATTTGTTCACCTAATGATATGATTCAAACATTAGTCGTGTTGAATCGCGATTGTTCATTGAGCGAAAATGACTTGACTGCATGCGAGAAGAAAGTGCTTCAGATTGTTTTGAAAACCCAACAAGGAAAATGGTATACGGATTTACAGACTATATTACGAGTTTGATAATTTGAAGAAATTTCGTTGATTGTTGATATGGCAAGCGGAACAGGTAATGCAAAAAAGTCATATTCGTAATATGAGGATTTTAGTTACTTTTTTACCCGTTAAATTAGCATGAAAAATTCAACTTTGTCTCCAAGTTGAGTACCACTATATTGGAGAGCGTTCTTAAATAGTTTTAATCCAGAGTATATCTATCTGGGTAAATCGTTAAGCCACAATCGGATTAGAAAAATGCAAAACTCGCATATACATAGATATAGGACTTACAAAGATTCTATCACTATGTGTACTGCAGGCCCTTACTTAGAAGAGATAGGGGCAAATTCGCACATTGGTGTCTATGCGAATTAGCCTCGGTCTTTCCTGTATACATATAAGTATATACTTACTACTTGTAAGTATATAATATATACCTGGCATGGTTAGCGTTCGGCTGTCTAGTCGTCGTCTCGACATCCATTGTGGAATTAAAATCAGTTATCGCACTCTTAAGAAGCTCATACATCTTATTTTCGAACCTTCTTGCGGTTCTTCTTAATATCGAATACTAAACCCAAATTAAAGTATTATATATAATGTCGACGACTACTCTCTGTTTGATATGGAATAAAACTATATTCTAATGTTACTTATTACGTATATGTACATACATACATACGTGTCATAGAATAATTATTGTTGTTCATGATGTTCTTTAAAATTTCAGTCAATATCAAGATAAGCTCAAACTTTCCAGCATCAAATGCTCATATCATATCCGATCTACTGATTCATTTAGCTATCGATTGATTTCTCTCGTTCATACACCTCCAGCTACTATTTTACAGTTTAAAAATTTACTTTACAAATTAACAATCGAACCTCTTTTTCAACAATTGACTAAACTGATCGCTACCATTTCAATTGGAACCAGGCTCGTTTTCTTTCCGCTAAAAAAGGAAGAACTACTGTGATCGGGAACTTTTTTCAATTAGTCAAGAATAAAACACACATGAAAACATTTATACAACGATCAACTAGAAATCAATCATTACGATAGAATATCAACGAGCTAATATAAACGCAGTGGGAGGTTAGTTGACGTTGAAAAGTTGGTCTTTATAGTCGGTTTTTCTTCGGAACTAATAAAAGAATTGAAACAAAATTTGAGAGTTTTGAGGTATAAAGAAATATTTTTGTTTTGATTCAGATTAAAAATTGCGTCGTGACAGGCATATATCGACGTGTCTTACGAAGAAAGACACATAACTGAATCTGTCCGCGAAGAAAGACACATATCCGAATCTGTCCGCGAAGAAAGACACAACTCGCAATCTGTCCGCGAAGAAAGACACAACTCGCAATCTGGCCGCGAAGAAAGACAAATGTCGGAATTATTCTCCCGCGAATATTAACGAAAAAAGAGTTTAAACTGTAGAAAAGGCTTGTTTTTTTTTGTCAAGTATAACCTACTCATTCTAAGCTTTTATTCCATATATTTTTTACGTCGGAAAATTGTGGGATGTGCGCCATGTATCCTTTTTGCGGCCAGACGCGAGTTGTGTCTTTCTTCGTGGCTAGATTGCGAGTTGTGTCTTTCTTCGTGGCTAGATTGCGAGTTGTCTTTTTTCGCGGCTAGATTGCGAGTTGTGTCTCTCTTCGCGGACAAATTGATATGTGTCTTTCTTCGCGGACAGTTTGAGATGTGTCTTTCTTCGTAAGACACGTCGATATGATCTTTACATATATCCAGTCATTGGATGTTATTCTTTCATTTTCAAGTGTTTCCTGAGATTCTCACTATTTTTCCCATACTTTTCACATAGTTTAGAATATGAAAATACTCAAATTTTGGGTACAACACCTCATATCACAAAATATGCTTACAAAGATTCAATTATTTTTCACTATTTTCATTTGTAGCCAGAACATCTTTGAGTGAACGAATTGAAATATGAGATTTAAACACGCGCAGGTATGAACAATTTTTCGCGCCGTCTTAGACGCGCCTGGCAATGTATATTTTTATATATGCAACATATATACCTATATATGTATGTTTACTCACGCGTGTCTTGCGACATACTTGCATATTATATAGTTTGCGCCGCAACATTGCATGTGCAGCTTGCGGTTCACGTGTATGTGTGTGTGGATATGTGTGTGTCGGTGCACTGGCACGCGGGGAGTTTCGCGGTGACTCGCCAAGTCGCCTGCATGATTGTGTCTCTCGGGCATTTTGATCAAATTCGTGCAAAGTGCGGGGCTTCCTTCCTAGAAGAGTCAATAGAAAGGACCGATCGTGGGACATGTCGTCGCGGGAGCTGGTGATAAACGATCTGTCAATGCCTAGGACAATAATAGAGGTGCGCGGTGCAGGCGTGCGGGGCGATATCGGCTTGAGACTTGGCATCGCGCCTCTCGATTACAAACTAAAAGAACGCAATAATTAAACAAGCCTTCGGAAGTGAGAGTCGCGGGATGTGTTGTGCTCGCGTATGATATGTATAACGCGGAGTAGTTTCCCGGTCCCTATGTATATGTACACATAAAACAACAAAACTCATCCTTGACAATTACACGAAAAAAAAGTCTCTCGAGATAAATGCCTTGCGAATCGTGATAAGAGAATTTTGTGCCCGATATAATAATTTGCCTGTAGTATGTAGCCTACTCTTTGGGTACTCACTGCGTACAAGAAAAGCATATGCTCCATTGGATATATATATTGTGAAAACACAAAGGTATACACTCATGCCATATGTAGCGCTTGAAAAACACAGATGCTTTCAGATCATTATCAGTTTGTTCATGATATAAAACACACCGAATAGTTTGATGTCTGAAAAAATAAGATTTTTGGAACACAAGGAAGATCTTATCGATCATCCATATGCAAGGGAGAAATAATAGAATTGTACGGAATGTTTATTGAAAATTTTGGATCTGTTTTGTGTTGATGGCTTGATAATGAAATTCTTTGTTAAAAAATATACTATGAAAGTTGATTATGAATAATTTTTCAAAGCCTTGATGATTTTGCTCACTAAAAACTTGTGTACAAATGATTAACCAATTTGATACTTTGCTTACAGGAATTGAAAAGATGCATGGCATTAGACGAGTAATAGTATTTTGCATACTCACTACTGTGCTTCCAACAGTGTTACTAATAGTGCCTTTGTACTTACGACACAGTGTCTACGCAGATGTTCAGTTTGCAGTGACAGAATCAGATATTGTTGAGATCACAGATGGCATTTCACCAATCTTTTGTTCTGTATGGTCTATTTGGAATTTGATATTTTATCCTAGATAGCTTTTCAAACATTATTTGATACTTTGTATAGAGATAATTAATTTTCAAAATAGATGATTTATTCACATTTTCAATTTCAAAGCTTTTAATAAAAATAATTTCATTTTGATTAGATTTTTAGCGTTGATTAGATCTAAACTAACATAATATTTGAAATTGTTAACTTTGAATTTGATAATAATTTCACATCTATTTTGTTCTAGGCACATCGCTTGAAAATGAATGAGACCTTCAATGCGTTTCAAGTTTCTAGAAGGCCAGAAAAGACTTCTTATCGGAAGCATATAAGACTGAAAAAAAGTATGACACTTCCTGATGACACTCTGGAATATTGGGGATTTTATTTGTTGAAAGGTGCTACTGTAGCATTGTCTGTTTGTTCAAGGTATTAATTGGTTAATTGATATGTTTCAAAGTAATGTTATCTATTGCTTACATCTGATTTTTTTAAGGTTTGATGGATCATCCATTCTTGTTGTGAAAGGGGAAAGAAATTTACGAACCTGTGGCATGTTGGAGCATAACAAAAATAAAGCTAGAGCTACAGGTATATTTTTACCTGAAGCTAACCATCAGGTATGATTGAAAAAGATCTATATCATAAATTTGATGTTTCATTATTGATTTATGTTAAATTAAACATTTATATGTATATTCATCAGGTTAAAGTAACATTTGAGTCAGATGCTCAAGAAATCAATTCAAAAGAATTAACTCCAATGACAGTGAAAGAATCTCATCAAAATGGCTTGTCTAATCAAATTAAGGAAAAACTTTCAGAAAAAGAAGATGTTTTAAGTCAAACACTAAATACTCCAGATCCAGAGTCAGTAAAGAATGTTAGTCCAGAGAAGTCAGAAAATATATCAGAAGGAGATAAGGAATTGGAAGCCTTATTCAACACAGCAGAAGGATATCTAAATAAACACGTGAATCACAATTTAAATGAACAAAACACTACTGATAAATCAAGACATTTGAAGAGAAGAATGACAAAATTGCATAAGTTAGAGAATGAATACGAAAAAGACAAAAATGATAACCCTGATAATAGTGTGGAATCAATTGTTCATAGAAAAAAGCATATAAAAGATGCTGAAGCTTTGAAGAAGCTTTCCGAAAGACGGAAACAACGAATAAAGTTATTGGAAAAAGAATTGGGTTTGAAAACAGAAGATGATGAAAATGAAGCTGATAATCATGCAGAGGAGCGAGGTGCTGAGCAAATCAATGTAAGACACAAGAGAAGTCAACAGCCGTTGAAACCTGAGCTCTTGGATCGGGGGATTAGGCATGGAGGAAACGCTGCTAAGAATCTTTCAGATGAGAGTGACAGCTCATACTCAAGCTTTGAGAATGGTTTAATTGATTGTTATGAAGGCAAAGTCCTGTTGCAGCAAAAATTCAATTCTTCAAATGAATGTATGGATATAAATTATTTACTCAATGGAAATAAACACATGCAAACTGTCCATGAAGTTGCTGAAGATGGATACTATTACTATATATTTTATAGCGACAACGACATTGTTTCAAATGATATTCATGCAGTGTTCGACATTTACAAGCCAACTTTGCAGTATGAAAACGTGACGAAAGCTTGTGTCAATAAAACAGAATGTAGTTTTCCCCTGTCTATGACTTCGATCGATAGAGTCATAGTGGAAGTACCGACTAAAGATGGAATCGATCATGAAATCGACGATATTTCTATTCTTGTATCTACCTGTGTTCCCCGTATGGGCATTTATGTCATTTTTCCAATTACAGTATTGTTTCTCATTCTCGGTTGTGCTTTTATGTGAATATTTAATTTTATTCTAAAATTTTTAATCTTAATAATGATAGTTTTATTCACAAACCATAAATAAGATTGTAACTGACTTTGCGTCCAAGAAAGATGTAAAGACGCATATTTTGATAAACAATATGAGCAATATATTCATTAGCTTTCTAAGGCTAACATATTTCCTCGAATTACATTAACGAGCAATTGTATTTTTAATATAAATATAAGTATATATTTTTTATGAAACCCGTATTTGCTTTATTTAGCCTGGTTATAATCCGCATAATTTGTTTTGAATAATATAAAATTCACTATATTCAATGCATTTCTAAATTATAGTTCGAGGAATGATTGCTTTTATTGTACTTAATTTATATTAACTCAACATACTCGACGCATAAATTAGAATCCAATGAAAAAAAATTGACAAGCGACTTGACAGTCATGTGTTTAAAAATTTGTTAGTCAAAGGATTTTTCCAACCCAGAACTCGAAAGTGTCAACTGCATACGTAAACTGCGGAGTAGAGAGGATACGGGATCAGGACTTTGACCCAGCTTTAATCAAAACATCGCCGCGCGAACTGTTAGGAGGAGAGAAAAATCTCCCACTCTCGAGTTTGAGAGCACCGGATCGCTGGCCGTTCGCCATGCGTTACAAGTTGGAACGTTTAGCACTCGATTTGCTGTTGATAGATTCGCGAGCCTTCAGTGCCAATAAACGGAAACTCATGTTTATGTACTAAAGTTTGAAAGTTGTTTAACAGCGCGTCACCTTGCCGAGGAAACTCGTCCAAGACCTGCAGTAGAAAAATTCGATTCTGCAAATTTATACCGACGAGAAATTTATTGCGTATACCGAGGGATTAACATCATATAAACAATCAGAAAGTAAACATGAATTTCGTCTCTTTGACTTTTGTATTTCACATGAGCTATTCACACTGTTATGTATTGATGAAAGGAAAAGTGATCTATCAATGCCGTGCAAAATTTATTCCTTTTTTTCCTTAGTTCTGCGAACCTTTTCTCGAAAGTAAAAATGTCGCAATAGTAATCGCAAGATTCATGCTGGATCAGTTGAATTATTAATGTTCAACGATATATCTCTTTGCCTCGTAGATTTGCTTGACCTTTGGAACGGTGGCCTTGCACGTTGCTATTTGAGAAGTTACCTTGACAAGTATCGCTAATTTAAAGAAGCAGGTGAGTATATCGATTAGAGTTCATTACAATGTTTGCAAACGTGCACCTATTGGATTTTCAAATTATTCAAGAGATCGGAACGCACGTCCAATGCCGCGTGCGCGCTGATCAAATCGAAATTGTTTACAAACCATTTCGCGAGTACACTAACAAACTATCCATCCGTTTGGGTCCTTTTTAAAATTTAAACAATATTAGAAATGTGTACGTGCCGGTGTATACCGCTTGAGCGCGTAATAGACGCAATTTAACGGAATTTAAAAGATTGGAGCCGAGAGAAGCGCATTTTATCTGAAGCAGAGTGTAAGGAATGAGGATTGAAAGTTGCTTGACAATTGCAGGTATACAGTTGAAGAATATTTCGGAGCAACGAGTGGGCGTAGGCACGCGTGAGTTACAGCGACAGATCAAAATCAAAACTGCCGCCAGCCGGCCCGGGCTTCCTCGTGCTGCTGCTGCAGCATTTCTCGCCGCGTGCGCGCAGCAACTTCTGGCCAAGTTTCCTCGGCAAGGTCCCGCACCCGAGCTACGTCGACCCGAGCTGGCCCTCGTAAGGTGTAAAAGCGATCTTGCGAAACAGCGCAGCGCGTGCATCTGGGACGAGGTTGCGCGAATCGCTATTTGCCCGTAGAGACCAGTAGAGAGACAGAGAGAGATAGAGATAGAGCGAGAAAGAGAGAGTGAGAGAGCGGGAAGCCGGATCGGGAGGTGGCGCCTCCTGGTGGCCGCGGGTGGCTCTGCGCGCAGTGACGCAATAGGAACTCGTCCTTTTCGTCGCGCCATCGTGAGCGGAACATGTCGTTTACTAGTGAACGGAGGTAAGTGCGAGGCTTTTTCCGCGTTTCCCCGGAGCGCAGCGGGTGGCGCGCGTCGCCGGCGCGTAGCCCGGCCGCCGGGGCGTCGGTGCGCGTGTTCGCGGCCCGGGAATCCCGCGTAAAGTCGCCCGGGCGAGCCGAGATCGCGCGGCCCGTGTCCCGCACGCTGGGGGCAACATGGCGTTCGCGCCTTGCCCCCCCCGTCGGCCGCGGGCGCCTCGACGGCTCGGTGCCGCTCGGGGCCCGCCCCCCGAGCCCGGGCTCGGCCGCGGCCCGGTCGACGCGCCCGCGGCGTGTTCCCGACCACCCTAACCTCTCGACGCGGAGCGCGAGCGCGAGGGGCCATGGCTGCGGCGCGGCGTTGGCGCCGCGAGATCTCGCGCCGCGCGCGCGCACGCACGCGTGGAAATTTCCGCTTGACGCCGTCGGCCCGGAGAGCACGTGCCAGGCGACCGGGCCGACGGCGCCTCCCCGCTGGGCGCGGCCCGAAACGAGCGGGGACAGCGACGATCCTTGTCCTCGCGGATAACGCGACTCGCCGTCGGAGTGTGTCGGGTCTCGGGGCGGCCGCCAAACAGGTGTCCGGAACGGATGTGCGCTCCCCCCCACCCTCCTCCGCGCTCTTATCTCAAGCTCCGTTATTGGCTTGGATTGCACATGCCCAGGCAAACGTGGGTAAACGTCTTGGGCCGCTTCCGTGCGTGCGCGCGCGCTCCTTCGATACAACACCAATGCTGCCGTGTTCGAGCGTGGGTCTGCGCGTTCTCTGAATGTATATCTATGTATATATGCGAACGCGTCGGGAAATGATTCATCGCCGGTCGGAAAAGGGCACGCGGCAGCTGGCACGCGCGCGCTCGAGGGGGAAACGGGACCGCGCGACGGCTAAGGACTGCGGCCACGGGGAAAAAGCCGGCTGACATGGGCGGGGGCCGAGAGCGATCGATATTTCGCCAGCCCCGCATGTGCCGTGCGCGCGCCAGAGATCGTTGCTCATATACATATATATATATATATATATATATATATATATATATATATATATATATATATATATATATATATATATATATATATATATATATATACATATATACACTTGGCAGATGACGCGCTGATGTTCTCGCGGTGAACCAGGCGAATTGTGCATGAGGTATAGGCCGCGCGGGGACTGCAGGGGACTGGGGAGGCCGCCAGTCTTAGCTCTCCCCCTCCGTCGACGCGTCACGTGATTTTTCCGCTCTCGCCGCGCGCCGCGCAGCCTTAACTCTCGGGCCGATCTCCTTAGTTCTCCGCAACGGGCCAGTCGAGTCGGTCGATACACGTCCGAGTCTCGGCACAAGTGCACATTGCGCACGCAGCACGTGTTCAGTTCGCAGCTCCACCAGCTCACACCCGGCCATACGGCCAACGCGACAATCATGGACGAAGCAGCCGATAGGTAGCACACACGCGGCCCCGCGACACCACTTCGCGCCCCATTACCCTGTACATCCATATTGCTAGTCGTTGTGTATACTTATTCCTTTGGATCGTTCTCGACTAGTCGAGGTGACGCGCGCGCGCGCTCGCTCGCCAGCGCTCGTTTTACCAACCGCCGCAGTCGACGGGGATTATTCTTGGCCGGGGTATGGTGACGCAGCAAATTCCTCCCGCCCAACGCGTGCTCTCCTCTTTTCGGCTGATAAACTCTCTATCGTTCTCTTTCTCGAGCACACGAGGCGTCGACGTTTTTCGCGGATTGCTCAGATAACTCAGCCGTCGTGCCAGTTGTCGTAACATCTGTTTTATTTCCGTCCACGAGCGTGTGTCTCCTTGACCCTCGTATAGCTGATCGTGGCGTGTGGCCCGTATTTTCACCGCCGCCGGTTCTCTCGCCTACTTCGCTGCTCGCTCATGCTCGATCGGTACACCGCTCTCTCGCGAGTCCCTCGCACCGCCCCCCCTCCCTCTCACACCCCGCCGTGTCCCTCCTAATTTTTTTCAAACAAGGCTACTGGAATCTTTTCGTTTCATTGTTATTTTGTTATTCCTTCAGCCGGAACGAGGACAATCAATGGTCCGGTGAACCTAAAAATGGCCCAAGTGAAGACAGTCACTACGCCGGTGGTCCCCCAGGAATGGACCCCGATGGAGTCATTGAAAGTAACTGGGAGGTGGTGAGTAACAAGCTTTGTTTTCATGCATTGTGCGTTTCCTCAATGGCTTGTTTGAGGGGACCAAAGACTCCTCGTTGGGTAGGATGCAACAAAAGTTCAGCATGTTTATTCAATACATTTTCCAGGTTGTCGACAATTTCGATGATATGCAATTGAAGGAGGAGTTGCTCAGAGGAATATATGCTTATGGTTTTGAGAAGCCTTCTGCTATTCAGCAACGCGCCATCTTACCGTGCGTCAAGGGACATGATGTGATTGCCCAGGCCCAGTCTGGTAAGATTTATTGCATTCACTTTTATTATTAAAACATCCAACGCTAGAAATAAAAAATTTTTGGTAGTTGCCATTAGAAAATGTTCATGATGAAGATGAGTCATAACTTTTTCTCATTATTGCTATTTTATTTCTTTCATTGATATAATTCTAATAATATTAAATTTTGATGAGAGCATCAACAAACAAGTAGTCTCATAATATTCACATCGTGCATATGAATTAATTGTAATTCAATTATTTTATATAAAACTCTTAATTGATCTCAATCTTTACTTATCCTCTTGATTATCTTTCAATCAATATACTTTATGTTTGACTTGGATAATTTATCTGAAAAGTATATTCTTGACCCAGTGATGATTTAAAGTCAGAACAATATGATTACAATGGATTTATTCTCTATTGAACTTTTTTTCTAGAAGCCAATTATTGATAACACAACTTCATTACTTCTGCTACTATTCTGCATTATTCTTCTACTATTTTATCAGATTAATGTTTCTTCTAACTTTAATTTGTTTTTCAATTTCAGGTACTGGTAAAACAGCTACGTTCTCTATTTCTATTCTTCAGAAAATAGATACCAACCTAAAAGAATGCCAAGCATTGATTTTGGCACCAACTCGAGAATTGGCTCAACAGGTATTTATATTTTTCAAATTATATTGAATTATTTATTTGACTTTTTAGTTGATTTTGTGATTAAGAATAAAGAATAATAGGCATAAATTAGATTGCTTGGTATCTAAGAAAATTAGCATATATTTTTCATCAAAGATCTTATTTTAATAAACATGGTTGACCACGAATTACAGATCCAGAAGGTAGTGATCGCTCTTGGCGATTTTATGCAGGCACAATGCCATGCCTGTATTGGAGGAACCAATGTTCGCGACGATATGAGAAAATTGGAACAAGGAGTTCATGTGGTTGTTGGTACTCCTGGTCGAGTCTTCGACATGATTAGTCGACGAGCACTCCGTGCTAATAGCATCAAATTATTTGTTCTTGATGAAGCTGATGAGATGTTATCTCGTGGTTTCAAAGATCAAATTTATGATGTATTCAAGCTATTGCCAACAGAAGTCCAGGTAAGATTTTATTTTGGATTATTTGGACTAAAAATTCAAACTTCTTGAATTCTCAAGCTGTCACCATAATACTCAATGTAACACTGAGTATTATGGTAATTCTGCTCAATTTCTAAAAAACATCTCAAATATTGTTGTTTTGGTAGGTCATTCTCCTGTCGGCCACGATGCCCGCTGATGTTTTGGACGTTTCCAAGTGTTTCATGCGAGAGCCTGTGCGCATTCTCGTGAAGAAAGAAGAGCTTACCCTTGAAGGTATCAAGCAATTCTTCATCTACATAGATAAAGAAGACTGGAAATTAGATACCCTTTGTGACTTGTATGATACCCTGAGTATCACCCAAGCCGTTATTTTCTGTAATACCCGCCGCAAGGTCGATTGGTTGACAGAAATGATGCACAATAAAGACTTTACTGTTTCTGCTATGCACGGTGATATGGAGCAGCGAGAGCGCGACTTGATCATGAGACAGTTCCGCACAGGTTCTTCAAGAGTATTAATTACTACCGATTTACTTGCCCGAGGTATTGATGTTCAGCAAGTTTCGTTGGTAATCAATTATGATTTACCTTCCAACCGTGAAAACTATATTCACAGGTGAGTTTTGAACTTCTATCTCATTTGAAAATGTTCTATATATCATTTCTTTAAAACAACACGAGTTTCTTATATACCGCGACAGGTAATGGTCAAATCGTTTCAATTGTAGTGAATTCGATGCATGATATTTTTTCCTTAAGTACTTTGAATTTTCACTTGAAATCGTGAAAGCATTCCACAGTATCTTGAGATGAAAAATTGTTTAGCATTTCATAGAAATTATCTCGAATTTTGAACAACTGATGATTATTCATTTTTTCTATATACAGAATTGGTCGTGGTGGACGATTTGGTCGTAAAGGTGTTGCGATCAATTTTGTGACCGCTGATGATAAGAGGACTTTGAAAGACATTGAGCAGTTCTACAACACTCGTATAGAGGAGATGCCTATGAATGTCGCTGATTTGATCTAAATCACCGAGTACCGGCAAAATTTCTTTATGATAAAAGAAAATAAAAGTAAGTGAAATACGGAGCTCTCAGCCGATCTTTATGGTGTGTGAGTATAATAATATTGAGTGAGTTCGTGAAAACTATAATCGCTTGTGTAAAAGCGTACATTCACCACGAATTATTCCAACAATTCTTTGAATAGATTTCGTTTTATAACTGTAGACTACGATAGGTAAATTATAGGTAGATTACCTATTGTATCACAATCTTTATTATCACAGATATACTTCTCCAAATAATACTATAATATAATTTTTAATTACTATTATATATACTTATATATATATATATATATATATATATATATATATATATATATATATATTCATAAAAATTAGTGTATACACTGGCTAGAATCATTGCTAAGTGAAAAAAGCGTTTGTAAAGACGCGGTTAGCGCGCGAGCGCGGCCCGAGTTGTACTCGGTTGCCAGCGACAATAGCGGCTAAACCCGCTTAGAAAATGAATATCATTTATGTAATGGCGAATATGATCAATATTTTCACGCTCACTGTAAAGATGATGATGTCTTTCCGAGAGATAATATCTCTCCTTTCGCTTTGTTTGTTCTCTTCTAATAATCAAATGCATGATGCTAAATCACATCCGCACTTTGATATTCAATTCGCTCGTTGCAATTATAACATACATGATTTCTCTTCTATGTTTTTATTACCGAGACTGCGACTTGTTTGTCTAAACAGAGGTTTGGTTGGTTTCTGGAAGGGTTATTTTAATCACAAACGCTCAAGAAGGAAATGAATGTGAAACAAGTGGCTAGATTATTTTTTGAATTTGTACATTGTTTTTTATCTATGTTTTCTTTCCAAAGGAAACTAAATAATAGTGAAATGCTAATTGATTACTGATTTACATGAGTCTAATTTTATTTCATTTTTCTGGAACTTGGCGCTTTCTCAAACCAATTCGTACAACTGAATAGACAAACTGGAATGCTATTCTTTCTGTAAACATTTGTAAAAGTGAATGCGAGAACGGTATTTGTATCTCTCTTTCCTCACGCTTTATCGATTTATTTTCTTCGAAATCACGATAAATAATAGAATGATCGTGTGTCAAAATTCAAAAGTTTATACGGTTTCTTTGTGTTTGTATTTCCAGGCATTTCTGGGCGCCACATGAATGGGGGAGAGTATTTTTGGAAATAAAGACCAAATTTTCCGATTGAACATGCTCTCTCGTGAATCGATCACCCTTCTAAAATCCTGTAAATCTTGCTATATATATATATACTGAAAAAAATTGCGACACACACTTCCTCACATTGAAGGCAACTGCAAACATTTATTGTTAAAATTTTTATCATCATGGAAAAAGAACAGATCGTTTTATACTTTATTAATAAAAGCATGCTAATTTATTATGATCAGTGCATTGTGTATTTTATTGAATTGAATCTACACAAGTATTTGCTTTTAGATTTTGAAGGTAATCCTTGTTGTACTTACAGTTTAGTCAATTTGTAAATAATTCTTTTTTGATGACTGAGTTTCTCTACAATGTCTTGAATGAGCCGTTCACACGAGATGAGAAAATAGAGAGATAAAAATAACGTTATTAAATCAGAGCAGTAATTTAAAGTGATATTAATTCACAGTTTCTCATTTTTATTCTGTCTCTTGAAAGTAATTTCACTTTTTTCCTATGTCACTGTCTTACTTTATTCAGTGAAAATTCATAAGCAGAGGAGATACGATAGAAGTGAAAGGAGATCTAAGAAAAAAAGTGTCTCGTAACAGGATCAACGAGTTGAATAATTTATTTCAAATGTGTGCATAATCGTTTTTTCGTTTTATCAAATATGTAGTTAGATAGATAATTGTCATCTGTGAAGCTGAATTCCGTCAGCCCAAAGAGTCAATGCTTCCGATTATCTAATTGTACATCCCATATAATTTATACTCCGGTGAAATAGTAGCTAAATCTTTCTGCACATATTGTTGTCTGAAGAATTATAATTTTCTCTGGCAATTTAGAATCATGAAAGACATTCATACCGCTTTATTTAAAAATTGAACTCTTAAGAGTCTGGTATCTCCGACTATTGATGAGGAATTATTCCATTTTTCAAGACTGTTTATGTCTGCCACAAATCAGTTGAAAGGTTTGCTCACTTGAAAATGATTTTATAGAAGGACTAAACTTAATTTTATATAAGATTGAACTGAAATTGTGTAACTAATGTGTTCAATTGAGAGACAGAAATATTATGAAGTATACTGCTATTAGAGATAGAGCATACTGATTGTTGAACCTGAGAAAATCCTTGCCTCTCAGCATTCAGGGATCGTTTGGGTAGCAGTGGAATTGACGTATTCAGCTTTGAAAATTCCTCAGAAACTTTTTCTATTGTATTGTAAGCATAGGTCCAGGACCAGTGTGAACGAATACGGGAGTCGGATAACCGGATATTCAAGCATATGCAATGTTTTTACATCTTTAAAAATAAAACTGACTGTTATCTAACGTGTAAATTCTGAATGATGTAGACAAGTAATATGTGCGAATAAATATTTATTCATGGAAACAAACCTCATAACTTTTTATTGTACGCAATTTTCTATTCAAATACTATATAGGGGAAAAACCAATAGTTTTTGTTTATTCAGAACATATTTATTGTTTCACGCATTATATAAGTATAATTTTTTTACATTTATACATGGAGTAGAATCAATATAATAATTCATCTTACATTTACAACAAATAACAAATGCAGAATGATGAATAATAAAGTATTGCAACGGTATTGCACTGATATGCCGTGAATTTGCACGATAGAATTTACATTGATGTTAGGGGTCTTAAATGTTACAATCGTTGAACTATATTGCTTCGAATTGGAAATTCGACTTCATGATTCTAAAATTTTTATGCATATTTAAGACTATAAATACAAAAAAAAACTCATTCGCGAGTCTCTCCTATACTTAAGAGTATAATATACATTTCAATACTTGTGCGAGAGAGGTGATTCTCGCACGAGCGTAAGGTTTGTTGTCTGAGCGAAGTGGCGGTGATAATCATACGAGTCGAGAATGACTTTTCGCACATATATCAAACCGTGTTCTTCCTAACAAGTTGCAGAGAATGAGATTTTTACGCAGGCTAGTACGCGAAAATCGTACTTTTCACACTCCATTACGATAAAGCAATTACAAACTTATTCAACTTGATAGGTTTTTAATTATAGAGATCATTTGAAACCCATTCATCTCACGATACATCAACAACGGGTATTACGTCACATTTTGAAAGACAGAGTAGAAATAAAAATTTTTATCTTTCAAGATAAGTCTGGAGTATTTAATCGCCCATAGATATTTTCTCTTTTAGTATATGATCATAAATACCCTGGAAAAATTGAATAAATAAAACCATCAAGTATATTCAATTATATGGATTGAAATGAAATTAACAAACCATCACTGTTGTCAGGGCATAGCCAATTTGTCCATTCATCAGGTAAGACTCCATGAAGTCTGTTATGAAATGTACTTCACTTCCAAGCTGTAAAACGCTAGCTCTGACAACCACAAAGTAGAATATAGGTATCAATTCGTCTGCAGGTAACTTATAGTTTTCTAACAGCCTCTTCTGTATAGCCTAAAAATATCCCAAAATAGTATTGTGAGTTTTTCTAATTACAATAACATTTGTATTCCTAAGTTACCTGTTCAATCTGATAATGTGTGTTTCTGATCACAATTAACTTTTCTACGGCTGAGAAAGTAGTTTTCAACTGTTGTAAAGTTTCTACCGCTTCATTGAGAAATGTGTCATTTTCAGATGTATCAAAATTTTTCCAAAACTTTCTAAAAAAAATATATATATATATATTGGTATATACTGTTTTCATTTCATACAAAATATGTATACTATATAAGATTTTACATACTGGTCAATGCCTAGAAAAGCTAATAACGTATTATTAGGCTGCTTATTCCATTTAATCAGTCGTTCCCAGTAAGCGTCATCGTCCTTTTTATTATGAAGAGCATAAAGTACAAATAAGGCGGAATAAACTCGCGGCAGTAGAATTGGATGAAGTATTGCTGCTGCACTTATCACTTTTCTGAAAGACACAATAAATTCATATCAAATGCGAATTCACATTTAACGACAAACCTTAAGTCATATAATGAGTGCTAAATCTGAGACATTCCGATTTTTAAAACTAATATAAGATTGGAAAAAAAATGTAGAATGAATTCTGTCCAGTCGTTGTTTTCTTTGAGATGAAACTCTTGAATTTTATAATTGATGATATTAATATATCAGCGTTAACTTTATGTTTATCACAAAGTGACAGTAACAGATCTATGATAGAGAGTGTTAATTGTAAAAAAAAGTATAAAATATCATTAGATATCTTTGGTTTATGACGTAAATGAGTGTTTATTTGGTTAAACTTTGAGGAACCTTAAGTAGGCTATTTAATAAATCATAATTAAATAGGAGGTTTGCGTAAATTGGATGGGACTTTGATGTACAGATATCTTTGCGGCGCACGCACACATGGACACAGTAAATTTGAATTAGAAAATAGAACTTACTCTTCGTTGCAAACAAGGTCGTCGTCATTTGATTTTAATATACATTGTTCGTTAGGTTTGGGTAGCGCAGGAAAAAAAAATGTGACAGCTTCGTATATCCTCGTGGTGATACTGGTAAGTTCTTTAACAGCGTGTTCCAACAGCAGTGGATGTACTCTTACGCCACCATAAGTAGCCGTGTATACCGATGCCAATTCGTTAAGCAAGGTTCCAAGTGGATGATGCGAACTCTCAAATGCATGAGTCAGATACTTGTGGATCTGGTTGTAAGCTGATAAACTAAGCTTATCATAACCAGAACATAGAATCTTGTTCAGCTGATCATAGCTTGTCTGATCGTGTTTGTCTTTCTTGTTTCTGGAGGAAATAGGGCAGCCGTTGTTGTTATTAAATTGACGTTTTGGCTGGCTGCGTTGCGATTTGGAAATTATAGCTGCGACATTTTGCCAGAGCTTTTGAGTCTCTAGCTGACACACCGTAGCGTTCTTGCCATTGGTCGGGCTCTCAGGTAAACCAAGGTGCTGGTAAAACTGTCGAAATATCGCTTTCCACTTCTCGTCAGGTGCAGCACACAATTTGCCAAATGAGCTATTGGTCAAATGAAATCGTTCAATTAATTTCTATTAGATCTATTGATGCAAATAATTAGTTCCACTTACAGGGGTTCTTTTTTAGATTTTTCGTTTGGTTTGTTATATATGTGCAGAGTTGCTGTGACTTTGATTCCTTCATTCCAAGCTCCACTAAAATGTCCCTCTAATTTTTCTCCATTAGGAAATGTTAAAATCCCTTTGCCACCAAAAACACCAACCGATTTAAATTCACCTTCATAGTGGGTTTCGTCTTCGAGTACCATTATCCCGTGACCCTGTACAAAAGAATATTTGTTGTAAATATTCAAAAATAAATCCTGAATAGTTTCATTATAGCATTCATGTACCGAGAATACGTCTTGGACAAACATTCCTTCGTAATATATCCCATCTAGAGTAACAATTAAGCCATTACCGTGTTTCACATTGTTATTCCATGATCCTAAATATTTTTCTCCTGAAATTTTCACAAATTCAATTTTGGTTTATGAATCTACTAATATTATCGGTGCAAATAGCAAAAATGATGCAATAAAAATAATAATAACCTGTTTTTATGTCGTCCATTACTCCATATCCTTGTTTTACACCATTTGACCACTCGCCAATGTATACTGAAGCAATAGAAGCCATGAAATGGCCTTCTTTCTTCATTCCATATCCATGTGGTTGTCCGTCTTTAAAATATCCTTCATAGATCTCTCCATTTATGTAACTAGAAAAATAAAACATTTATATTATACTTTTCGTTGCCTACAGAAAAATCAGCCAAAAATATCTTTGTTTAATTTTTTGTGTTGTTTACACATAAACATAATGTCAGTACATTATTTCGCTAATTAACTAATCTTTGAATACAAGATCTTTTAAAATTTGTAAATACTTACTTCATAATACCATATCCATTTTGTTGACCTTCCTTCCATTGGCCTTCATATACGCCTTGAGTCGGTATTTCCATTCGCCCTGTTCCATGTATGGCACCTTTGTGAAACTGTCCTATATACATACGATTATCAGCCCATTCCAATTTTCCAGAACCATGTAGCTTTCCATTCAACCATTGACCTGAGAACAAAAAAAAATAATTTGTCGATTATAACAATTAAAAATCAAAATTTTTCGATTTTTATATCTGAATACTATTTTTATACCAGTATAAATGGCATCTTTGTATACAGAATGTTTATTGAATGAATAAGAACCAGTTCTTATTTGTGGCGGTATGTGAGTACCAGATTTCTGAAGACTATTCTTCACAGCAATTTGGAGAGCATGGTACCATTCACCACGATCAGCAGCTGTCGGAGTGTATAATATAAAACTATCTTCCGGGGTCGTAATAGAAATAGCATTCTGTAAAATTAATTTAATCGATAATTTCGTTTAAAGATATTCATTTAAACTTGATATTTCATCGTAAAAAATATAATTTACTGCTAAGATAAATTAATACATACTTGTAAGTTATCAGAGTCTGGTAAGAGATCAACCCATAACAAAGGTAAAAGATGTGCAGTGTAATTGGTGCCAGTTATATGAATAAATATATCAGTCAGAAGAATGAACCAATGAGATGAAAATCTACTCGAATTGTACAATGAAATTTGATGAGATCGCGATTCTCTGATCATTCTTCTTTCAGGAGATCTAAATTGTTCGACAATTTTTCCTGAGCCTTCCCAAAAACTTTTTGTACTTTCAGCATCCTGCAAACGTTTGACTTGCTGTTTAGAAATATTTTCCCATTTGCTTAGAGCATCTTGTAGTTGTTCGATTCTTAGGTTGATTCGATTTATTTCTATCAAACTTTTTATCACACTTATGTATCTGAAATAATATAAATCGTGATTAGACTCAATGTATTTACCGGGACTGATTAACTGAACTGTATTGAAATTATAATTGGGCAGACACTGCAATGAATTAAGGAATACTTGATTAATTTCACTTCATTATCAAGTGAAATGAAAGAAATGATATGGTACCATAACTGTGATATCATAGAAATATTCATTCAATTCGGTCCTGAACTGCCATACCTCTGCAGAATAACGTAACCGTCATATCAGGATTTGTATGACCTTAAGAGCCCCAAAACGCAAGTTATGTTATGTATGTCTCAGAAAAATTTAGATCGTTTTTGAAATATTCTTCTTTTCGATCGAATAGTCTTCCAAAAGAATATTTATTTAGGATTTACGAAAAGAATTATAAAAAAATACTACTATAGCTATAACGAGATGAAGTGGTTCTTGAACTGACACCTAATCGTGCAGCAAGTTCGAATTATTGATTTTTCAAATCGTAATTCAAGATAGATTTTGATTGTGGTCTAATAAGACTTATTGTTAGAATGAAGTAATCGAAATTAAATTCTATATTAATAGAAAACTCGAAGATCGAGACATAATATAACAATAATTCAAGTTTACCTGCTCAGGTGTTGTAAAGGTTGTTGGAGAACAAATGAAATAACTGCTTCGTTAGTAATGTTTGCATTTCCATTTTCAACTTTATCTTTGAAAAAGGTTGAAAACACTTGGAGTACATCAATCAATTTGGCAATTTGTGCAAATCCACCCAGAGCAATAATATCACATATTGCGCTCAAATAAGATTTGTAGACGCTGATATATTCGTCAACGTTTGTAACTATCACAACTTCGCAAGCTTCAATCGTGTGATTATAATAATCCCAAAAGCTTTGCACATGCAACACGTGAACGTTAAGGAGTTCATTATGACAACGACACAGAGTTTCGTAGGCGTTTAGCTCACGAGTGGCTCCACCTTTCCTTTGGAATGGCATTATCAAGTTCTGATTAACGTATAATGTTTCATCTAAAAATATTTGTTCTTGTATTAATACATCTGATATCGCGGTGAATGCTTGATTTTTTGTTGAACAAAAGCTGAGGGTATCTGAACAGAGAATGTTCTTGAGACTGTGATTCTTCATTTCTGGGATTTCCAATGTTGACATCACTCCGGAAGATCTAGAATTCACAAAGATAAGAATGACTCATATTTTAAAATACGTCATACAATTTATTTTTTAGTTTACAATACCTGTGTTTGCCCATTAAAAACACTTTTTGTTCCAACATAATCAAGCTGTGATTGCTGCCAGCTGCAATGTCTTTGGCTCTCTCATTGGGAGACATGTTTATAAAAAAATTTGAAGAAAATAACTGAGGTGACTTTTGATCTACTTGTGAACAATGTGCTACTTGCATAAAATTATTTCTTCCCCAAGCAAAAACTCTGCCATCCAGAGTGAGGGCGAGAGTATGGAATGCACCACAGACAATTTTTTTAACGCCACAGTGGTTCAGTACTGTAACCTCGCAAGGTCGAGGTCTGTTAATTATATCTCCTACACCCAGTTGGCCATATTTAATGTCACCCCATGTCCATAACTCAGTTAATAATATACTGCTACCAGAGTGGACCAAAAGATTAATTCTTTCACTTAATCTCTGTTGCATTAATTCATGATCCGATGATGCTGTACTAGATGACAAGAGGAGATCTTCATTACGTAAACTATTTATCAAACTGCCAGCAGTTCTTTTGGACTCTTCAATTCCTAATTCTTCAAAGTTATCGCTTTGATCATCTCTCACATCATTAAAATCGGAACTACCACTAACATGCCTTGATAATGTTACAACTTTGTCTCCTACAGTTTTGACCCCTTCATAAACTAAATTGGCCATACTTGAAACGTTTTGTTTGATAAGACTTGCTGGATTATCAATATTGTCCATCTGAATTTCATCTTTAGCACTACCATATGATGAAACCCAAGATAATTGTTTAGTGAAAAACTGTCTAGCTGCTTCAGTATTTATTAACGAAGAATTCTTTTTAATTTCTTTGTCAGACTCAAATACTTCGTCCATACACATTTCTCCATTCACAAGATTTACACTATTTGTAATAAGCTTTTCTTCTTCCATCGTATGAAATACATCTTCTTTACTGATACTCGATACAGCGCTTATAGAGGTAGTTGAGTGAGCACCACTCATTAGTTGGAGATTACCTCCCATAAAGCCTGTATCAGAAGATGTGACACTCATAGGACTTGACATAACATTGCTGAGGCACTGCGTACATGATTTGACAAAAACTTCTTCAACGTCATTTTCACTGTCAGTATTTTCTTTTGCTAAGCTAGATATTTTTTTCACTAAAACTACATAAAAGTTTGATCCACATGCAACATCTGAAACAGTTCGTCCATCAAAAAACAATACTTTCTTAGGCTCCTGAGAGTTGATGTCTATTTGCGGTTGATTGCCACTGGCCCACAACTGGCCATTTTCAGTTACAAATAAAGCTGAGCTGTCGTTGACAGCGATTGCTGTTACTTTGGCAATATCACTGTCTTGCTTACATCTGAAATGATTGAGGATACAATTTTAGTCCTAGTTTACAACAATATATGAAATTATTTTTTATAAAATATTATTGGAGCAATTGATGGATACTTTCTAGAATAGCAACATAAATACGATTTATTTATTATAGTTTTACTTCTTTGATTACCTCTGTAAATAGTATTTTCCATTCCTATCAAACAAACATTATAATCATTCTTGTTTTATCTCATTGGTCTGTGAATTTTCATTGCTCAATATTACGTGGTATTTCTATTTGTTTGATGCTCCCGGAGCAATGTATTTGCAAAGCATGATAAATAACAACACTTGCAATAATGAGATTGACAGAGAGAGACAGCCACAATGATATTGTATATTGCGCTGTATCAAAAGTTGCATTCATGCTGATCAAAACAAGGAGGGATAGAGGAGGCCCGAGATAAACAACGCGACTGACATACCCGTGCGGACAGAATTTAAGCTCATCCCGGAGGACGATCGTGTCAACGGTGGTGAGGTCGTCGGGCTTGAGCTTGAGCACCGAGCCGTCGAGGGCGACGAGGAAGAGGTGCTCGCTGTTCGCGGCGATGTCGAGCGCAGCGAGGCTGCTCCTCTCGAGGCGCAGCCGGCCGTCTTGGACCAAGCCGTGGTAGAGGGTGCGGGAGCTGGAGAGGACGAACACGCGCTCGCCGCAGCTGGCGAGCTTGAGCAGGGCCTCGTCGTCGAGCTCCGGCGCCTCGAGCCCGAGCTCATCGCCACCCTGCCACACGTGCAGCATCTCCGCGCGCATATCCCCAAGCTCGTCGTCATATTATCCTGCCGCCCGTTACCCTCTCCATCCTCGACCGCGCGCCAAACTTCCACAAGCTTCCTGCTGCAGCACACAGCCTCTTTGTCTACTGTTTGTTGTGTACTACTGCGCGGTGGGCGTTTGAAGCCCCCTCGGCGCTCTTGGGCGCTCTCACAGCTGATCAATCGAGCGCCGCCGCAGCCGCAGCCGCCGCCTCCGCACGCGAGAGCACGCTTGGGTCAAGGTGATATGCGCGCTCGCGGCTCGCTGCATGCTCGCGCGCTCCGATTGCCCTGCTTGCAAGGGGCTCAGCACAATGTACACACACAACAACTCTCGCTCAATTGGCCAATCACGCCAGGTCTTCTGTCGGCCCGACCAATCACGCCACAGCTGTATAATGTTTGGTATTGACGATTAACTCAATTTACGAGGGTAAACATCGCAAATTCATATGTATTTGTTAACAAAACATCTTTAAGACGATTCTAGACAAAATTAATTGTATACAAATAAACTGGCACCACAAAATATACGATTAATAAATTATTGTAAATTGAGAAAAAAATATATTGGACTAGAGCATATTTCAACCAATTTTCCTTCATTTTTCCTCAACACACGATCTTGGGTTAAATGATATTGTATTTCACCACTTCAACACCTATTCATTCACTCAACGTCCCTTTCACTTTGACACACAAGATGATTGAGTCTGGACGGAGAATAATACTTTGGTAGTTTTCGGGAGTGCCTCGATTTTAAAAGTTCTGGATTATAATTTTGTACATATGACGCGTTATTTTTTAGAGTTGGGCACGTGCTAAGCTTAGAGGAATTTTTCTTTGCAATCTGAAAAGATAAGACGTGTTCCTAATTGAATATATACAACATTGGCAGGAAGAACAAAAAACAGTCAATCCAATTAGCTTACTTGCTGCGTATCTTTTTCTCTGAATTTAGATGTATTCATTTCATTTTGTACATCTATCATAAAATTTTTTAGTATATGATTGAAAGCTACAGAGTCTCTACTGTTTTCTATTTTGTGATTTTTTCTGCACCTATGTGATTTTCTGTTTTCTAACTTTTCTTGAATCAGCTTCTTCTCAATAGTTCTGATCATTTCCTTTTCACTATAATTTTCAAAGAGTGCTCTCATTCTTTCCAAACTGTTGAGCTTCTCTGTAGTTTTTACTATAGTTTGAACCAATTTCTCTAGAAGTATTTCTGTTGGTTCCTTTTGTACTGACTCTTTTGAAGCTTTTTCATTTTCGAATTTTCTCACAGTTACAGGAACTTCATTCGTAACTTTTATGGAATGTGAGTAAAGTTTAGTATCTGTTTCAGGTATTATTTGGTGATGAATAGTCACTCCAGATTTGACAGATCCAGACAATTTCTCATCAAAATTACAAGTAATTGGGAATATTAAAGTAGGGCTTCCTTTTGAATCACTTAAAATACTATTAGTTTCTGTACTTGCCAAATTCGTAGAAACTTTGCTCTTTTCTAGTGAATGACACTGATCATAATTGCTTACTTTTGTATTTTGAGAAGAACAAGATACATTTTCTAAATTTTTTTCTTCGAATTGTGGTACTTCTGTATTCTTAGACATTTGAATATTTATTGTGGATTCCTCATTCCTTTTTTTTGTCCCAAATAATCTTCTTAATAACGAGGAACATTTTTGTTTCCTCTTTGATTTAAATATTCGTTTCACTGAACCATTAGATGAAATATCTGAAAAATTTTCATCTGAGAGTTTTTCCTTAAGCGAATCAATTAAATTGCTTGGCACATAGATAACAAGCTTTAGTGCTGAACTAATATCTTCTCCATCAGCTGATTTCATTTGAATATTCAGTGGTAATTCACTATGCGATTCAACACTGTCTTCATATTTTGAAGAATCATCTATAGAATTTATTTTGCATTCAAATTCTCTCATTAAGAATTGTAAATCTGGAAAGCTGCTTGTTGATTTACAATTTTCATCAGTACTTGGATCAGTATCATTCAAAGAAACAAAGGATTTATCAAGTTGTTCATTGTTACTTTGAATTTTATGTAGTTTTAGAAATAGTTTCTCCATACTATTGAGATGCTGTTGGCAATCTTTAACTTTTTGTAAAAATTGTAATTCAGCTGTACTTTTAGAAGTCATAATACCTATTAGATTGTTATAGGGAATATTGAATAGTTGAATAATATCTCATAAGAATCTAGAATTTGCAATGCTTCTCAAATTACATTGAGTTCATTGAGACTTTTTTTGAGTAATTTTAAAAACAAAGTACAAAAAATGATCAGTTTACTTATTATTATTGGTTAGAAAAACTGTTGTCTTTTGTCTTCAGTCACACTCAACTAATACAACTTGAAAAATATGTAACATTATATAATAAAATAAACAAATAGCACTTGTGATGATTAAAACTATAATAGTTATCATAGAATGATTATATATCACAGTATTAGATTAAAGGCCTTTTATAAGCCCATAATTTGTCATGGTCATATATTAGATGAATTTTTTCATACATGTATTTGAAAAAGTATAATAAATTATCATACTGTCCATTGTAAGGCTCAACTAAGTCTGTTTCCTTTGTCACACTTTTTGAGTCTGTTACTGTTATACTATCACTACATTTTGCATAATTATCAACAATCCCAAATGCACTTATATGCATTTCAACAAGAAACTGGTGAATAGCTTCTATTGTTGCCAAGTACCACCTTGGACTTTTCTTTTGATGTCTCCAGAACTGAGAAATTCTAGATTTAAGTACTACACAAGGTAAATCTGAAGAAAAAAAATGAATTTAACATAATGACAATACTGATATGTATGTATGTACATATAAGAAAGAAAATTAGTAATTTCCATTACAAACCTTTTAATCTTTGATCCTTATATATTGCTTTGGTTTGATGCCAAGTACTATCTATGAATACTGCTCTGATTATTGGAAATCCACCTCTTGCTTTTCCTGCTTCAGTATTATGTCTCTTTTCAGTTTCTCTTAAAAGCAAATCTTCAACATTGACAGCAGTTTTGCTAGGGAAAATGAGAATTGTCTAAAGACCAATGTTGCACTGTTTGAATGGAACAAGAAAAATAAAAAAATTGATAATATTATTGAATCTCACTTTTTCTTCTATCGAAAATTCTGGAAAATCTGGATATGTGTAGATTTTGACATCTTCTGGAGCAATGATAGCTGCATGAACAGCAGTGCTTTTTCCATCTATTTCTTGAGCATGTTTTATAATGTCGATCTTAATTGGCAACTAAAAAACAAAAATGCACATTCATAAAGTTATTATTTATTACCTTTCATCCTAAAATTCAGTAAACACGGTATTATTCAGTATTCACATTCATATAATAGAACAGTTATAGGTTAGAGAACGTTTATTAATTTTACTTTGAATGTGCTTGAACAATTTTCGAATACCAAATTTTAATAAAAATTAAGTTATACAAATTCGATATACCTTTATTCTTGGAATATATTTTTGATCAATCACAGGCGAGTAACAGGAATAACAAAAAAATTTGCGCGACTTGTAACACTTTCCACAAATTTCTCTTCCCTCAATATTATCAAGACAACCGGCATCGTCAATTTTTAAATGGCGAAATGGGGCCCGATCGATGATCTTCTGCCGCTCTTCCAAATTTTTAATTTCAATTTCGTCACTGCCACATTTTTTTGTGTTCGACTCCGCCATGTTTTCACGCGTGCGTGTGTTTACATCATTTACATATCAGGAAGGCCATAATATATATAAGTATAGAGTCAAGACTCAAAAGAGTGTCTTTCCTGATGTGGACTGTGCTAATCTAATGTCATCAATCACGTGCATATTGATAGCTATCAGTGGTGGTGAGCAGAGAGAGATGGAAAACGGGATTTTGGTTAACATGGATTTTCAAACACTTATGATTGATGTTTAGCAATATTGGACAAATGTATTTTGACCTTTGATGAAAAATTATTTTTCTTGTATAGCTTTTTTTCTATCAAATAAAAATTCAAACCAAAATATTTCAAAGAATTTTTCAACAGTATATAATAATGACAATTCAAAATAAACTTACAAGTTGATTTTCATGGTATTTTCTTTATTAAAATGCATCACAATTACTATATAAAAAGGTACCACACTTATTGCCAACTTATCAACTATATTTCTTAACTGATTAACATCATGGAGCACTATATATTCAGATTATGCTCCGTCATTCTACTGCATTTTCACTTGCGGTGTTGAAAAAACTCTTACTGTGTATCTCACTACCATTACAGCACTGGAAAAAACAAATGATTATTAAGTGGTTATGAATATACTGATATCATATAATATGTAATTAAATCTAAGCATTAAAATGTTACCTAACAACAGCAATAAGACCTGCCGGCATAATTTTTCCTGTATTATAAAAACGATATCCCATTAATCCTCCAAGTGCTGCACTGCTTCCCAATATTACTCCATAGTTTTGCGGGTTTTGTGAGGATTGATATGCTCCATATCCCAAGATTGTACCGAATAACAACCCAGCTCCCAAAGATGGGATTGATTCTGTAAGTAATAAACAATTCTCATATTCCAGTTGTATGGAATAAAAATGTAGGTTCTCTTTAATACTCTAATTTTGACAAGTAGAAACAGATGGGTTGACACAGACAAACGTAATAGACACTTTCACGTCACAACAAAAGTAACTTACGAGATTTCACATAACCCAAGATGCCACCAGCTGCAACTGCAGTGGCATAAGCAAATCCAGGAATGTCAATTGGCATTTTGTTGTTTATGTCGTTGGAAGAGTTACTGTGGAAAAGCCGGTACTTCAATTGGTATTTTTGGTCAAGTAATGTTGCTTGTTGTTCCGTATCGAATGTATGTACACTTCGACTTATCTCGTCAATTCATCTATTGTATAGATGTTGGTGTACTTATCAAATAATCAGTGGCTCAGTGCATTGTAAAATATAAGAATGAAACAGCAAAGATTGTTATCTATAGGGTTAGGTAACAGATACCTCGGAGCCAATGAGAAGCAGCTTTGTAGAGGCGAGTTGAGTATACCCAAGGATTAGAGTATACCAAATTTTTTTACATATTCATCGTACATATACTTTTATTTATGTATACTTATATATTCTCATTTCTCGTTCATCAAAAATTCTGTGATGAGTTGTTTGTTGACTTATCGTCGATAACAAATACCGCGCGCTGACTTCAATATTCTTATGTGATCATTCAATATGATGATAAATATTACGCTCAACATTTCCCCTCGAGACTAAATAAATATTTCGCCAAGTTAAAATGTATTTAGCGAAATTGCTTTCATGAAAAATAAATCACCGATATTGTCACTGCAGATTCGAGTTTCTTATGAATATGTATAATTGATTCGTCGACACTTGATGACGACAGATGACGGTCGATGAATCATTAAATTATTGATGAAATCGGCCATATGGCGATAGCAAAGGTATGTATACTGATAAATTGGTTCTGAGAAAAGTGATAGTATGTCAGGTATAAGTATACCTACAGAATGTCAATTTTAAAATTCCGGAATCGCATTCGTATTATTCGCAATTCGCACCATATGGCAGAGGCGCTGCGAGCGCTGTTTTTTCTCTTTTCTCCAATGGCTGCACAGTGTGACATCCAAAGCAGACGCTCGAGGAAAAAATTTTGAACGTGTTCTTAAACAATTCAACATTAAATACATTGATTATAACTGACGAATGACCTTTGATTCATAGTTCCATTAAAAAGTCCGCTTTGATTTCTGTGTGAGTGATATTCAAAGTAACTTCAGCTTTCAAGGCTGCTTTTTTTCTAAATCATAAATCAGCTGGTCATTATATATACCTAAGATAATAGGTGTATATAGTCATTGTTTCCAGCTGGAAAAATTGTAACTTCCGCGAGTGACTACTTTCCTCGGTAAAGGATATGTGCGTTGGATGTGTGGCTATATTTCAAGGCAACTTGTAACTCATATTATGCTCAAGTTAGCTGGAAAACATCTATTCAGATAAGACGGCCTAGCCACTCCCATTCCCTAGTTTTCAAAACTGATTTGATTACGATCATATTTCGGGAAATCTCGTAACGAGCAAGTGCTCGAACAAAACACTAACGTTTCAACATGCTGTCAGAAAAGCACTTATTCAATACAGGAAATATTCTTTCTCTGAACGAATTGAAGAAGAAAGCAGGACTCAATTCAAGAGATGAGGTTGGTGATACTGTTTGAGTTAATTTCATAATTTTTTGACATGTTCTGTAACATATTCTGGAATCAAATTATTGGATTTCTTCTATTAACAAATTTATTGAATAGTTGATAGAAGCACTCAGGATTCTCAAGGGTTGTCAGAGTAAAGGAGATTCTACAAATATTGTGAGTATTGACATGTATTTACAATTGCATTCTGATGTGAAAAAGATCACTCAACATTGGATTTTATATTCTCCAGGATAATGATTTAGATATTAATCCTGAAAATGTAGAGAGAAAAGAAATTAAAATCACTGTAAAAATATTTTTATCCAACTCAGATTCTGATTCTTTGAAAGAAGCAATAAATCAAGGTAAGAGTCACCGTTTTTTCCGTCCAGAATGTGAATACAGTAAGATTATACATGATGAATATTTTCAGTATGCAAACTTTTGAAAACTGACACGATAGAATCTTTAGTGATCGTTTTGAATAAAGATCAAAATAGAGATGATATACTCCCTTCTTTGCAATGTTTATGGACTGTACTTGAAGAATACCATAAGATTGGAAAATTAATCAGTGTCGGAGTCAGTGACATTGATACAGAGCAATTCATTCAACTTTTCCAATGGGCCAATGTAACTTGAAATATTTTTCTCTATGAAAACCATGCCAAAGTATACGAATATCAACTGTTAATTTATAATACATTGCAGGTGAAGCCTAATATAATTCAAATTAATCTTGCCACATGCTGCGTTGTACCTCCGGCGCTTCAAGAGTTTACAAAGCAGAATGATATTCAGTTACTTACACATAGTGATCCAAATCGTAAGTATACAGTGTATAACATGAATTTTCTGAATGTATTTTGAAATGAAAACAATCTTAATACATTAGATTCAAAATCTTGTGAATCTGGTTTTCATTTACCAAGATTAAAAATAACTGTGAGAACCAAAATCTCATACATTTATTGACTATTGATTGTATGATTCATTTTTCAGCAATTTTAACTGAAGAGCCTGTAACTGAATTGTTTGGAAATGAATCCAAAGTGAGCTGGGTTGCACGCTATCAAGTACATTTGAGGTGTCGAGGTGTCCTTTCATCAAAAGGTTACTTAGTTCGAATTGAAACATCAACATGAAGGAAGGAACTCTATACATATTATAATAAGAAATTGTTTGAAAAGATTTAGAATACATGTTATGCACAGAGCTCTTTAAAGAAGTTTAGAGTCAATTATAAAAATGTTGAAGGCACCAGACATCCATATGTAAATACATACAAAATGGAGACAAGATTTTTCTTAGTTTCACCAAACCATGGATCAATATTTTCCATAATTTTGTATATATATGTATGGATGTCCAAGGCTCTTTAGGTTCAAATTACAAATTAACTTTTGCAATTACAAATTAAATAGAAAACTATTTATGTACTCTGCTTTATGGCAGGCCTTGCGAAAAATTGTTTTAAATATTCTACGGATATTTTTATAATTTGATGTACGTTTTTTATTTTTACTGTGTGGATCACAAATGAAGTGTAAAAGATAGTACAGGCTTAAAATTTCGGTTGCATTGAAATGAAGAGTTGAATTAAAATTTATTACTAGAATTATATCATACAGATAAATAAATATATTATATATTTACAATAAATTTAATCCCGATGAAATTATTTCCCCATGATTATTTAAATTGATTATTAACTTTTCACGGAAAGATATGAGCGTACGAGAATAATTAGCATTACGTGGTGTACTTCCTGTTCTGATAAAAATAAAACGAGCGTAAGAGATGTAAAAGACGTATAGTGTTAACTAACAATAACATTTTTTCACATGTCATAAATCGATATGCTAACCGAAAGATTTCTTTAAACCCGTTGAGTGCAGATTCACTTTTATAAGTCTTGAACCGGTATTTTTTCGAGGCTAGAGTGAAAGAACTGATTATTTAGTATCATCTGAAGATTTTTTTTCTTTTTAGTCTAGTAAAAGTCTCTTTCTCACTAGAGTAATGTTAGAAAATGATGTAACAATCGTTAATTTTATACGTCACGTTTGTAATGTGATTCATCATATTTAAAATAGATTATTGTAGAATGATTATAGATATATTTTTTCCCTCAAATCGTACAAATCAATATATTTCTACAAATCAAACTGACGCGAAGAAATAATATCGGCAACAAATCCCGATGAGTCTGCGAATCTATTATGAAAAGCAAAAATTATGCGGCCAACCCACCTGAACGAAGCAGGTTGGAAGAACGTGCAATCGGAGCAACAGATCTGAAGAATCGGCATATATAGGTATATATACGGTGATAATCTCTCGAGATTCATCGGCGGGGCGCGCGCAATCGTCCAAACGCATCTAATTGCATTGAACGAGGGAGCTCGAGCGTGAAGGGGAATAACCAACCTCATTCTTTTCAATAAATCCCATTAATTTGTTTATTAAAACCAATAGATACATGTGATGTCGTTTACGAAAATTTGTTACATATCTATACTGTTACTGCGGTATAGTTATTTTTATTAGACGTTCAATGGATATTGGTCAAAGTTAGCCAATCTCACCGAGAAGAAAACAGTTCAATTTTTCACTTCATGATTTCAATCTTTGTACCATGAAGCTTTTATTTTCGATACCTTCATTTATAGTTTGTAGCATTTTTGTAGTAATTGGGAGGTGCTTTGGATAGATCAAATTTTTGCAATATTTATTGTATACTGTAAAGTGCAAATGTTTGCGATTGAAATGCAGGTTAAAAATCAATTAATGTTTTTCAGTGTATTCTATGTAAATATGACAATTTATTCGTAAATTGATGAATATAACAAAACGAATTGATGAGTTAAATAAAAGATTCTAATCACGGTCGATTTCTTCAATAGAGGAACGAAGATTTGAGCGAAGGATTTAAATTCAAAATTGAAAACCACTGTTCCAATAAATGTTTTGAAATTACTAGGTAATATATTAAATTCAAACTGAGACGTCGTTTACGCGAGCAACGGGTCAAACTTACTGGTAAAGTGTACAGTGGGACAGCTCATCATACGTTGTCGATTTGACGAGGCTAACGAGGAAAGAAAGAAGTCGGTGAAGTTAACATATGAAAATGTAAAATATTGTGTTGTGCACCCTCCATAGTTCAAGTAAGTGTAAATTGTCGATCTTTGAGGGCCAATCCAGAGTGAAGTGGAAAAAGGAAAACTCACAAAATCCACCACATGTTTATTTTAATGCGACGTTTCGCCAGTAAGGTTCACTGGTCTCATCGGCAGTTTTGAATAAAAATATAATATAACGTTCGTTTATTTGAATAAAAAATATAATATAATAGTTTGACAGCCGAACGTTATATTATATTTTTATTCAAAACTGCCTGATGAGACCAGTGAACCTTAATGGTGAAACATCGCATTAAAATAAACATGTGGTGGATTTTGTGAGTTTTCCCTTTTCCACTTCACTCTAGGTTGGCCCTCAAAGATCGACAATTTTCACTTATTTGAAAATGTATAAATTTAGATGGGCTCGATCAATCATCGCGTTGATAAATCGCGCGCACGCACAAGTAAGGATAGATGTAGCGAATTCTGAAGGTCTGTCGAAAATGGCCCAATACAGAGGGTCGGAAGGAAGGGGGGGGCAGCTCGGGGAAGGATGAAAAATGGTGGAGCCCGGGGTCCTAAGAAATTCCGTCGAGATCGACGAAATCGTATATAATATCGGCTCGGCCGATAAGCCCTTGCCGCAGTGTATGGCTTGTCGGCGAGTAAAGGGCCTCGTGCGGTAGCAGATTCGTGTGTATACACACACACGCGCGCGCGCGCAAACTGGGGGGGGGGGGTTGGGTCGTTTCCTTTTGCCGCTTTTGCCTGCAGCAGGAGCAGGAGCAGTCCCTTTGCGAGCGTTAGCAACGCCGGATATATGGCCGGCGCTGCTTTGTGCGCGCAACCGGCAGCCCCAGCTTCCTATTCATCTTTTACTTTTTCCGAGAGACGCGGGCGCGCGCGCGCCAAGCTGCAGCTCCCCTTTTCCTCCTTCCTACTTGTCCCCTTTATCGCTCTTCTCGCGCTCTTTATATTCATGCCGATTCGCGGCCGCGGCCCTCCTTTTTTCTTCTCTTTTTTCATTTATATATATATATATATACATCTATAGCTCGACGCAGGAGCGAATCGCCGCCGACGCCGACGCTTTTTCCTCCCGTTTCTTGCGCCGAAGCTCTTTTTGCTCGTCCCACAGGTGGCTTTGCTTCACACACACACACACACGCGCACGCTTAGGTTGCAGCCTACTTAGCGGATTTTTTTCCACGTTCGTATATACCTACATATATTCAGCGGCCGCCACTGCTATTCTACACGCGCGCACTGTGCAGATGACGCTCGTTATTATATGTACGACGCGAACTACGATTTAATCTTCCCTCGCTCCGTTTGCTCATTTGCTCGCCTCGAATGATAACAGCTAATATTATATACAATATAATGCAATCGGTTGATTCTCATCGGTGCGCGGCGCGTGTTTTGCGAGATTCGAAAATAACATAACTCGAATCCTTGATAGTTTTCTTCTCTTCTTCATTATCCACTCACGCGAGGAATTTAAAATTGGAAGAAAAAGTAAATTCAATCTTGGTTCTGATGTCGCGGGGAGCACCTGTGTAAGCCGGTAGATCGACACTATACTTAATTGAAGAATCTGTAATATTGAATTGACGCACGGGAGTTCTCGCGCGTATAAATATGTGCGTGGGTGTAGGCTACCGCGGGTACAATCCGTTGAGTGGACTCGTGAGTTTATACGGGTGCACACTGCTCGAGCCAGTGCAGCATCGGGCCTGGCCTCCCTCCATTGGAGCCGCGCGCTCGACGCTTACGCGCTGTTCAAAAGCTTCGCCCCGTTTTGCTCGTTGTTTTTGGCCCCGTGCGCCTGCGGTGACTTTTGCGCACGCTCGATCGAGGGCGGGGGGGGGGAGGACGGGGGGAGGCTAAGAGGAGGAGAGAGGAGAAAAAAAGAAAGAGGACGGGGAAAAAAGGCGGCAGAACGAGGGAAGGACAGCTCGCGGCGATAGTACGTTACGGCCGGGGACACCGGGGGCCTCTGACATACTTTGTATGTTAATGCCACATATAATGTCGGCCGTGTTTCTCCTTGCAGCGTTTATCTGTTTCTCGGCTCGCGCGGGCGCACCGCTCCGCCGTGGAGACAGACGCCCGCGCCGAGGCAGAGAGAGAGAGAGAGAGAGAGAGAGAGAGAGAGAGAGAGACGGAGAGAGAGAGAGAGAGAGAGAGAGAGAGAGAGAGAGAGAATCGAACGAGGGTCCGATTGAGAGAACGGCTCTCGAGCAACGCCAAAGCCCGAGTATACCGAGTATGTGTATATATGTATCGGGCCGACGCTAAGAGCCAAGATCGACAGCAGGATGAATAAATTAGAGCAAATCTCCTCCTGGGCTGGAGCTGTAGCCTGCCGCGTACTTTTGGCTTATCCGAGTACATCGATATGACACGACGATGTCGCCACTCGCCAATCTCTTAGAGATACTCTTTTTCTTCTCTTGGCCGTCGGTCTTACCATATCCGAACTTTTCTACTGGCCATTGTAAAATACGTCGACGTGGCTTGAATCTTCAAAGAAGAATCGTTTCATGAACTTTGAACACTTGCAAAACTGACAACGCCTGTCGCAATCCAAGTATTAAACTTGTAGTCATAGCCATTCATTTTTAGAAACAAAATTCAAACACCGTCACCGGCAAGCTTCTAACCACTTGTGTATAACGTATTCATACAACCCATGGGTATATTTTCGAATACACGAAATTTCATCGGCCTGCAGGCATCCACGTTTTTTCTCAAAAATCTCAAGAGAAAACGATCGATCAGCTCCTCTTGGTTGGAGCCACGATTATCCTATAAATATACGATCTCGCTATATTCAGCTACGTTATGAGGAGTGAAAATTGAAAAATTTGCCCGATACGAATGTGCGACGTTATCACGGGGGCGTGAGTCGGTGAAATTCAAACGCGCGTCGTGAGATGAGAAAAAAAGCTCGGCGCAGTCGGGTGATGAAGCAACGTGATAAAAGAAAGATGAAAGACGTGCGGAGGAAACAGTTGCAACAGTAGCAGCCGCGCGCGCGGTGGCATTTCATTTTGGCCTGACGTATACGCGTGCGCGAATGTACACTGGCGATACGACTCGAGGGGCGGAATGCGCGCGAGCCTGCGTGATATAGCCGAGATTTTTTCCGCTTACATATTCAAACGCGCCGGGGAATTCGCGCGCTTTAATCCCGCGCGTGACAGCGCGCGACCAGCATGTCCCGCGGTAATTTAGTGGGCTTCCGTTTGGCGCGCGCGAGCTTTTGTCCCCCGCACGCTCGCGCGCACCCGATTTTTCAACACGGGCCGCAAACGAGCCGAGCGCTTGAATTGAATCGAATCGCTGCGGCGGCGGCGGCGCGTTATTTAAGAGCTTGTTTCATTTGGCCTGAACCGCCCGGCCCGACTCTCCTGATTTCAACTTCATCCTTTACCCGCGATACTATTTACGCTACTTGTGCACACCTCATGCCTTCTTTTATTCTTTCGTATCTCTCGCCCCCCCCCCCTACCGTACCAAGCACCGGATTCTATCCGAGTTCACCTTCGACCATCTGATTTTTTTCAATCATCCACAAACTGATATGCCTCAAAGGATTAAATTTGTTCAACAATATTATAGCACAACTGTTGAAATAAATAAGAAGCGTATCAGCCAAGAAAATCTATTATTCCACAGGACGACATTTTGTACTTTTTGATACAATGGATCGAATTTTTACGTTACTTCATTGTTCTTGTACGAACATATGACAGTTTCAAGATATAATAATTTCAATGATTCTTTGGAGAAACCCAAAGACTCGATCTCACTGTAATAAACTCATCAACCTCTTGGCCTGCGCCTACAATCTTTCGTCCAATCAATTATTATTCAAACGACGAATTCGCGATGAATAAAAAATTGCCCAAATTCGTTCCAAGTCAAAATACCCGATGAGCACCAAAACGAGCGATCATCGCGATTGGTCGTCCGGTCCGCGGTATAGATTACCTCCGATCCGAGAGTCCATGAATCGGGGCCGTGGGAGGGGGAAGGGGCAGCGATCAAGATGCCGCGCGCGCGCGAGCGGAAAAGTGCGGTGAGGGATGGCCGAGCTGTGCTCGATCGGCCCTGGCGGCCGTCACTCAGCTCGGCGTGATAAAGACGTAATAGTCGCGCGCACCCGTTTTGCGCGCGAGCTAAGGATCCGACGCGCAACTCGCCCCTGTATATATCTATACGTCCAAAAAGAGCAGTTCGACCCCGCGCGCAACGTATATATATGTTCGTTTATTTTTGCCCGCTTTGTTCTGTTGCGCGCAGGTGCGCGCGCGCCTATATGAATACATATACATACGCGCTTTGTGCGTTAGATGCGCGCCGGCGGCTAACGAGCTTAGCTTCCTATATAAGTAAGAGGGCGAGCCGCCGCCACGAGGGCTCGTGAATTTTCACCCACCGAGCGATAATATTATGGCGGCGGCGGCGGCGGCGGCGTTTCGTATGTGTATAAGTATGCGCAGGGATGCGTATCGCCCAACTCTTCTTTTTTCTCCGTCAAATTTTCATCGAGAGGCTTATTACGAGAGTCGAGTCGCGCGCATACGCATACACTGGATACACGTGATTATTTATCGTAGACGAGCTCCTTTTCGCTCCATCTTGAATCTTGGATATTTCTCCTCGAATCGATGTGGATATGCGTGAATAATTTCAAATCAATCGTGCACGACTCACACTCTGAATGATAATTTTTACCTTTAACAAAGCTGATCTACTCTCCTAAAATCTTACAGATGAAAGTGAAAAAGCACTGTACGAAGGTGAATGAGCGGTTTGTCATGTAAAAAAGTGAATTTGTCACTTTAGTTGCATCAATTTGGATAGGAAGTCTCAAGTTAAAATTTATATAAATTAAGCACAATTCGAGTGGCTTTTGTAGCGTAAGCTTTGAAGATAGTATATAGCAAAGTGAGTCTCAAGCGTGAACGCGTGCGTCCCTTTTGGTTTTTGTGTTTATGTCGATGGTCCGCGGATCGCGGCCAAAGTTCGGCTGTGCCAATATGCCGCATTAGTGTAGATGGTCGGGCTACAACGTCAAGATATGGGCAATTCTACCAAATAGTACGATTTTGCTTGGAAAAAAAAATGAAAATAAATTTGTGGGCACGTTCTTGAAAATTTCATATGTGGTAGAGGATACTCCGAGAATAAGTATTTCAAGTGTGTGCACGACTTTCGCATGTTGCTAAAAAAGCTATACGTAAAAAACTAAAGGAATATTTTTTGGCCTGAAAAAAATCTATTATTATTCATCGAATAATATGTATATGTACTGTTCACACATATATACTAGCAAACTTATGCAACTAATAAAAAAAAATGGGACAGAAACAGTTTTTTAAGATACAATCTGTTTAAGGGTTTTTTTATGAAAAATAAAAATTTTCAAAATCTAATTTTGCCATCGAAAAGCTGAGGGAAATATACATCGGTAACATATTCCACATTATTTCGATATTCATTTTATACAGTCCAAAACAAGTGACAAAAATGGGAAGTTTCAGTATTTCCGCGCACCGGCCGCAAAGAGTTGACGTGAAACGCCCCACATATAAAGAATATAACTGCAGCAATCTCTAGGCACCTTCATCAGAACCTGAACAAGGATTCACAAGGCTTTTTGTTTGATTTCAACATTGTTTCTGAGTGTGCCACGAGAAAAACCAGTAATTTTAAACTGTTCACGTTCTTACTTTTTAACATGATCGATTATTTTATGGTCTTTTTACGGGTAGCACATGAACGTTCCATACTTTAATTTCTTCATTTTCGAGTGCTTAATCGAACTGTATTAACACATTTGAGAGTAGTCGATCGCTGAAAAAGCTGTAGCTTAAAAAGGCTGAACATAATTTCATACCAAAATTTCATCACGAAGCTTCACTTACATGTAAGTAGTCTTTATATGGAGAGCACATTAATGAAAATTATCAAGTATTGTTATGCTGATCCCAAGGTAGATTACAGGTAAAAAATCTGACCTCTTACTGAGATGCTCCAAGTGTAAACGAAGAAGTTACATGCAGTACATATGAATATCACAATTAAATTTTCCAATTTTTGAAAAAAAAATTTTCATATTTAGTGTTTTTTTTTCATTTCCAACATTTGGGTATTGAAAAAAACCATATCACATAAAATCGTCCTAGTTGGTAGAATTGCCCATATATATACGCTTGCGGGATGATTATAAACCAGTGTCCATGTGGCCGCAGTTGGCGAATCGGGCCTCGCTTATCAAGCCTTGCGGGCGCAAATCAAAAGTGAAAGCTCTATGCATGGCGGCGGCGCGAGAGCTTGATGTGCAGCAACCCACGCCGCGAATAGCCGCCGCTGAGCACACGGACTTCCTGTAAAATAAGACCTGACGTTTGGCGCGTCGGTATAAAAACAGCGTCGCGCGCATTTTTCACGGGCGAGCCTTATATAAACAAGAGGCGGCTTATCTCGCTCGCTATTTGCATGGGGCCTCTCCTCCTCTCCCTTTTATTTCGCCGCCGCCGCCGCCGCCGCCGCCGCTGCAGCAGCAGCAGCAGCCGCCACCGTCGAGAGAAGGGAACAGAAGCGGAGGCCCCCAGCATGTTTATTGGCGCATCCCGCGGCCTTAAATCTTCATGTTGTCTCGCGGCGGCGGCGGACCGTTCTCTCTCTCTCTCTCTCTACCTCGCTTCGTTTCTCTTTCTCCGCGCGCTATGCTGCCCCCTTTGCCTACACACTCACACACACACACACACACACACACACACACACACACACACACACACACACACACACACACACCCGGAGGAGGGGAGCAATAATGCGAGAGATCAAGCAGAAAGTAGTGTTGTCGCGAAGCAAGCCGCCCGCGGGTATATACCATACGTTTTGACGGCTTTTCCGGAAGCACGATTCCCTCGCGGATTTATAGTTTGCCGCAGCCAGCTCGTGCCGTTCATTGTCCAGGGGATGCTCCCGAGTCGCGCGCGCGCGCGCGCGCCTGATTTATCCCCCACGTATCCCTCGAGCCCCGCGCTGCTCGACTTTCCCTCCCGCCAATTTGTTTTATTCCCCTTTTAGTTAACTAACGCGGCTTCTGCTTGCCGCTTCTTAACTCTACCCGACAATACTTTGCCGAGTTTAAATTTGCCGTGGGATTTGTAAAAGGGACCTGTGTCAATTGGGAAATCTTCAAAACAGACCTCACATTGCAGAATTCTTATACCCCTTTTCAACACTAGCTAGACAATAAAATTGGGTTACTTACAGTAAAACTCACATTGATTTTAGATCTTTTTCAAAACTGGTTTCTATGCAGATAAACTGTGTGTCACTAATAACGTTAACAACAGTCGCTATGAACGGTAGAAAACTTTATACTGATTTTCCTATATGCTATTAATTCTCAAGATTTTGTGTTTTTTGCCGTTGTAAGTACAAGTTAATTCTCCTCTTCCCGTTAGCAACGGTTGCTATGAAAAAATAATTTAACTTCGTTCACACCTCACCAGTATATGACCTTACCTGCAAAGTTTCATCAAGATCCGACTACTTTTGCTCAACGTTATAGCAGCGTTATTGATCCATCGGGAGATATCTATCCACGTGTGTATACAAATACAGACTTGTCATGGGTTTTCGAGCCCTAATCAGCATTTATGAGGATTTATAAGAAGCTTTCCAAAAAACACGTTAGCAACGCTTGTTGGGTAAATAGAGAACGGATGCCGCTGAACACCGAGCTCGGTTTGCATCTTGTCCCAACCAACTTGTGCCCAAAATTTCAAGACAATCGGACGGTTCCTTCGAAAATTATCGTATGACAATTAGGATACATCACGAATATCGTGGTCCCGAAGTCTGATTCGATAGGGATTAATTTTCACCCAATTACAATGATTTCTCTTTGATACTACACTTGGCACACACGACTGCAGATATTTTGATGTTAATGCAAATTTTAACAGTATGTTTAACTGATAGGACCCTGTTTTCAAATAAATTGCGATGATAAGATGGGGACACATGAAATGCAAGATAGTGAATATTTATTTATTTATTTATCAAATTGAACTAGCTTTATCCCTCGTGTATTTGTGTACATAAATAAAAGTAAAATAGGTGAAGAAGAAATGACATTCAAATAGGAAGTAATAGTAATATAAAATATGAAAAATACAAGAAATAAGAACAAATTATCAATTGACCATTACATTATTATTAGATGTTCATTATTCTCAAGCAGTTCTTTTGAATTTCTTATAGTAAATAAAGACTTAAAAAATAAGATAAATATAAGTCATAAGATTATTATCTAATTCATTCCGCGGCAGTCTAAAAGTCAACGGGTTGAATGATCTAAGGAATTAGGTATAATAATCATACTTACTGAAGCCAGTGAAGAGCGAAGAAACGAGTCCTGGAACTGAAAAGGAACTGAAAAGTGTGAGCAGTTGATCATACAGTTGAGTGAAGACTGAAGAGGTGAGGACTGTGCAGGGCGGTACAGGTGAGGACAGTGGTCAGTTGACTGCTGGGCGTTGGCCGCTGGGCTGGGCAACCAGCAACAACCGGCAAATCGGCATTTCTTATAGCGAAGGCTCATCCGATCCGACACGCGGGAAGGGAATTATCAGTAAAGAAGTTGCAGGGTGTCGTGACGCTCGATTATGACGCGGTGACGGTACTTGAGCGCGAAGATTCGAGAACCTGGTTGAATGATTTGCGCATTTCATAGTTTAGCGTCAGCCAGGAACTCCACAGGAAGGGGTGATGATTTTTCTCTAGCAAGACATGGTACGGTATATGCCTCTACTTATTGCGGGACTAGAGCAGTAGCTTGCTGAGAGGTGAGCTTTTTGAGTGGTATAACTTGCGCGTCGATGTAGGGCTGTGGCAGTGTACTGGCTCGGTGGCCGCGGCTTCCTTGACGTGTCACGCAAGCAGCGGATTCGAAACGTGATTTTAAATTGAAACGACTCTACTTTGGTTCACCTCAATAGTAAATAGCAATTTATTAATGATTTGAAATACTGGAATTGCTTACTGATATTTATTTAATCTAGAGAAGGTGTGAACAGGTAAAAGTGTATGTCGTACAAAATATCTTTATTCCAGCAATTTTGTAGAAATATCGATTACACTTTTTGATTTTTGCTAGAGACCAAAAGACAAATGTTAGAGATTGTTCAACAAAAACGACTGGAGTTTGCTTGCGCGTTGAGGAAATCCGAAGCAACGAGGGCGACTCTCGGATCGAACTCTGTCATTAGCATTAGGCGGAAAATAGGGAGGTCGAGGGGGGTAGGTATATTAGCCGCTCGTCCAATATACGCAGCGACGGGCCGATAATTTTGGTTGAATAGCAGAGCTCGCGCGCGCATTGCAAGCGCTGCGGCTCTCGATATGCATAAACGTTCGGCGGCGGCGGCGGCGGCGGCGGCGGCGGTTTGCGTTTAACATAGATCGGAGCAGCAGCAACAGCAGCAGGAATCAAAGAAACTGTCGCATGAATGCGTGCGCGCCCGCGCGGTATATATATACGTATATGCGGCGCATATATAGAGGCGCGCAGCTCTCGGGAGGGAGCCGCAGCCGCGCGCGCGAGATATATCTGAGGGGCCGCTTCGTTTCCCTCTTGTGTGCCTCGGTGTGCCTCGGTGTGCATATATACAGGCGAGCAAGCGGCCCCGCATACTTGTGTATATAGCCTATGGCTCTGTGTGGCTCTCTGCGAAGTCGCCGACACGCGCTCCAGCAGCATCGCTCCAGCAGCATCGCGCCGCGCGGCATTATAGCACGAGTAAAACGAGGGGGGCGCTGCACCAGGGCGCGCACCGCGTTACGCACGCATCCTGCGTATGCGGCCTCCCCCCGTCTTCCTTTTTTTTTGAACCTTTTTCCACGAGGCCGCGGCCATACCCACGCGCCGTTTTTTTCCTCTTCCCTCTCGTGCCTCCTACACACAGGCCTGCCGCTGACTCGGAGCGCGCACTCCACACTCTAATTACTGCAGCGCGGCTCCGGATTTTCTATATGCGATTCGCGACACTGCAAAATGAATAATTTCGTTATCGATGAATACCGATGAGCTGCCAACGTATAGCCACTGCAGCCGCGGTCATACGCTTCAACCGAATAAACTTACAGCCAGTCGACCTCTGACAGCTGATTTTGGCGCAGCTGGTAGAAAATCCCATTGCAACAAGATTGTTAACAACACACTCGCGCAGAGACACTCCAAGATAATTGCAACCAAATGATATTCTCGTGTGAAATGAGCGCATAACAATAACGATCGAGGGGATTTAATCGAACACAAACATCAAATTACTCACTTTTGTCAATAAATATCCAAAGAAATATCAAAGAAAATCTTTTAGCTCTTTCATTCAAGAATACATCATGATGAGATTCAAACTGTTTCCCAATCGAACTCTCAAAATCATATCATATCATTTTTCATTACATTTTTTCAAGCAGAATAAATTAGTTATTGAATTTGACTCAGAAAGAATCAATTGAAATGCACATATCAATTCATGAGCAATACTTTATCATAAAATCGAATTGTCAATGGCTCTTAAAAAACTTAAATCATGGCTACATCTTTGGATTTTCATGAAGAATCAGCAAACTCACCCTACCGCAGTACTGCCGATCATCCCGAACAATTACATCAAGTACGATCGTTATGGAGAGTGCAAAATCGATAAAATGATCGTCGGGATAAGTTTGTATGAGTTGGAAAAATTTTGTGAGAATGTGAAAAGTTTTGATTCACACCGGCTTCTCGCGCTCTCGCACGTACAACATAGAAAGCGTATGAAAATCCGCCCGGTATCAGCTTAGCACAACAAAGCCATCAAACCCGCAGGCCACACAAACTCACACGCACAACACACCTGTTGCGCCTTGATCTACGAGCCGTTCGGCCCATCCACAAATCAATCAATCTTCATCATACTTTCAGTCGCGGCGAGCCGGCATTTATATAAGTGGTCGTTTTTTTGTTGCCCCTCCACCGCTCGATTCCGCGCCCGGGAACCCCTGGAGCCCGCGCGCGAGACTTTCACGCATAGTGCAGTGCGCGTGTCGACGTTTGACCGCGTGGCGGATTAATCAATCAATCGTTTGGAGGCTCTAGCGGCTTATTAATGAGCCCCCGCGTGGGGTAAAGCGCGAGACGCGCACTGACATATATATGTGTGTGCTCGCGTGCGCGGCGCTACCGCCGGAGAGGATCAGCTGTCGTCTCGTCGGGAGAGACCACTCGCGACGATGATTAATGACAAGGAGAATCGAGCTGAGGCTCCTGCTTCCTCTCTCTCTCTTTATCTCTCTCTCTCTCTCTCTCTCTCTCTCTCTCTCTCTCTCTCTCTCTCTCTGTCTGTCTGTCTGTCTGTCTCTCTCTCTCTCCTCGCTACACACTTTATTCCCTTGGCAAATTTAATATTCCGCGAATTCTAAATCCTCCAACCCCAATCACAGGTAGTTTCTATCATAACAAATGCGGAAAGAGTTTGCGATGCCAGTTTTTCGGGCTAGGATGAAAGTTTGATTAAGCGGCGATACGAGTGGAAAGTGCATTCCGTATCAGCAGTACAACGATGCTTTTAGTATGCTCGGCAAGTTTTATCCTCGCTCGCAAGGATTTGATTTGAAAAAGCTATGATTGATCTTGTCATCTTTTTTGTAGGACATGAGCGGCGCTGAATAATCACGTCATGTGATAAAGTATACATTACAGTATTGTTGTGTAAGGGCTTCCGAGACACGAGAGGAATTTTGAGACGAGACCAAGACGAGATTTTCTCTCAAATTCGTAGACAATATACTCTTACCTCTATTACGATGATTATATCGACGTGTCTTACGAAGAAAGACACATTTCAAACTGTCCGCGAAGAAAGACACATCTCAATTTGTCCGCGAAGAAAGACACAACTCGCAATCTAGCCACGAAGAAAGACACAACTCGCGTCTGGCCGCAAAAAGGATACATGGCGCACATCCCACAATTTTCCGACGTAAAAAATATATGGAATGAAAGCTTAGAATGAGTAGGTTATCATTGACAAAAAAAACAAGCCTTTTCTACAGTTTAAACTCTTTTTTCGCTAATATTCGCGGGAGAATAATTCCGACATTTGTCTTTCTTCGCGGACAGATTGCGAGTTGTGTCTTTCTTCGTGGTTAGATTGCGAGTTGTGTCTTTCTTCGTGGCCAGATTGCGAGTTGTGTCTTTCTTCGTGGCTAGATTGCAAGTTGTGTCTTTCTTCGCGGACAGATTCGGATATGTGTCTTTCTTCGCGGACAGATTCAGTTATGTGTCTTTCTTCGTAAGACACGTCGATATGTTTTTTCCATGATCCGTGTGATGTCTTGTAAAGAGTCTAGATTTGAAACAAGACCAATATCGAGATTGATACGAGTTAAACCTAAAAAAAAAGAAAGCTTCTCGGCAGCGGCGCGCATGCAAATATCAAATTCCGAAATGGCCGATGGTTAGGTAAGGCGTGAGCTGGCGCGGCCGAGTGCATCGGTTGGAGGGTTGGCGCAACGCGATTTTGTCCCGATAAAAATCCCGGCCCCGCGCGAGGCTCATTGTGATTAAGAGATAAAAGCCAGATAAGCGGGACGGGTCCGTCATTCGAGGGCTGACGAAATCGTTGCTGCTCCCAACACCGACCTGCAGCCTCGCCACACTCTGTTTTGCAATTGATAAAGCTTTGGCGCGTAGGCGGCTAATTCATGCTCTTTGTTTTCCAGCCTAGCTCGAGTCGCGGCACGAACACGTGCCTACTAGTTGGATCGACCTCTCGAGTGAGCTCTCGAGAGCCAACGTGACTCTGCGGCAATGCGTATATACTTACGTTTCGTCGAGGCGTTTACGAATTTTCAATTGAAACATCGTATGGCTGAGCTTCACGGCGAGATTGAAAATCGAGAGCCGTCGCATCGACGGTCGTGAGTTAGATTTTATACCCATACATACCTGAAACTGCAAATCCATTGGGGAAGGATGTGAGTCAATTCACTTTTTTCGTTTTGGAAACCATTAGTGCGGAAGAGTGGGGGGGGGGGAATTCTTCTTTTTTTCGTTCCCATCCAAATTCGATATATTACGAGGCTATTAGTAGAGATGAATCGAAGCGCAATCGCAATACACTCGCTGAACTTCGCGATCGGGAATCGTTTGCAGTTTTGCTCAGACAAAGAAAAGGTATCTATAGTGGAGAAAAAGCTGAACAAAGCTAGTGTTCGCGGGTAAAATCTGAACAGCGCTAGTTCGGAGGGGGAAGCGTGCATTGTGCTACTTACTCCTCGCGGGAAGCTGCGAAATGTACGCAGCTAACTGTTCGTAAGGGGCGTCCCGCGTCGACATGAATGGCGGCTACTTACACGGGAGCTGTTGGCGGGATATCTGCACGGCAGGTAACGAGAAACGAATATAGTAGCAAATCAAGGGTTGAAGATGACCGATGTAAAACTACTGCCTACATTTACAAAATTCGTATGTATCGAATTGTTCACTATTCATATTGAGGACAAAAAATGTACAATTTTCACTAAGGAAATGTTAATTGTCCACTATTAAATAGCGATTTCTAGCTATTCTCAATTTAGAGAGTGTGCGAGACTACCGTCGAAGGAAAATCGTGTTTTACTTTATCACCACTGATACTGGATAAATTTGATATTGGATTTTCGAAATTCAAAATGGTGGACACAATATGGCGAATCGTCGAGGGTTGTTGAAGGACGCTTATTACGTATTTGACGTATTTTCCACGTTCACGATTGAAAATTCCAAAAAATATTTTCTAGGTACGTTGAGCATTCCGATGACCGTTGGTAATCCAAAAAATAACGAAAAAAAATGCGTCAAAACTTTTTCCCAAACACGGCGGCATATTCTATGTCCTGTTGGACAAAACTCAATTACGACCAGCACGGATTCTCAAACAGCGTGTATCCAAAACTACTAAGAAACACGATTTTCGTTCTAAAATCCATCCTGTTCAGCTGTAAGAATGACACTCGGGCATTAACGGGTTAAGCCAGACACAAAATCACTATGTATATACGTATGCGATTTCTCTCGCAATCCAAAGGCTCGCGCGGTAGTGTTGCCCACCCCTCCCGACAGCTCGATAGTCGCGAATGAAAAATTGAGAGCATCGATCGCGAGGCTGGATTCGCGTAGTGGCCCATACACATGGGGATGTGTGTGTGTGTGTGTGTGTGTGTGTGCGCTTTGTGCGGCATTAGCCTACAATGAGGTGCGGCGGCCCGTAAAAATGCGTCTCCGGCTGGGTCTCGTCGCTCGCTCGCGTTACGCGATCGCGATGAGATCTTATATATACCTATATGAGATGTTGGCTATAGATAAGGGGCGCACGGCCGCACGGGGGCATCGGGGGAAAATTATAGCGATCGCCGTCGGTGCCTCATTTCCCCCCACCCCCCATATCGCGTCTTAATTAACTGCGCCTTGGCCGGCAGAAGCAGCGTGCAGCAGCAGCAGCACGTGAAATATCGCCCGCGAAGCTGAAATATCCGCCACGTGAACACAGGTGCGCGCGGGTGCACATCGAGAAAAGTCCGAAGCTAATGATTATAGGGTGCGCGCGTTACCTTAAAAATTAATGTTCCACCGGTAATTCCGAGAGACGCAGGCCCATTTTTTTTGTTTTCCACATGCACTGGTGCGTGGCGCTGATTGTCGTTTTTAACGCGTAGCTTCATAATTTTCATGGCTCTGCTCGTGGTAAACGACTGATATTGACACAGAGCCGAGACGCGTGCGCGCACTGTATCAACTGTGCGTATGTCTACGACACAGCTCAAAAGAATGATTTACTATCGAAATCGCGTAAGCCATTTGGTTTGGCAAATACCATCGCGCGGAGTTTGATCGACTTGGTGGTAATTAGCGTTATTCCATTGCATCTCATTTGATTGCAGCTCATGGCAGCATATCAGCTGAGGATTCGTGCTCCCTTAAGGGGATCCGCCACGTTTCCCAAAACTCAGATTTGGGTCAGGGTAACTCTCCATTACAGTTTGGCTTCTAGTGGGAAAAGTTACAGAGATAATCGAATTTCGTTTAAATAATTATTTTCATCACGACCTTCCGCACAATCGAGCATCGAGAAAATCGCAAAAAGTATTTAATTGAAAATGTATGTCAAATTTACAAGTAGCGCCCTCTTGAAATTCTATCCATCTCATTGTTCGGCGAAGAGAAATTTACGACCCCTCTCTCCGTCTCTCTCTAATTTTTTCTACATGCGAAAGAGGTCCGAGGCCCGAAAAGCAGGAAAGTAGCCTTTCCTTCAGGCACGTCGTCTACCCGTGGCATGCCGCGGCAGCCCTCGCTTTGCTGCGACAGGCACACTGAAGGCCCGATCCCCTGCATCGGGGTTTATTGGCCTGCTCTCGGCGAAGCATCTGCGACACTCTGCTAGCTTTTCTCATATTTCGGAATTTGTCTCGGAATTTGCCTCGGCTACGGGCGGCGTGGAAGAGGATAACAATTCAAATAAACTTGTGCGACTTGACGATTTACTGTATAAAATTGATAAGCCCAATATAATCAAAGTGATCTTTAGTGATGCGGCATTCCTAAATGTCCAACGAAGATATAATTTTTTTGCTCAAGCGGAAATATTGAGTACTTAAAAAGCTGGTAACTAAGATGTTATGATTTTTGTATTCTCACAATACATTGAATATTTTCTTTTCTGTCATGTACGAGTACTTACACCGTAGCGTCTCCCTTTGCGGTTTCGCTCAGTATTCCAAGTGCAATTATGTGCACATCGAACTCTTTGCAAGTTGACAGTCATTAGGATGAATTATTTTGAATGATTGAAATAATTTTCTCTATGCCAAAAGGGCAGCGAGTGAGAGTCCGCGCGAGCGAGAGGCTCGTGGTAGTTATACAGCTCATAGCAAAGGCCATAAAAATACTTATGACTTGAACTGAGCCGTTTCCCGGCAATGTTGACGAATTTCATGCATGCATAAGGCCTAGATAGATTTTCAATCATCGATAATACTTCAACGGGGCCACTGATTAAAATTTGGCGAACACACGCCACCCTTAGAATTTTGCTCTCTTTCGAATGATATGCAACTTGACTATGAAATTAATATATTCGAGATATCTAACAGACATTTTCAAGCACCTAAACTATTAAAAATGAGATTTTTAATTTTGAGCCTGAAAAATCTTCCAAAAAAGGAATGAATAGTGACTATCTTCAATTCATTGATATAGCGATGTAAACGCGAAAAACATATGTTTCGTTGTTTCAACTCTTTGAAATGCGAAATTTTGAATATCTCTTGTTAGTATGACTCTACACAGTAATAAGCATCTTCCTTGAAAAATTCAAATCAATCGGTTTGGTAGAAAATGTATATATAGAGGAATTTATAGTACAATATAGCAGTGCAAAGGCAAAGCTTAGCATGACTTAGATATGACACCAAATATTTTTCCATGTAACTCAGAGTTATCCGATTTTCACCGTTCGAATTTGTATATTCATGGTTCAAATTTCTGTTCAGATATACATATCGATGAATACACTATGATACTGATTTATTTATTCGAAGTTTTTCGATTAGCGGAAAAGGATCTTTACCTGTCCTTTATTGCTTTCTCTATGGGCCTTGTTTATGAGGGGTCGAGAGGATCCGAAGAGACCAGAATCGGTCGAGAGTCGAAGAGGAGCCTTCCGAACATATGTTGCCAGATGCGTGCCGTGGGTGATGCGCCGAGGGATTTTTCTTCACAAAAACAGGCCCCACCCCTCTTAGAATCCAAGGAGAATGAGAGTTCAGCTCTGTTTTATCCTTCCAATGACCGAAAAAATTTGAATTCTAGTGCCTCCAAGATTTACAATAATTTTTACACCCTATGGATTTTATCTTGTTAATATTGCTTGCTATCGTTCCTACTATGGATGAGGAATACAGTGGGAGATTTTGGTGCTATTATATGAAGTAGAACTAATTCTAGAGAGAGAAACAACTTTGGCGCGCTGTGGGAGCAGCGCCAGCGTCAAAACTGTGAACTAACGTTTTGAAATTTTTGCAAATTTATCAAAAAATTTTGTACTCACTACAAAGATGCTTGCCTAACCATCTATGAGCCAAAATTTCATTAGAAAATATTGGTAACTTTAGGAAAAATATTGTAAACCAAATTGAGGTCATACAAAACGTAGTGGATCTCCTTAACCCATTAAGTCCCAGATTGCAGAAATTTTATTGGTACTTTTGAGCTCAAATATTTTGATGAATAAGACGGAAGGTTTATTGCAAAATAGTCATTCCTACTATTTTCGGGTATGCTCTACACGATACAATAGTTCAAAAGACTGAAAAAATTGATTTTCAATAAATAATTAACAAATTAAAATAAAAAATGCAATTTTTTGGAGCACTTTTTTTTCCAATCCAAAATCAGAGGATGAAGGAATTTTATTTTTACTGTCACAAATATGCACAAGAGTGCACAAAATATTTGAACTTTCCAAATTCGTTGAGTTTTTTCGACTATGATTTTTTTCAGCAAAATGGCGGCCAAAAAACGGGAATCAATATTTTGGATTTCCATTTTATGAATATTTTAAAGCATTCATTTTCATATTCGATATATTCCTTTGAAATTCTGTATACGGGGGTTTTCAATGTCGCTGATAACGATTCTGACATCAAATTCTCAAAATTCTGGATCCAAGATGGCGGTTTCAAGATGTCGGCTGACGATTTTCCACATTTTTAGTCGGAGAATCGTGAAAATTTAGACTAATGGGTTCTTGGGGGCGCTGATGATAAATCTGACATCAGATTTTCGAAGTTTTGTATCCAAGATGGCGGTTTCAAGATGGCGGCTCGTGATTTTGTATATTTTTAGTTGGAGGTTCGTGAAAATGTGAATAAAAGGATTTCTGAATCCTTACTGCTGAAATAGATTGTTGAGTTTTTTCATCTATGATTTTTTTTAGCATAATAATGACTGAAATCGGAAACAAAAAATTTGAATCTTCATTTTATCTATATTTCGTCGACGTCGTTCATGGATGAAAACGATCACGGCTATAAGATGAAAATAACGAGATTTTGAAAATATAGAAAATTGTCCATGTACAAAAAGATGAGCCGCCATCTTGAAACCGCCATCTTGGATACAGAATTTCGAAAATCTGATGTCAGATTTATCATCAGCACCCCCAAGAACTTATTAGTTCAAATTTTTACGATTCGCCGACTAAAAATGTACAAAATCATGAGCCGCCATCTTGAAACCGCCATCTTAGATACGGAATTTTGAAAATCTGATGTCAGAGTTATCATCAGCGCCCCCAAGAACACATTAGTCCAAATTTTTACGATTCTCCGACCAAAAATGTACAAAATCATGAGCCGCCATATTGAAACCGACATCTTGGATACGGAATTTCAAAAATCTGATATCAGATTTATTATCAGCGCCCCCGAAAACCCATTGTTCCAAATTTTCACGATTCTCCAACTAAAAATGTGGAAAATCGTCAGCCGCCATCTTGAAACCGCCATCTTGGATACAAAACTTCGAAAATCTGATGTCAGATTTATCATCAGCGCCCCCAAGAACCCATTAGTCTAAATTTTCACGATTCTCCGACTAAAAATGTGGAAAATCGTCAGCCGCCATCTTGAAACCGCCATCTTGGATCCAGAATTTTGAGAATTTGATGTCAGAATCGTTATCAGCGACATTGAAAACCCCCGTATACAGAATTTCAAAGGAATATATCGAATATGAAAATGAATGCTTTAAAATATTCATAAAATGGAAATCCAAAATATTGATTCCCGTTTTTTGGCCGCCATTTTGCTGAAAAAAATCATAGTCGAAAAAACTCGACGAATTTGGAAAGTTCAAATATTTTGTGCACTCTTGTGCATATTTGCGACGATAAAAATAAAATTCCTTCATCCTCTGATTTTGGATTGAAAAAAAAGTGCTCCAAAAAATTTCATTTTTTATTTTAATTTGTTAATTATTTATTGAAAATCAATTTTTTCAGTCTTTTGAACTATTGTATCGTGTAAAGCATACCCGAAAATAGTAGGAATGACTATTTTGCAATAAACCTTCCGTCTTATTTATCAAAATATTTGAGCTCAAAAGTACCAATAAAATTTCTGCAATCTGGGACTTAATGGGTTAAGGGGGGATATACAGGTCGAACAAGAAAAAAAACTCATTTTTGAAAATCGTTTTTCAAGGGTAGTTTTCAATCAAATCTATCGAAATTTTTTGACAGTTATAAGTTGATCCATGTAGTATACAAAAATATTTTTTTTAAATTTTTTCTCACAAAATGGCGGCCGTTAGATAGCGTTGAAAAATTACCTCTATTTTGCTTGTGCCGGCTCTCCTGGTCGCAATTTTGATCGGAAATCAAAAAATCAAAAAAATTTACATTAATTACATTCACAGTTAGTAGATGAATTATCAAAAAAAAATTAAAAAAAAAATTTGCACTTTTGGCGTATCTTTTTCGAAAAACTCAATTTTTTCAATTTTTTTCCCGCCATTTTCTCACATTTTTCCATATTTAATAATAAAATATTACAATAATTTTTAATTCATCTGATAGGTAATACTATAATAAAGAAACCCTATAAGTTTCAGCTCAATCGGATAATTAGTTTTCGAGTTATCACCCGCATAAACTCCAAAAATGCAGTTTTGAGAAAAACGCGTTGAAAGTTTTAACCCATTAGCGCCCAAACGGCCATTCGACGGCCGTTTTTTTGAGCGATAGATTTCATATGGTTATAGTGGTTCAAAAAATTTGGGAAGAACATTTTCTTGTGCAAAATTTTGTCAGCTTTCCGATTCCGTTACTTTTATCTCGATTCAATAAACGCCTTCATTGTTATAAACAATTGATTGCAAAAAAAACACAAAATTTCGGGTCAAAATTTTTATTTGTGTCAACCGTAAAACATGGAAACCGGTCACAACGAACCCCGGGAAGTAAATTTCGAGCGTCCATGGACCCTAAACTAGAAGTTGACATAGTTCTAATTGTTCAAATTTATTGTTGGAAGACCCAAAATGGCGGCCGACCGAAAAAATTGTAGCTTCAACTTGGCAATTGTTTTTCTCGAAAACTATGGGTCAAATCAAAAAATTCCTAGGAACAAAATAGTCTTAGAATCACCTGAAGAACACTCTTGATTTTTTAAAGAATTTTTTGATGAAATTTTTCAAAATTTTGATTTTTCAAATTCTCAAAAAAAACGCAAATTGCTTAAAAACTTCTGAAAAAATTTGAGAATGTTCTTTGAGTAATTTTAAGACTTTTTTGTTCCTATAATTTTTTGATTTGATCTATAGTTTTTGAGAAAAAAAATAATGAAATTATTTTTTAGAAATTTTTCTGTGCGTTTCTTAGCCGGCAAATCGAAAAATTTATAAGAACAAAAAAGTTCTAAAATTACTCAGAGAACATTCTCAAATTTTTTCAGAAGTTTTAAAGCAATTTGCGGTTTTTTTGAAAATTTGAAAAATCAAAATTTTGAAAAATTTCATCAAAAAATTCTTAAAAAAAAATCAAGAGTGTTCTTCAGGTGATTCTAAGACTTTTTTGTTTCTAAGAATTTTTTAATTTGACCCATAGTTTTCGAGAAAAACAATTGCCAAGTTGAAGCTACAATTTTTTCGGTCGGCCGCCATTTTGGGTCTTCCAACAATAAATATGAACAATTACAACTATGCCAACTTTTAGTTTAGGGTCCATGTACGCTCGAAATTGACTCCCCGGGGTTCGTTGCGACCGGTTTCCATGTTTTACGGTTGACACAAAAAAAATTTTGACTCGAAATTTTGTGTTTTTTTGCAATCAATTGTTTATAACAATGAGAGCGTTTATTTAATCAAGATAAAAGTAACGGAATTGCAAAGCTGACAAAATTTTGCACAAGAAAATGTTCTTCCCAAATTTTTTGAACCATTATAACCATATGAAATCTATCGCTCAAAAAAACGGCCGTCGAGCGGCCGTTTGGGCGTTAATGGGTTAAATTACCGTTAAATCGTACTTACACTTCAATCAGCAATCCCTTGAAAAAAACACTTGGAGTTCGAATTTCGAAGAAAGGGTTTCAGGAGCAAATTCTACGGGAAATTTACTAACTTTTTATGAAAAAAAAAAAAATCGAATTTTTTTTTCATTCTAACTGTATACCCCCCTTAAAAGCTTACAGTGAAAAGTACCACTGGGTATTAAAGTGAAGAATTACTGGATGAGGGTGCACTGAGAGCCGTTTATAGTTGGGATTTTACCATGGAAAAAGTATTAAATATACTATATTTGAAGGAGATTTTACTCTATATAGTACTTTTATTTATAGTAGATATGATTAAGTGGATAGAGCTGACTGTTATTATGGTTGATTAAATAATAATTATTATTCAATAAACAATAATCAAATAATAATTGAAAATTGTTGAAAAAAAACTATAAAACATGAGGGTTGTTTACGGAAATAAGGTTAATTTAACGATATTTATATTAGATTTTTCTATAATTTCATTTGCTATATCCTATAGCAGATTCCGATAAGGGAATTTTTCTCAGCGTGGATGAATGTAAGAAACTGTAATGCAGTGGCATTTTTTTATGTAACTAACGTGATTTTGTAAATAGAAAATGTTTCTATTAAAAATTCACTTGAATTACATGAATTAGATTTACTGGAATCCAGTGAGCTTGAATATTAACAAGCTATATCGATGCGAGTCATGCGTGTCTGTGAAAAGTCGTATGACTTTGCGTTTACCGTGAGAATATCCTAATTGTTGGCTCAAACTCGTCTGGCAGTGTGCAAACAAGTGTGAATACGCGTGGGCGTTCAAGAGGAGTGGGATGGGAAGCTTATCGGGCCGGAGGTTTACGGGCGAGCCGGGGCAGTTTGTTGGGCGAGCCGGGTGTAGCGGTAATCTCGCGGTCTAATTATGCCCGCGGCCCGCTTAAATTCGCCCCAAGTGATGGTACAGGCCCGAGAGAGCAGCTCGAGCTGATACCGCGACGTGTCCGCGCGTGCGCCGCCACTTGTCTCGTACAGTTCGTATCGACGCGTTGCTTTGACCATCACATTTTATTCGAAGCTGGCCGCTCGAGCGAGAGATAAAGCCCGCGGCGCGGCGTCAGGTAGCCCCATGTACACGGTTTACCTCGTGCGGTGAATTTACTCGCGGCTCCTGTCAATTTGTCCTATATTGACACGCGCGCAACTTGACCGCAATTTCTCCGCGTTCCTCCGGGTGTAAGACGACTTTTCAAGGCCAATCCAATCGAAGTATATGCCAGCTTGATTCAGCTGCTGCTTTTTATTGTATACAACACACAATGCAAATAGTGCTGTTTATTTAAATTTAATCCCCGAAAAGAGTTATTTGGCAAAAATACGGACAGTAGTTGGTCTTTTAATTCGCACGGATCGAGAGAAAGCCGTACATGTGTCAAAATTGCGAGCCGGACAAATTTGAAACAACTGTCCAACTCGTGTCCCGGGTCAAATCGGCTCGCGGTCCACAATTAATTTGGCTGCAGCGGCAGCCGGCTGACGAGCTGCGACGGGAACAATAAAGGCGCGCAGGCATATACTGCACAAGCGGGAGCTACTCTGAATACAGGGGGAACGTCGAGAGAGGAGGAGCTGCCCATACGTTAGGAGGGAAAAAGCCGCGGAGAGTCTTGGAAGGAGACTGCGCTTGGATATTGGGCAACTCGCGCGACACAAGTCGTCGCGGCCGTCCCCGCAGAGCTATTTAAAGCGTCGCCCGGAGCAGGAGCGTTTTACGGGAGCCCGCCGGGGGCCCCCTATACCCGACTGTAAACGTCGTGCGTGCGCCTCTCGGCGAAACGAGGCAAAACGAGGAAAGAAAGGGAAGAAAGGGAAGAAAACAAAAAAGCAGGGAGGTAAAAGGCGGTACGTGTGTGTGTGTGTGTGTGCCTCGATCGACAGGAGGTCGGCCTCTCTCTCTCTCTCTCTCTCTCTCTCGCTCTCGAGATTAGCATCTCTCTCTCTCCTCCCGCACCCTTTGATCGACGATGATCTTTTGTAGGTATATATACGCGCGCTCGCTTGAATTTTGTCAGCGGTGTATATATATACAAGCTCGCTGGCGCAGATTTTTGTCAATGGTCCCGCGCGCGGTGGAGCGATTCGTGTAGCCGATTCCCCGTATTCGCGACGGCGCGTATGTCGCTTGTGTGCGCTCCGGATCCCCCGTATATACGCGTGCCCTTCCCTCTCGCTATATATACTTGCTGCGCATTATATCAGCTCGCCGCGGTTTATTTTACAGGTCGCGCTGAATCGGTATATAATATATATAGAGCTTTCGCGTCGGCCGCATATACTTTGAACAAACTTCCACATCTCGTCGTAGTACGTGTCACTTTCCGAAGCGCTTAAATGTTAAAATCCGAGTACCAACTACCAAGTGATGTCCGTTAGTGAGTGAGATATCACAATATAATCTGACTGGCATGGATTGAACAAGTCAAGTATATATTGCTCCGAGTACATTTGACATATTCCCAATTGCCCAAGAAAGTTTCACCCGGCAACACGTAAAGAGCAACACGTTCCTCACCGCGACATTCCAATTTTAGGATCTGCACGTAGTCTCTAGTCAGATCGTATTGTTAGATCTCTCTGATGTATAGAGCAATACGATATCTCAACAAGCTATTCCAAACAATGGGCCTCAAAAGCTCAAACTGATGTGATACGTCATAATTATGTTGACGCGGGGCAACATACGATTCGAGGTGCATATATCACTCGCGGGATATTCTCTTCATCGATATAGCGTCATTTTTGCTTTCTCAAAGAGAAAGCTTTGTAACGGGGTAAAAATCGACCCACCGAATCGGACTTCGGGACCTCGATTTTCGTAATCTACGGGTCGAAAAACATGGAAATCCGAAAATGTCTGTATGTATGTACGTACGTGCACTTTTTTTTGTCGTACGATAACTCTCGAAGGAATTGTCCGATCGTCCTGAAATTTTGCACACAGGTTAGTCGCCGCAAAATCTCGGTCGAGTTCAATTTTCAGCCAATTCCGTTGTTTATTTCTCTAGCAACCGTTGCTAACGTGTTTTTGATAAAAGCTCCGAAAATCATCATCAATGCACGATGGGTCTCCAATTCTTTCGACGACGATCGATGAGAATCGATAAGACATTCATTTTGGAACAACCATTGTTTATTCTCCTAGCAACCGTTGCTATGGAGATACAAAATTCAGCTTCAGACTGACTTTTTTTGTCGTACGTTAATTTTCGAAGGAATGGTCCGATCGTCCTGAAATTTTGCACACAGGTTAGTCGCCGCAAAATCTCGGTCGAGTTCAATTTTCAGCCAATTCCGTTGTTTATTTCTCTAGCAACCGTTGCTAACGTGTTTTTGATAAAAGCTCCAAAAATCATCATCAATGCACGATGGGTCTCCAATTCTTTCGACGACGATCGATGAGAATCGATAAGACATTCATTTTGGAACAACCATTGTTTATTCTCCTAGCAACCGTTGCTATGGAGATACAAAATTCAGCTTCAGACTGACTTTTTTTGTCGTACGTTAATTTTCGAAGGAATGGTCCGATCGTCCTGAAATTTTGCACACAGGTCGGTCTCCGGCAGATGTGAACCGAGTTCGGTGTTCAGCAACATCCGTTGTTTGATTCCATGGCAACCGTTGCTAGCGTGTTTTCGATAAGTTCCCATATAATTCATGATAAATGATCATTTGGGTTTGTATATTTATGGGATTCTATAACAATCAAAGAGACCTTTCCCGTAGAAACCATTGTTGATGTCTCTAGCAACCGGTGTTTATATCGCTTGCAACCGTAACTAGGGAATGGGAAAAGTCAGTTGGAGGTTCATTTTTGGAACTGTTGATGACTAAGAAGTAAGAACATCGAAGTTCCGACATTTACCATAGCAACCGTTGTTTACGTCCTTAGCAACCGTTACTATGGAGTGGGAAAAGTCAGTTTGAAGTCCATTTTTGAAACTGTTGGTGACTAAGAAGTAAGAACATCGAAGCTCCGACATTTACCATAGCAACCGTTGTTTACGTCCTTAGCAACCGTTACTATGGAGTGTGAAAAATCAGTTGGAGGTCCATTTTCGGAACTGTTGATGACTAAGAAGTAATAACGTCGAAGCTCCGACATTTACCATAGCAACCGTTGTTTACGTCCTTAGCAACCGTTACTATGGAGTGGGAAAAGTCAGTTTGAAGTCCATTTTTGAAACTGTTGGTGACTAAGAAGTAAGAACATCGAAGCTCCGACATTTACCATAGCAACCGTTGTTTACGTCCTTAGCAACCGTTACTATGGAGTGGGAAAAGTCAGTTGGAGGTCCATTTTCGGAACTGTTGATGACTAAGAAGTAATAACGTCGAAGCTCCGACATTTACCATAGCAACCGTTGTTTACGTCCTTAGCAACCGTTACTATGGAGTGGGAAAAGTCAGTTAGAGGTCCATTTTCGGAACTGTTGACGACTAAGAAGTAAGAACACCGAAGCTCGGATATTTACCATAGCAACCGTTACTATGGAGTGGAGGAAATAAGTTAAAGGTTCATTTTGCTTTCTCAAAGAGTGGTGATTAATGCAAATTGAGGTTCAATTGCAATACTTTGAGAAAGCATACTGCTGAGGCACTTGGCAGCGGTTTTTTTAGTTGGCGCAAACACATGACAAGGAAAAGAAAGAATCGTCGTATCGGGGCGACTGACGAGCGGTCAAAAGAAAAAAGAAAAGGGGACCCGACCCATATATATATCTGTCGCAGCAGCGTTGTCAGCCGCGCGTCAACTCGGTCGTTTGCCAACGCTTCCTGCCGCACGCGCGGGCACCAACTCGAGAGGTGTGCTCAGCATCATCAGCACGAGCCAGTGGATGTGCGTGTTGGTGCGCGCCGGCGAGATCGTCATGCTCCTAATTTGCAAGCAGCTATAGCGGCTCGCTTTCCGCTGTGCGCGAGAAGCGTTGGGAAACGAGGGCCTCTCTCTCTCTCTCTCTCTCTCTCTCTCTCTCTCTCTTTCAAACCGTTGTTGTAGGCTTGCGAAAAAGTGAAATGTTGCGAGCGCGAGCGAGCGAGAGAGAGCAGGGTCTATTCCCATTGTTGGCCCGCGCTCTGGGTGTATGCGTGCACTGCGAGAGCGCGCGTATCGGTGTGTATGTAAAACGGTGCAAGGTTGGCCTAGTCGAAAAAATTGCCCGTCGCTCCAGAGACGCCGTTCGACCAACGGCACACTTACCCAAAGACCCACGCCGCGCCAACGTGATTTACAAAAATATCATTATCCCTCCCCCACATACCAGCTCTTTTATATTTTAACGCGCGGCTCGCCAATTCGACAGCTGTTACTCGTATGTGCAACGACCGCCACCATAATATCCCAACAATGCTGCGTATCCCCGACTGGGTATGTAACAACACTTGGAAGCAGTTGTGGATAAGCCGCATGTTATTACCCATATCATAATATGTGTACACTACCAACTTATTTGTTGGTGAAATCACTCCTGTCGTAATCCAGTGAATCGTTATATCAGACTAATAAATGGAGAAAGTATGTACGTTTCATGAGAGTAATCATGCCGATTATTCGACTGAATCATTGTGTATTTTTCATGGATATAGCCTAAAACATACTCGAAAAGCGTTAGCAAAAATTGTGAATGAGCCGGGCGTTTTTCGGTCTCCGATTATCCGAGATTTTTTGAGATGATTTTGAGTACGTGATTAGGACTCCGAGTTGTACCTGTATATATTCGCGAATCTTGATCATTAGGTTTATACACCCGTGTAAAAAAATAAATCTGGCATATATCTGGCATAGGGGTCACCGATCACGGTGTTCCGAGGGTGTGCTCCCGGTATTTTTGTTTCGAAAAGCTGACCCTGGACCCAAATAATGTCCAGGTAGTTAAGATCAGCCTCCTCGATCGGAAATACCAGAAGCGCACCCTTGGAATAGCGTCATCGGGTACCCTGACTACCTGGACATCGTTCTGGTCCAGGGTCAGGTCCTCCAAGTTAAAATACAATACAACTGAATCGCAGAAATAATTAATTGATTGTGTTAGGCTAGACTTTCTATGAGAGATTTTCTGAATAAACAATACTTAAGTCTGGCATAACTCTGGCATTAGTTCACTATGCCAGATATATGCCAGATTAATTTTTTTACACGGGCATATGTACAAAATCATGGAATCCGAAAAATGTCCATTACTAAGGTGTTTATAGGAAGTTTCCTATAATTCCTCGTAAATGCTCGTTGGCTAAAGACACTGAAACTTAATTTGTCCCTAGCGAGCGTTACAAAATGAATGAAAATTGCGCGATGAAGTTGATTTACAGTGCTTTTTGTCGGTGCCCGTAGCAACCATTGTTAGGTAGTTTGGTAAATTAGTTTTAGGTCGATTTGTCGATGTAACAAGATCCAGAATCGTCATTTGTTGTAATAAAATTGGCAGGGGTTTTTTCTTTCCACTTTGTCCACTCGAACCGCGCGGGCATACACTGCACGACAAAGCCGCGGTCCGTTGCTATAGGCATATAAGAAGATTCAAGCTGGGGAACGGTTATATACAAAACGCATCTCGGCCCGAGAGAGGCAGCTTTCGCTCGGCTGTGTGTGCCGCCCACGCGGCCCTTCTCCGCCAATCAAAGCACGCCCCGAATTAATAACCGTTCCTCGAATCGCCGCACGCAACGGCGCGGCAACTCGCGGCCGCGACTCGCTCCAGCACCAGGGAAACACACTGCGCACTGCACCTACTATATATATATATGCGCAGCAGCGGGTAAAAAGCCAGGAGGCGATTACGCGTGAGAAACGCTCTTTGACCTCGCCCCCGCGCGCTCGCGAGTTTGTCATTTCGCGCATCCTCGCTCGGCGGAACAGAGTTTGACGCGCGCGCGCGCGGGGACACGGCCTGTTTTGCCTATAACGGCACATCCCCCCCCCCCCAACGCATAAATACTCTATTCTATTCTCGCCGGTATACACCGCTACGCCACCAATTCACCTCCAGCTTGCTGCAACTCTCGTCCAATGTTGTTCTTTTTATCACATATCATGAAGTTGTGAGCAATGATGTATGCAGCTACTTGCCTACGTAACGTGTCATCGGGATGAATTAATCCACCGTTTTTATGGATGTCAGGTCATGAGTTGCTGAAGTAAAGTTGCTCGTTTTCAATGTTCAAACATGAAAAAGCATTAATTTTATTTTTGAAATAGCAGAGATTTTTCCCAATGAAAATCGACCAAAATAACAAAAAACGGTCAAGGAAGAGAAGCCTCATTTGTTCTGATGTCTGCATGAGTTCAACAATATTATATCCATCCTATTATGATAGGAACGATTTTCAAAACTTCGACTCATATTATTAAATAATATAACAAAACTCGTCCAGATCTGTCCAGATAAGGTAATTTTCGTGCATTCTAATAGTCAATTTGAAAATCTCAGAACAATCCCGCGGCTGTATCAGTTGGTACATATACTAACTCCCATGGAGCAACACCGAGTAAAGTCCTTTTTCATCCTCATCCACTGGTCTAAGAAGCTCGAGCGTTCACCAAGTCTCGGGCGAACTTATGTTTTAAACTGGCAACGCTCTGGAGGCGACAAGACTGCACGTTTTTTCTCGCGTTTGCCTCGTGCGGGTCTGCATGATTTTCGAGCGAGTCCAACGAAACGAGTTTCGTGTGTTAAACAAATATGTTTACATGGCCGATTGGCCTTTGCCAGTTGGCACACATTTGAATCGGAAAAAATGAGAGTTCTGTTGTAATTAATTCAAATGTGTGATAATTCAATTTTCTAGAAACGCCTCTTATTCGACGTGTCTTGAGGATTCCACGATAAAACATTCGGATAGAGCTCAAAGTGTCTTTTACACGAGTAAAACCGCTGCCAAGTGCATTAGCAGTATGCTTTCTGAAAGAGGCTTCAACATCACCCACGAAACAAAACTTACGTGAATTTTTCTTCTCCTTAGCAACGGTTGCTAAAGAGCTAATAGGGAAGATTTTGTGTCCTTTGCCGTCGAAAATGATGGAAATGGGTAATAAATTGATCATTTCAACGGTTGCTATGAAGCAAATATAACAATTCAATGTCCTTGGTCATCGAGTGTGACTTAAAACTGATTTTTCAGCTTCCGAAGCAATGGTTGCTAGGAATGTAAACAAACGGTTGCTATGGGAAATATCTCATCGATTCCCATTGATTCTCATTGACTCTCACAGCCCCAGTGAGCACTTATGAGGATATGTAAGAAGACACGTTAGAAACGGTTGCTGAGGAAATAACCAACGGATTTGGCTGAAAATTGTACTTCAAGAGCAAACGGTGTGCAAAATTTCAAGAAGATCGGACCATTCCTTCGAGAGTTATCGTGGACGAAAAAAACGGGACACACACACACACACACACACACTTTTGGATTTCTATGTTTTTCGACCCGTAGATCACGAAACTCGAGGTCCCGAGGTCTGATCCGGTGGGTCGATTTTTGCTCCATTACAAAGCTTTCTCTTTGAGAAAGCAAAAAGCTGAAGCAAAAAAACGTGTCCCTCCTGTAGTGTCGTCGTCCCTGAAAGGTTGAAATCCGACTACAATATCGCACTGTGTATCGATTGGTGTTCGACGTACGTTTGCCAAACGCGCGATGCGATCGTTTTTTGTATGCTCGGCTCCGTATCATTACGACTCGTGAGTGGACATCGCCAAAAACGACAGTCTCCTCTCGAAACAAATAGCAGTTGCAGAGTTTGATTACACGCATACGCGCGTGCGGTGGTATTGCGGACCGTAGGAATACAATGAATAAACAAGAAGAGGTATATTATAGGACAGTGACTCGTGCGCGCGCGCCAGTCGCGGGTTGTTTCATCTGAATTGAAAAGTTCCCACCAGATAAGTCCGCGCGCGTGTGGTGTAATAATTATGTGCCCCCGTTACGCCATTCCCCTCGAGTCATTACAAATATAAAACGCAAAATCACGCGATTACAACACACGCACACACGCGTCTCTCGTTTGATAATTGCACGCTTCGAGGATATGGTTGTGTTGGTTTCAAGCCGAAAACAGGACCCCCGATAGTCTCCAACGCCCGGTAGAAAAAAATCCGAGTATTCCCGAGGAAAACGGGGGAGGATTTGTCGTGGATAAATAAAACTATACAGCGGGAGCTGAGCCTGATGTGTGTGAATGTGGGGGCGGATTTTTCGCAGCACGGCAGCTTGACACTTGGGCGACGGATAAACTATAAACGCGTCTCGGTCTCTCGTTACTGCGCGCGCGGCCGCGCTGCAAGCAAGAGAGGCCGTGTGTGTGTGTGTGTGTGTGTGTGTGTGTGTGTGTGTGTGGGTAAGGAACCGCTAAAATGCTGTTGGTCCCTTATCGGCGGGATCTGGAGCGGCGATCCGAGCCTCCGTCCTTTTTTTCTCCTCCGGCTCCCGCAGCAGTCCCCCGCCGACGATATCGCGCTCCCACCACGGCTATATACACTCGGCTCTCGATATATGTGTACCTCTACCCCTCTTCCAGCTCGATATTCAGAGCTTGCTCCAACTGCAGCATATGTATGTACATTGATAGGCCGGTCAAGGGCTGCGTTACGCCAGATCGGCTCGCACAATTCCATGGATAACGCGTATACTTGTATTATCCATCCGCGGCTAATTCCGTATTTAATCATCGTTCAATGCGATCTAGCAAATAATAATGTTTTATTAAGGTATTTCGGCGAATTTTATTCAAATTTAATCATATGTATTTGATTACGTGCGGTTTTGATGCTTTAAGAGAGACGGGCTCGACACTCATACCCATGATCAATCTCTGATATGTATATAGGATACCTTGTCATGTGTTTTCTTCGAGGGGTTACGAACCCCAAGTGCCGCTCTTCCAAACATTAACATTTTTATTTACCGAATAGTAGTATTTAATTACTGCCCGCCGGGCATCACTGTGTACTCGCCGACTCTAATCACCACAGCTAACCTATACATAATTATCTTATCTGATGGAAACAGGCAGGACCATCGGTTGGCCGACTAATGAATTATGTATATTTTGAAATTGATTCGTCGTTACTGGCCGATTAAACAATCTAACACGGCTTTTTGAGATTCGACACCGTCGAATGGATGATTGGATAAGCCATGCAATAATACACATTCATTATTCATATTGAACAAATTTATTTTTCGTATCTTAGTGCGCAAAGTTTGTCTTTTTTTCACGGACTAGGGTGCGCAAAGTACCTTTTTTTTTCACCGTGCAAGAAAGCAGTGCGAGAAAGTAGTGCGAGAAATTGAAAATATACGAATGCACTGCGAGAAGGATATAAAATTTACGGTCATCGTATTACGCAGCCGCGTATAACTTTAGATTCTTGGGGATTCTGCGTAGCAGAGAGACCAATGCATTTCTATATACATATATATGTATGCATTATTATTCCTCTCATTTAATTTCTAAAACAAAATCTCCACAAAAATTTTTGTCCAATTCGACTCGGTCAAGTTCAAAATTCAAACCTCTGGGAGTCGAAAGGACAAGATTAAGCAGTTACAACACAGTAGAGCTAAACTCTTCAGAGTGATGCTTGAAAACGTGAGATTCACATGGCCGGTATATATACACAAGGGTGTTCTATTTCACTTGCGAGAAAGGAAAATTAACAAATTGCAATGTTTCAGTAATACTATCATTTTGCCCTGATGTAAAATGTTTTGCCCAATTGTGTTCATTTTTTTTGTAGTATCATATTTATTTTCTTTTTGATGTTGATATTTTTGTTGTTTCAAGTGGGGGGGCTCCGCCCCCCCAACCCCCCCGGCGGGGGCTTCGCCCCCTGCGCCCCTGGACCCGCTCTTTCCCTTCGCCTACTCGTACTCCGCTTATCGTACCTTCGTTGAACTCGAGCAACAAGAGCATGGCGCTATGTACGCGTGTCAATCATCCATTACATAGTCAAACTTTTCGCACTTCGATACGAAAAATAGTATACGCAACTCGTGCGCACGTGAGTGAATCCAGAACTCGTGTTGTCACCCTCGCTGCGCTCGGGCGCCAATCTCCACTCGTGCTGGATTCACCTACTTTGCGCACTAGTCACGTAATGTACTATTTCAGCGACGATACTTTAGGGGAGATGAAGCCCCCAACGATTACTAGTTGCATTTCACAGATATGTATATCTTTCAACAGTCTTGGCGGCGAGGAAGGGTCGAATTTCAATAATGGAAAAAGCCGTGTTGTAGACACCCTCGTGTGTGGGTATAATTGTGAAGAAGAAAAAAATTAGAAACTGTTGCGCAGCAGGTCGTTCTAATTACATATCTCGAGTGGAAATAAATTACACGTTACTTTGACGTATGTAATTATTGCAAAAGTCATTAGTTTTTACGTGGTTAGTAAAGATTATCATGTTAGGAGCGGTGATTACTCACATACGGAATTCACGAGCGCTTGTTCACACGGAATTTTTCTCAGCAGCGCTTTTGTAACACATCCATCACTCGGACTTTTTTCCTTTTTCGTCTTTTCATATCAGTCTTGGATAATTGAAAAGTTGGGACATCCGCAATAAATCCCCCCATGTGAAAATGTCAAATTCCGTTTGGCGACCGAGTAACAAGACATGTCATGCTCTCACTTGGACAAAAGTCGTCCTGTACTCTATAGTTCAACTCCTCAATTCATTATACTCGTATGAATCCAAACTAATCGACTAAAACACGGGGCCAACTTCTCGGATGACCAATTGTGACGAAAATCCCTGGAATGCTTTTTTGGTACGTCAATAAGCCATATATTTCTCACAAGGAGAAGATGTTACCTCCGGGTGTCAATCACGATCAAGCTATGTGAGATGGTCTATGAGTGTAGTCTAATAGCTGATATCTACAGCCGCGCAGTCCAACGTTTCGTTTTCATAAAGATATTCATTAATCAGTATTGGTTTTAGGCATGTACAGTATATCTATAGCTAGGGTTTTGGAATAAGTATATAAGTAGATATAATGTACATGCATAAAATCGAAAATAATTCATTGGATATCTTTGAGAAAAAGAAACGTTGGACTGCGTGGCTGCAGATATAAGATATTAGGCTACCCATGAACCACCTCACAATGTTTCGTCGTGATTAGATACACGGAGGTAGTATCCTCTCCTTGTCAGTAAAGAGATAGCAATGTTGGAAAGTACCGGCTCACACATTTTGTAAAAGACACTTTTCACCGCTTACATATCGTCCAGATGATTTTTTTATATCATGCAAAAATATTCATCGCTCCATTCGCCAAGCCTCGTGAGTATTTGGGTTGGCGTTGAAGCTATTTTTAAATGGAGATACATTGACAACTCTGGAAAAAAAACTCCTTTTCACTTAATCATATTGCATCGGGTATAATTTAATCAATTCTGGTCAAAACAATATTCTCGCACTTTTCGCATTATTCTAATGGATCACAAAAGAATATATACATTTATTAGCTTTATCATACTGAGAAATGTCCCCTCTCATTGTTACGATTGTATACGATGCCGAGAATACAATCGATCATCGGCGGCGTGATTGCATGTATCAGTTGGAAATGCCGATTGCGCCGTACGAATCCCAAAATAAATCCTATTCGTGAGTGTAATGGAGAAACCAATATATGTAAAGTGATTCGGATGAAGTATACGGTAGGATACGCGCGTCGCTTTGTGCAGCTACTTCCTAGGCTGAACTGGACCTTTTACAGCCCGCAGATTGAACAGTTTTCCACCGAAATCACTTGGTTCACAGGGGAAAACAGGTGGGTCGAAACCTGTATAAGTTTAGGAAAGTTGCTCGTATATTCACAAACCTGCCACTCGACTTCACCATAATTGTGTATTTCGCACGACTCAGCGTACATACAATATCAATACAAAATTAATCTTAATTTAAATCAAGGTATAAATCAATCGTGTGATCGCTGCTCGATAAATCAATCAAGGCTGCCTTTCGGTCCTCGACGAAAAGAGTCTCTCGCTATATAGGAGTATCCGTGCGGGCGCGGGCGCATAAGATAAGAGTGGCGCGCGCGGAAAACGGATCCATCTCTGTCGGGCTAATTACGGCGTGGCCGCGCAGCGGCATCGGGGCTTTTCCGAGACGGAAATCCTCGAACGGCGGCGGCGGCGGCGGCGGCGGCGCAGCGATGCGTGAGGTTTCCCCGCGCGTGCGAATGTGCCCCTCCTGCACTGCTGCTAACTCCGCACACCCCACCGATCGCGCATAAAATCTCAGCTGCTTATGCGCGCGCGCGTGCGATAAGCCAGCTGTAGTTTCACCGCGCAAGTAGGCATTTTCGCACGAGCAGAAGGACGCAGTTGCACGCGTGCCTGCACCTCCTCGCGCGCCCGCGCGCGATCCCCTCCTCCCAACCAACAGTGCAGCTATTTGAGCCTCTCGACCGGGGGTGACGAGTGAGCTTGGCTAATGAGTTTGCTGCTCGCGCACGTGTGTGTGTTGAATGCGCGAGTGGAACGATGTAGCCCACTGATTGCGTACGGGCGGCCGAGACGATATTATTGCTACCGGGCACCACTCGGAGCTGAAATATCCATTGGACGTTATCGGAAATCTGGAGCTGGGATATATATACCTCGAGATATACTTGTCCAGCTGTGAGACGATTCGATGATAAATGCGCGTATAAGAGCGTCATTAGCTAATTTGAAAAACCTAACCCACTTGAGACTCGCGCGCGATTACATTGAGATTGAGAAAACTGCAGCGCGTGCGCAGTGATACTTTGATCCGTGATCGGTGAAAAATTGTCATCTGATCGATTCGACTTGGAATTTAAATGAGAAATCCCGGCTTTTATCAGGCCGAAAGAAAAACTCGAAACGTGGAAATGAAGCGAAGAGAAGTATTGTCGTTCAGCACTCGGAGCTACTTTACAGTGAATTGGACGATCGTGAGATTCGATTGGTCGGGGACGTGTAAAAATGCGATCGCAATCTCGTTTCCATTTGGCCAAAGCTACAGTTAGCTTTTTGAAATTCGTGAAACATAATAGGACAATAATCGAAAGATATTTGGGGAACAGACTGGACCAACTAAGATATCGAGCGAGAGAGCCGCGGAATCGATAATGCCCAAAAATTCGAGGGAAAAAACATCGGGGGCAGAATGGAAAAACAAACACAGAGCAAACATCGGCGGTCGTTTTATCGATGGAACGTATCTGCCAACACGGGTAGCGTGTCAAAACATAAAAACACGGAAAAAGAAGTAAAGGAACGCGCGCGCGAGCGGGCGGATTATTTGCATAAGAGAAGCCGCGCGCAGGTGAGAATGCGAGTCAGGTTGAATATTAAGGGGCCGCAGGACAGCTGAGCGAGGCGCGGCGCACCGCAGGAGCTCGCTCGCGAGCTGGAAAACAGCAGTGCGTGGCGCAGAGCGAGAGAGTCGCGCTGCTGCCGCTGCAGCTAAGGTTATTAGCCCAGAAAGCAAGGCCCCCGCTTCCGCTTGAGGCACACAGTTCACTCGAGAGTTTCTTAACCCCTCTTTCTCGCAGCAGCACCAGCTATGACTCCTATTATCCTCGGCCGCCGCCGCCGTACACGGCTCCTTGACACGAGAGACCAGCGCTTCCGCGAGGGCAAACGCCTTACTTCGCGCGCGGTATCGTTTTGCTAGCGAAAAATACTGCCTCAATCGCTCCCTGACACCCACACTCCTCGTCCTCAAAAATATATCTCAGCTTTTACGTGCCCTTTCAAAATCGGCTGCTGTGTTCAATTGTACTTTGACTTTGTATCTCTTTCCTTCTTTTCTTTTTTCACTAAAATGCTCCTCTTTTTTTTTCCTTTGCCAACAGCAACTATCGCTACACTCGCGATGCAAGTAGCATAGATGCTTTGTCTGATATCGCAAATGCAGCGCTTAGCGACCAACTGAAAGACTAGATTCGATTGAACCGTCTCGATATAGTTATACGTACTATTCTTTCGTGAGTTCAATCGAGTTTTTATCGATACACAAAACGTAATTTAAAAGTTTCTATAAATCTACTCACCACCAATTGAGACTTTTTGAGTAAGAAAAGTCTCGCTTGTCTCGAACATTTTTTGATTTTGCAAGAAATTTCTCTGGTCTGGCCCCAAGAAACACACAATGGATATGATTTGGTATATGCTGTTGATATGATCGAGTACGAAGCAATTATAGATTTCGACGTTTACGTGCTGGAATCGAGGCACATTCGAGTATTATTTTGATGCACGATTTATTAGTTGTATGCGTGTATCTATTCAAAGTATTGCTATACGGTGATGAATTTGAAACGAGGAAAAGCTTTGATATTGGCGATTCGGTGAATTAATCAAAATGCCGCACCCTCAATTTTGTCAATCTGGATGATTTGTTTGAAGGCAGTGGGTGCGCGCGCCGTACGCCCTTACAAATGAGCGGCAATTAGGACGTACGAGTTAATTGCAGTTATCTCGCGCGTCGGGTGCAATTCTGTTAGCGTTTAATTTCCACTCGGGAATATTTAATATACATTTATATATACGCGCGCCGTTTGAACTGCGGCCGATGTAGATTATGAGATATATCCAGCAAGCGAATAGATGATGCGCTTTTGATATATATGCGCAATCCCACGCGTGCGCCCTCGACAACATACTTTGGCGCATATAATAAATTTGAAAATAATGCGGCGCAAGCTTGTCGTATCGCGACGAGCATCATTCATATACTCGCGAAGCGGCTCTCCAACGGGAGGAAAAAGAAAAAAAAATTAGCCGACGAATGATATTGGAAGTTTGATTTTTCACGCGAGCACGCTCGCGAGGCTCGCGCGAGCCGCGCGGCAAGTCGAGTTGCGCGGATTTTCCACGCGGCGCAATCGCTCCGAAATATCTCGAGCGCTTGAAAAAACCACTTGAATATGCAACACGGAGAGTCGAGACGCGCGCGCTGTTTGATTGATACACCCGCTGATACGGCTATGAAATATGACGGTTGATTATCGAGCGCGGCCCCTATACTACCGATACGGATCGCGAGCGTACGCGAATCTCGCATTGGTTCGTTTTCTCTCTCGCACGAGCGCACTTACGCACGTAGCCCCAAAAGCCGGGGATTTTTTCGAGCTCGAGTTGGTCGGGCTAGCGGTGCACTTGTCAAGTTCTCATCCTATTTTCGCGCTTAATCGCCAGGCTAATCGTCGGCGTCGAGCGGCTATCTAGCGCGGATCGCTGCAGCCGCGCGTAGGCGCGCAATTATATATTAAGCGCGGAAAAGCCCGAGCGCATCGCTAATTGGCCGGAGCCGCGCGGCGCCGCCGCCGCCGCCGCCGCCGCCGCCGCTCCTTCCTTCACTTCGTTAATTATTAATGACGCGCGCCGCGCGCGCTGCAGATGGACTAATTGCGCTGCGCGCGGAGACTAGAGCTGCGCGCGTCCCATCTACCCCGCCTCTCCCTCTCAACCGTTCGCTTTTATTACCTCCGCCCCATTATGCCCCGCTTTTATTACGCTCTCGCGAGAGAGTCTCGAGCTCGCGCCCGCGCGACCGACCGAGCCAATATCGCACAAAATACTCCCTATCCGCGCATGTCCGACTCTCCGCATATTCTCAACGTCTGTTTTTACGCGAGCTTATCTCGTTCTGATAAGCCTACTTCGTTCTCCCTCGATCTAGTTGTTCGCCCAAACGATTTTGGAGTTCGAGCTGAATGAGACTCGTGGCAAAGACGAACGACCAAACTGACTGCACGATTTACTCTTGAAAAATGGACGCAACAAATTGCGATACGGGTTCCGTTGAGCGATTGAATGAGCCGTCAACGGCGCCTCGGTATTCTCTAAATCTAAAGTAGTAAAAAACTACTATTTAATAGTACAAATTGCACAACTGCTTGAAATAGTGAATATTCGCTTAAAGACTTGTGAAATTTCACTAATATTTTATTAGTAATTTAGTAGGAGTTTACTATTGTTCAGTTAAAATTCTACTATTTTTCAGTGAAATTCTACTATTTTTTAGTGAATATCTACTATTTTGTACAGTTGTGCAATTTCTACTAGTTTTTTACCATTTTACATTTAGGGAGTATGCTGTGTGTTTTTCGAGGATGGTTTCTCGACTACCTGACAGCTGACACGGGCACATGTGAATTAATTTTTTTGTTTTCAACCTGTAAAAGCGACTTGCTCTCCCGTAAAGCGAGTTCCAAGTTATTTTCGTCCAATGGATTTTTCACACTGCTGCAGCCTTGCGATTGCCAAATTAAGCATTTTTGGAGCATTTCGTAGCGGGAAAAAGAAATCATTGAATGCTCAATAATCCAAAAGTGAACAACTGCAGTGTGTATTGATATTAATGCTTTATTCATATTTGGTAATCTCAGAAAATAAGTATCGGATTTTTTCTTCGAACGATATCGTTAATTCAAACAGCCACGGATATTAATATTTATAACTCGCTCATCCTATTCTCCAACACACAAATAACAACCAGATACTGATTTCAATAGTCGTTCCCTCGTCTATGTTGACAAAAGAACTCTTGTCCGTATCAAGCGTTTTTCGGCTTATTGTATGACATATGTGTGTGTCTAAGCACTTTTTTTCCCTGGTAGCTTTGTGAACAATATTGACAGATTGATATTTTCAGTCTTTTGTTTACAATAACGATATATATCATGAGTATATTTTGAAATTCTCACACTGTTATACACGGTTCAGTAGACACGCGAAATTGGAAGCGGATTAGAGTAGCGAAAACAAAATAATGTGGTTCGCGGATACAAATCGAAATTATTCAATAACAATAAATCAACTTTTCAACGTATGTGTAGCACACGAGTAGAACAAAATCTACGACGCGTCTCGAATGAATTTTCATAAATTTTATATTACATGTAAGGCAAAATGTTTGAGACGTGAGTCGCTTCACTCGGGCCAACGACACCTAAAGCTGATTGAAGGGCCAGAACATGGGTAGGATGAATGTTTCCATGAATTCGGTAAAAGTCGATTTGGGCTTGTTAGCGTTCAATATGAGGACGTTGGCGTCTATCCAGAGGCGATGGCGAGCGAGGTTGGTGACGAGGCCGGGCCGGCCGGAGGAGACGCAGCCGAGGCCGGTCGACGGGACTATGCCGAACTGCAGCTGGTCGGCGACGAGCGGGCCGCCCGGGTCGCCCTGGCAGACGGGCCCTCTGCTGCCCTGCGGGTTGCCGACGCAGATGTGCTCGTCGCCGGTGAGGTTGGCGCAGCGGGACTTGTCGAGGACCCGCAGCTCGGCGCTCCTGAGCAGCATGCTGCCGACGCGATGGGCCTCGGCCGTCCAGCCGGTGACGCTCGCGCTCGAGTTGGCCCCGAGCGAGTCGCCCCGGTTCGCGTAGCCGATCGTCTTGACGTCCCTGCCGAACTCGATGGGCGGCGACAGCTTGAGGAGGGCCACGTCGTTGGCGGCGCTGCCGTTCTTGTAGCCCTCGTGGCGCCTCAGCTGCACGACCTGGTGGACCGAGCCGCCCCGCTGGGCTATGGAGCAGCCGAGCCTCACGGTCAGCTTGGTCGGGTCGTCGTGCTTGGCGACGCAGCCGGCCGCGGTCAGCACGATGTTCGGGGAGATTACGCTGCCGGCGCACACGTGCTGATCGCCATTCTGGATCGAGCCGATCCACGGGTGGCTCTGGATCTCGTTCAGCTCGCCTATCGACCAGTCGTCTTCCTCCACCATGCTGTACTCCGACGTCTTGGACGTCACCACCTGGGTCGCCTCTCCTGCGCTCATTCAATCCCTCATTCGATTTATTTTCTCTTTCGAACGAGACGTATATCTACCATACACTCTTGTTCCCACAGTCGGATTACGCCTCGTTCAAAGTTTACCCCACTTCCAAGAGGAAAATCTTCTTGAGACAAGAATTTCTCTTCCCCGATCAACGATATAAAAATATATAGTGGGTTTGAAATTAGCGGAATTCTGTATCTGGCGACTAATCTGACTCTGGCAACAAGCGAATCTCGCTGCGAACAAAGGCGCATCGTATAAGAATCTGCTGACGCAGAAAAACGCATTTGACGCTTTGTTTCTTAGCGAAATCGTTTTGAAAAGTGGTGGTGAAAAAATAAGGTAACAATGACCACGTGTACAAGTCGAACGGTTTTTCTAAAGAATAAATCGCATCACATGGGTTTTTCTCCGACGGAAGATGGTAATATGTACTTTGTCGAGAGATTTGAAATGTGCCTTTCTTCGCAGGAACCATCGGTATAGTGAGCAGACGAAAAAACTCACCCAGGGCTTGACTTATGAACGACGTGGCGACGACGACGAAGAGTATCATGTTTGGCGAAGCGTAGGTGTGCCCTCGGCTACTGATCGACAAGATTCCCGAGCTCTATTTATAACCGACGATTTCGTGATTTCGAAATCACGAAATCAGATTTCGATTCGTGAACTTGGGTGCGATAAGCTCGTTATACGCGCGCGACGAAAATAATCCGATTGTTCAAAGACACCAAAATGTTTACTCGCGAGCTATTGAACGTGACGGGCGTACACGCTCCGTTGATCTTCAATGCTCGATCGCTATTTATGTAACCGTCATTATAAATTTATCAGTTTTCCATACATCCCGGACGTGTTCTATATGGTAAGAAATTTAATCGTGATTCGTGGGCCTTTCGAACGAGTACATACGTTTTTTTTCTTTCGTGAAAAGAAGCATGTGCAGTGGCCGCGAGCTCGGTCGCGCAAATGCAAAGCGCCACGGAGCGCTTGACATCTGATGGCGGGAGAGGCCGCGCACTGGCAGTTACGGTCACACGTTATGATTGTGTGCATTGACTGTGCACGACTATCTCCGGCTCGTGGGTCACAGGTGAGGGATTCGGCTGTACGGAGGAAAATCAAGAGAGACAAATAAAAAAAGGCCCAGCTGATGCTTGCAGTATACTGCAGTAAGAATATTCGAATGTTTTGATGGGAAATTCATCGATAAAATGTAATCCATTCGTCGACTCTCGCATTTACAAGAGGGTTTGGCGAGGTATAGAGTGCGGGACGCATGCGTAAGAAAGTATAGGAGAAAGCATGAAAACCAACTCTTACGGTATAAGGTACAAAATTAGATTATTGCTTATCGCAGAAATTCTCGCAATGTTTTCACGCAATAATCTCAAATTGTTTACCTAGAACACTAAGATTAGCCATTGATGTTATTCAAATATGACTCGCTGTACGAAACTCGTGTTCAGAAGGAATAGCTCACATGCAATCGTGTAAAATTTGTAATACAACCATTTTTTCATAATATTTGGAGCAATCTCTCGGGCCGTCCACTCGCGGCTTGTACAAATACACATCGTGATTAGCTCCAGTCGTTGTACCAGGCATCAAAGTCCCTCAGTGAGTGTTTATAGGGGGAGCAAACGGGAGCGATTGTGTATCGGTTGCGTAAAAGCGCGTATCTGCAGTCAGGGATGATGCGCTTACGCGCGAGAGGAGACGCGTGCCGGCAAAAATGAGCGAGCGACGCACGGTGCAGAATTCGACCGAATTACCATGTCGGAAGCGCGGCAGAAGCCGGCGGCTCTCAAGTTACCTGCTTCTCAAGGGGTTAATTGGCCATGGTAACGAGTCTTGGGCCGCGCGACCGAGGCGCCACGCCACCGGAACGACTGAACGCCCGATCGCCAAGCCCAAGGCTCCCTACCTTTACTCCTACCTGTATATATACGTGTCGGCTTGTCGTTACCTTCCCGGATTCACCATTGTATCCAAAGTTCGACTTAGGAAAGAAAATCATTTGGGTAAAAATCAAACAACTTGAGACGACTTTTTATAAATTTTATTCGACCGTCGTCCGGTAAAATCGCACTTTTCCAAAGTTTTGTCACCTTGGTTCCACTGTAGGGCCAGTGGAATTCACACAACTCAAGGTGTGTTCTGTTCTGAAGACAGTTTTATCGATACGATCGCCGTGTACTTGGGGGCAATCGAGTTAGCCTTATAAGCGGATCATTCCGATTGGCAATTAGAATAAATTTTCCTTAGACGATCCGATGTTGGAAACCTCAGCGAGAATTGACTGGCGCTGCGACTGGTATACGAGCAAAGTGATGTTCAATCTCAAAATTTCGGGGCGCAAAATTCATCATTCAAGTATGAAAACGCGTATTATTCAATTTGAGTCCAGGTAGTAGTAGCTAGATACGAGTAATTTTCACTCGATTGAATTGTAGCAATGTGTATACTCAAATCAAAGATTCGATTTTTTTGTTATGCGGTGTGTAACCCACTGGAAATATCAGTTGGGTTACAAATTTGTTTGATCGTCATTTATATATACAAGTGTCGCGAGCATATTCTAATCTCATAGCACACTCAACACACATCTCTCTCTGTCTCTCTGTTTCAAGGACGTAATGTAATCTCGCGTACGACACTGTCTGACTTTTCACGCCTATGTAACGTATCGTTCGATGAGCCCCCGTTCGATACACGAGCAACATTTCGCAATCATTCCAAGCAGTAATGATTTCGATTATTGATTTTACGCACAATTATATATGATACATACCCTTTTTGCTTTGCCTTTCGGTGCGTATGAGATATGACTCAAATACCGCGCTGGAAAGGACTTTGAAATTTAAAAATTTTACCGAGTGTAGGTATATAGTTGTGGAAGAAGCCGCCAAACTTCTCGTGATATGTATATCTTTCCGCGAGCCCGGAAATGGCTCGGTGACGTCGTGAGCGTCACGCAAACAAGTATACAACTTGCGACTCTGACGTGCTTAAGATCATCGGCGTACTGCCGTACTTTGGCCCGCGGGCTCTCTTGTACATAGCAGTACATCTAGACGCTGCCAGGCGGAAGCATACTGTTTATATATATAGCTTATTGATAAAATAAGTGCGATGGAGGTTGGCTATCGGCATCATTGTGCGGTAGAAAATTGTGAGAGGATGGCTGGAATTCTAATCGTTAGTTTACTGGTATATTAATGATGTATTTATATTCTTTCTCCAAGATCAAATTTTACATGAACAGCTGATTTTATAATTTATTCATGAGCTGCGATACACCGTGTGTATCACTTTTGATAATATTTCGCTGCTTTTGACAAACTCGTTGCCCTCCGACGAATTTTTTCTGGGAAGGATCACTTTCAACCCATTCGCGAATAATGTGTGGAGGAATAATTTTCCTCGGGATGATTTTAAAAAACGTCTCCAATCATCTGTCGTTTCGAACGTGAATCAGTCTTATTCTAGACTACTCGTGCGTACAGAAATACTAAGGTAGGTGTACCCAATATGCGCCACCCTTCGTATTTCATATATACGGGCATCTAGAGCATCGCCGCGGCACAGGATCTTGTCGGCAAGACTAAATAATGAGGAAAGAAAATATTTTCACCGATCGGGAACCCTTACACCAACTTGTTAGAGCTCGTTTTCTCCATTCTTTCACCAATTTTGATTCTCGATCTAATTTCGCTCAGGTAAGTGCGAATTTTTTAATACCCTTAAACTGGGCCAAAAAAATCGAGTGACATATCGTTCGATTCCTTGACATCCCATCTACATCATCCAATTTTTTATCAACGTACGCCCTCTTTATCGACAGTTTCAATAGCTCGTCGTTATTTTTATCAAATGTACCCCCAATATGCGCCACCCCTATTTTCTTGTTCTAGCTGCTACAATCAACCCATTGATGGTAAATATCCGTCAAACATGGTCGAAAGAAAATTTAGTTCAAGCTCTGGAGCAGGTCAAGAGAGGTGAGATATCGCAGAGGATGGCTTCGACTATATACAAGATACCTCGTCGAACATTTCAACGATATGTCAAACAAAACATATCCGAAAAAAGGAAAATGAGTCGACCATATGCGTTAACGACAGTACAGAACGAAGAATTGTGTGGTCGAATTAAACGCTTAGCAGATATTGGCTATCCTATAACGAGAAAAATGTTGAGGTTATGCGTTTATAAGTACTGTCTAGGAAAAAACATCAGACAGAATTTTTCTACCATCAAGACAATAGCCTAGTCCCAAATGGGTTCAGACCTCGGCTCGGACATTTTTAAAATGAATGAATTTTATAAAACTCTTCCATTTCAGTGAGAACATCTTAATCGTATTTAGAATTACACTAAAAAGTATGTTCATCAATTTGAGAGATTAATATTGGAATTAAATGTTGCATCAGTTAATTTTGTTGATTCAGAAACAACGTTTTTTCATGAATTTTTACTGAGAACTTGATCTGATTTAGGTTGTTAAAAGTTCATGTAGTCTATGTAATATGGTTTAATCAAAGAAAAAATGTATTTTTCAATAAAATTATATCAGAAATATACTTTTTTGTTTGTATTTTATTCATTTCAAACATGTTTCATGCTTCAAACTGGATGAAAAGGAATATTTTCAGGATGGCGCCATATTGGGTACACTAAAAATTTTTTCCCGAAAATTTTTTTTTTTTTCAAAACGCTGTATCTTAGCGTAGAACTGTTCAAATTAAATGATGCTTGCTTAACTCATTTTGTAGGTATTGAGTAGACCTTTCATTTGATACCAATTATGTTAGAAAATATTCATTTGACGCTGTGTAGTGACCTTTCTCGCTTAGGTGGCGCATATTGGGTACAGATCAATTTTTATCGATTTTACGATTTTCTTTGGTGACACTCGCTTCCCTCGAGCATACTGAAATCTATACTTATAAACACCCACTGCTTTGAATTCCTTCTCATTTTTCCCATTTCTTATGTATTCAGTCGAGGGAAGACGAATCGATCCTCGAGTATATAAGAGCCACTGCAACAAAATGCGCGTCACTTTTATTGTGGTTTTGCGACGACCCCCTGACTTTCATTCATTCCAATTGGAATCCACACATTGCAGCAGGAACACATTGCAAAAGGCTCGCTGTGGATATTTCACATAGCCGCATAAGTTGCTCGCCTCCATCGATTGGTACCTGTGTCGATTCGCAATTAAATCTCGGATGCGCGAGGAGGTAGTTTGCGCTGGTTGCGAAGCTTGCGAACGCGCCGTATCGTCCATTGGAACGCGTTCGCGCATGGAGCCGCTTGGGCGCATGTATGTGTGTGTGTGTGTGTGTGTGTGTGTGTGTGTACATATATAACGGTGCGGATCCGCGCAGCCCCGGGTAATGAGTCGCGCGCGAGGGGGAAAAAAACTGTTAACACTCGGTGCGCGTGTGTGCGTGCGCGTAGGTAGGAGAGGGCGCAATGAACGACACATAGGGCCGCGGCTATGGGAGAGAGAGCACGCGGAGCGCGAGAAAAAAAACGCCCGAGCCTTGCAGCAGCAGCTATCCTATAGTTGCTGCGCGCTCCGATCATCACGACTAACTGCGACTCCGCGGGCCTCTTTCTCTCATATATATTTCACCTTCACGTGCGATTATCAACGTGCAGTGTATGCTCGAGTGCACTGCATTTTAATTGGTCGCGCGCAGGATACTTTTTCCTTCTCTCGTGATTCGACGATCGGCGATTCTCCAATTGGTGGGTGCAGAACTTCTCTTGAGCCATAACGTCGTCCGTTCCATTGTTGTTATACTGATTTTTACCGACAGTACTTATATGTATTGTTAAAGTTATTGGCTGCGGTTCGGCCATGTGTTTTATATGGATGGCCAGTCAAGTGTGCATGCGAGGATAAATCAGACACTTTCACACACACACAGTACCCGCCACTAGTTTCCTGTAGAAAGATATAATAATTATCTGATGCCACTTGACTCTAGTTCAATCGAATTTCATTCTAATTATATATGCACTCGTGCGGGCACTTGACTACGCTTCTCATAACCAATTCACTGTCGCGGGTACACATATACATTGACAACTTTATAATTGAACAAGTAAGTAAGACACCTGGGCACTGCTATAAATCGATTGGCAGTCCGCACCGTGGCATTGCTGATGATCAAAGGATATGGAAAATTTACTTGTTCGATCGAGAAGAGCTTCTCGCTCCTCGAGTCGCATGGAAAAACATGTAACAAAGGGAGATTCCCGTCTGCATTTAATCCATAAAAAATCATCGTCTCCACATTCTCCTAAGCTAGTACTCCCAAAGACAGTAGTTTTTTTTGTTCCCGGGCCGAGTAGGTATAGAGTCGGGTTAGGCCGGTGGTAGTAAAGAGAGGCTGTGAACCGTTGTCGAGCTGGAGGATAAACGAGGCTTTGCGTAGTTACACCCACGCGGCTGCTGGTGTGCTCGGGTGCGATGGCGCGAGACCAACTCTCGGCCCAGCGGTCGCGCGCACTTCCGGTAATATGCGCGGCTCCTCCGTGCGCGCGCGCTACAGCCGCGATCCCAATTACGAGCTGCTGCTCCTGCTGCCGCTGCTACTCTCTCTGTTCGTGCGCGCACGCGCGGCAAACTTCGGCTATCGCGTGCCGCTTTTCCCGTGCGCTCGTTCCATCGTCGTCGTCGTCGGCGTCGTCGCCCTAATCAGCCGACGCGTCGCAAGGTGAACGGACCTCGAGCTAAATATATATATATATATATATTGAATTCGCTCCTTCTTCCTTTTCTTCTCTCTCCCACGCGACTACCGTAATCCCAAAAGCCGCGTTTCTTCCAATTTTACCCGGTATGTTACACACTTACACATTTGAGGCGCTGTTAACGCAATCTTCCCACGCGCACTCTAAATCTACCGATTAAAGATAATGAACCGTTTTCGTGGATTTAATTGAGGGGGCATCCAACTGCGCGCCTCCTCGGAAAATTAGTCCAACCCCATATATATATATATATATATATATATAAATGAACTCGTCGCTGTTTGGTTTTCACTTGATGCGTCAAATCATATTACCATTCGTTCTCCCTGATCCGTGGATTTGGGAGAACTATACCGTAACCTTCAAGATTGAAATAGCAGAAATTGCAGGAGCGACGCGCAGAATAGTAGATTTTAGTAAACAGTATAGTCTTCCTTCTATTCGAAGTGAGTATCGTCAATAGTGTAAGTGGAGTAACGCAGGATGCGTATCAGGGAAGATTGTTTGTCTATGCCTGGATAGTTGTCAGTCCAATAGATGTATTACGTATAGTTGTCGCAGGAGGTGATGGCGGGGAAGGGGGGGGGGGGGCAAAAAATCAAAAGGAAGTTTGTTTGGAGAGGAGAAAAGGAGGAGTTTTTCGCGGCTTGCGCGGCTCGCGTGTCGACGTCCCTTCTTTTTCCATGAGGTCGCGGGGATCCTGCGCGCGCGGGGCTCTCGAAGCACTTCAAGACAGCGGCGCGCGCGAGCGAGCGAGCGTAAGTCAGCACTCAGGATATTTCGTCATTTCCTGCTTCTCACGCGATACAATCTAAATTAACTATGTTCGCTTGGCTAGGCTCTCTCTCTCTCTCTCTCTCTTTTCGCTCCTTCTCCCCTTCGGCCTCCTTAAGCGACGCTCTTCCCGCCGCCGCCGCCGCTACCGCCTCGTTCGCGCATTCGCGCATCTCCGCCAGAGGAGGATAATTCCTTTGATTTTTAACGCTCGGCTCGCGCAGTTCGATCCGACCCGGAATCAAAATAGGATTCGCCGATCTAAGAGCGCTGGTTATCATATCCCGTCGCGATTCGGCGGATAATAACGTTGCAATTTAATCCGCGTTATGCGCGAAAAATCAATCGGGACAGATAATTTTTGACTGCGGGAAATCGGTTGTATAAGGGAAAGCTGGGCGCGAAGGTGTATACACTGCGAGTAAGCGATTCGATCGCGGCAGGGGCTTGAATCATTCATGAGCGCTCGACGTCCGGAGCGCGAACTCCTTGCCAATTCCAAACTAATCATTCGAATTGCGCGCGCGCGGCTATTACCTATTTTCACCCTTTGCATAATTCCTTCCAGCAAAATTCAAATCCCACCCGATCTCCGGCTGCTAATACGTCGCAATTACACGTAGACTCTTGCTCGCGTAGTAAAAAGCACCGATGCTCGCTATAATACGGAGTACACTGCGCAGAGGGAGGAAGCAGCGAGCTGGAGAGACACGAACGAGCGCGTAAGCGATATCCCAGCTGTGTGTACCGCGTACGGGGAATTTTCCACCAAAGGCGGGGGCTGAATAATTCAGTTGGAAAATCCTCGTGGCCACAGCCGCTCGTTCGACGGCCTTTTTCTTTCTTTCTTTCTTTTTTGTTCGTCTTCTCTTTGCCCCGCGGGCGTTAATGTCCCTGCGACCGGAAGCGAGCTCGAGGTGGAAGGGCTTCGCGGAACGAGAGAGTGAGTTTGGGCTGCTCTGCGCGCGAGCGTAGTAACGGAGGTCGCAATTACGAGTAACGGGCTCGTGCTCCTCGAGACACGGCGATAAAGGGGATTAAGGATGCGCGCACCAGCGCAGCGAGAAACAGACCAGCCCAACTCCTATTTTTCTCTCGCTCAGCCGCGAGACCCTCCGACGAATCTGCTCTGCACTGCCCGCCGCCTCGATGTAACATGTCAATTTCTTCGGTTTGACACCAAGACGATGCACGGCTGATGTGATGGCCGCATCGCAAGTACTTTATGCCAAACCACCAACAGCTTGCCTCACGCGCGCGTACTAAAACAAAATCGCGCTTATCGATACTATGTGTAGAGCAAATGATTTCTAACCGAATATAGTACTCAGTTCCACCTGCACACAATTGTGTTTGAGTGTTTGAATTTCAGAGCACCAACGTCTCGGGTACAATATTTTGTGTTACTCCGGATTTGAAAACAACGTGACAAAAACCCGTTGTATCCCCAATTCCCATGAGGCGATATAACTATTGTCAAGTTGAACGTCAAAACGTCGATGCACAAACTTACTACTCTCCCGAGCGGCAAATCTCGACGGTAGCTCTCTTCAACACCAACGAGTCTGTGCATCGAGTTGTGGGGGTGGCTCAAACGCGACCCTCATACGAATCGGCGTGCGTGTATACTTATAATAAAGCTCACTAAGGGGAAAGAGAGGGCAAAACGATTTGTCCGCATAGCTCGGCGATAATGCCGCGCGCGGGCGCTCCGGCGTTCACGCATGGGCCACCCTCGTCACTCGGCGGCGGTGGCTCGCGAGCGGAAGTGATCGGATCGAGCGCCGAGCCTGCGAAGCCCGGCTGATCCATCTCGGCTGCGGCCGTCGAGCGGCCCGCGGGAGCCGGGGCGGGGAGGGGGGGGGCGACATGGCACGCGCGCACCAGACGAGCCGGAGACAGTCCCAATGACGAGATTCCGCGCAGCCGCCGCGCGGCCGACTTCATTAGCCAGCCGATCCACGGCCGATCACATGTGCCCAGCCGACGAGCCTAATGACAGCCCCGCGACGAGCTTCGTCAATTAACCGCTCTTTTATATATACCCTCACCGCGCCCCAGCGGCCAGCACATTCTCTTTCTAGTTGTGTATACCCAAGAGCGGTCGCTTTTGTTATTCAACGCCGCGAAGCCCGGCTCGAGACGCGTTCGCACTCCGGGGGACACTGGGACTAGCACTTGAGCCATGCAGGCTCTGAATCCCCCCGAGAGCCCGCTGTGTACGTGTTACCGAGGAAATCGCGCGCCATTGACGTAGCTAATCCCAACTGACGAGTCGCGACAATCAGCGAACAGATCGCGATGGTATATCGCAAGAGCTCGCGAGAGTCTACCCCCGTGTGCGATATATCATGCTGGACTCGGTTGGCCGCGGCGCAACCTCGAGTCGCGCGGCGAATATAAATGCGACTTGAAAAAAGCCCTCGAGCTCATATTATTGTGGAATCGCTGCAGCGTTGCTCAACTATGGCGCGCGGCGCTCGGCGCGTTACGCACAACTTCCGGCTGACTGTGCGGAGAACGTATCCCACGCTCCCGGCGAGCACCACGAGTCTCTCTATACATACATGCATACGCACATGTACGAATATGTATATGCGGCGCGTGTACACACGTCCGAAGCTCTCGGCGGGTCCGCGCGTGCAAAAAGTCGAAAAGCCGCTCGAGTGTGTGGAGCAAGAATCCTCGGCGGGAAGCCTCAACTAATCCCCGACGCACTTATTAAATTGTCGTTTCCGCGCCATAGTCGATATCGCTTTTCGATCCGGCTCGGTCTACATATACATGTGTCGAGATTTGGTTGCACGCGTCAGGGATTAGTTGCGTAAGAAGAGGAAAAAAGACGCGCGCGCGAGGCTGTTTCAGGACCAGTCCGCGAGTTATTGCACAGCTACATTAGCATTTTTTGCGTTTGCAGCTCATTTGCGCCGCGCTGTCTATCGACGCGCCGCATCAGCCGAGATCCCGATAACATATGAGCTATTCGCTCCTCCCCCTCTAACCCCGGATTTCGAGTGTATCGCGCAGCCGCACGAGCAAACGGTACACGCTCGCGATCCATCTCGAGCCGCAGATGAGCGGCGTTCGCAGCGGGAATTTACGCGTTTCCGGCTCTCTTGTAGACGCTTGTATATGTGTATACACACACAAACACACACACACACACACACACACACACACACACACACACACACACACACACACACATGTGGCGCTCCCGGATTTTATAATGTAAACACGCGCGATCGCGGATGTGCTCGCGTCATACATGAAACGCAGGATAGTCGCGTGTCGCATATAACTACCATTTTGCGCAATCTCCTCCACTCGTGCGATTAATAAGCGATTTCACGCATCGCGACCAAGAGACTTTTTCGCGCGCACAGTGCACGGGAATCGAGGCTCCAGTTCGGTAACTTTCGAGGAACGAACTCTCCTAAAAGCTTACAGTTAGAAACTGCTGTCAAAAGGGTAGGTCGTACAGGAACTGAACAAGAGCCCCGGGTGCTATACGCACAGTTTTTACATCAGCCGCAGTTTCGCCCCCAATTTATCGTTTCATCGTTCTCGGCCATTCATATACTTATATGCGACGAGGCTAGAGCAGCCGCACAAGCTCGGCGGTGGCGGCGGCGCTTGGGGCGAAAATCACGAGGCGATCTCGGATGGAAATGAATAAGCGCAAATGGATGCTCCGTGCACGGTGGCACTTGTATGTATACGTATAATACGCGCTGCAGCAGCAGCAGCAGCAGCGGCGGCAAGAATCTCGAGCGCGCTCGCAGCAGGAGGAGGAGGAGGCGAAAGGGGGGAGGGGGAACGGAGGCTGCAAGGTCGGCCAAATTAACGCAGAGCCGCTCTCGGCGCAGGCTCCACGAGGCTCCACCTCTCGCGGCGCGCGCGAGGGAGATGAAAATTTAGCGGCGCGCGGCATTTGCAAGCCGAATAATAAATACGCGCGAGCGCGCGAGCGAGTTCCGCCCGCCGAGGCCGCCCATTGGCCGGCCGCGGAGCCGCGCCGACCGAGGGGGCCGTCTCGCCTCTCTCGCGCTGCTGCTGCCGCCGCCGCTGCTGGTGCGTAACGCCGCGCGCGCGGACCGCAGCGGCACATGCGCAGCCCGCCGCCAGCTATGGAGATGTAGCCTCCCGCTTCTCGCGACCTGCACGTCTTATGTTCCCACATTTTTCCCTCATATACGCCGCATGATTTTTTTTGCTCCGCGTGTACAGCGTGTCGGTGTTTGGGTAAGGGGATGCTTGATCGGTGTCGCGGGAGCCGTTTGTCCTAGGTGTGCGGGGGCTGGATCGAGAGGTATTATGTCGTTGGGTGTTTGAAGGAAAATTAGCAAATTTTTGAAAGTAGTAAAAGACGAGTTGGCCAGACCAAGCGCATGTCTTGCTTATTCGTCTGCATAATCAGATTTTGCGGAACGTATGGTTCAATGCTCACGTTGAATTTCCATTGCGGAATCGGTTGAATATATCGAATACTATTGCACTGGTTTCAGATATGAAATGGCAGTATTGACACTTTGTTGTCTAGCGTCGAATTTCACCCGCGTATCAAGTAATTTTGGCTGCGTTATCGATTATTGTTCAGTCAAAATTCTCTTCTTATTCAATGCGAATCACTGATGGGCGATTAACAAATCTAATTTTGACGAAAGAAATGCCATGTACGCGCGATTCTATAAATATTTTTTGAGGAAAACTCGTTGAATATTCGAACACGACCCTTTCGGTTAGCAACAGATGAATTAAGTGATCTCCAATTTTCATAAAATATTTGGGAATTGAGTTCCTAAAGGAGATTGTGATGCTTAACGAACTTTATAATTTTCATTCGGATTCCAGCCAGTTTACAAGAGCACTTTTAGCGCCACTTGTAATTGAGCATCGGTTAGTATTCAAACTAAATTTTCTGTATCGTCTATGGAGTAACGAGACATTGAACTCTGCTCTTCAACGATTAATTCTAATTGGTCGCCATTCAGTAGAATCGCGCCATAGTCACGTAAGGTAAAATTCACCCAAGCTACTCAAAAAACGTGATATCCTACGTTAGCTAAAGATCTAAAGAAAAAACGTCTATTGGTATTGTTTGAGGATCGCAGGCAGAACTCTGTAGGCTTCCCCAACCAAAATTTATTCTTTGAATCCTTCCTTAAAAAAGTGATGTGAAGCCTCGCTTCCGATGATTTGATTGGCTAAGACCAAACCATGAGACATAAGTCAATATAGAGACTATAGGTATAGCGTACAGACTACAAAGATGTCTCTATGGTATGGTTAGGGTTAAGGTAGGAGACATTGTAGAAGGATCAAGTGCAGGCTCACTCATTTGCATCCAGGCTAAACTGCAAATTCGAGATTTTGAAACTATTTTTTGAAAGGACATCAGAAGCTATAGATAAAAATGACACGCTCGTATACGCCACATATCTAAATGTGTAAATATATACATTTCGAATTTCATGAAGCATATGATGCGGCACCAAATGAAAGGCGCGCGAAGCGAGTTGAAAATGCACTGGTATTGTAAAACATTGGTAAAGTTGAGATGAAAACGGGGAGTGTGAAAAAATTAGTGTGTGCACCCAATTAGGGTCGACAATGTGAAATGATGAATAAACGATTCATTTGTGGGTAACACGCAATATAAGTATATCCTCGATCGCCAAATCGTTTCATTGATCTACAATGTTAGAGAACATTGTAGATCAATGAAACGAGAAAAATGTTAGAGAAGTAACAAAGAGCCGTTGGGGTCTCGGAAACTTTGTCAGATGATTATCGACTACCCAAACAGTGAACGCGTACTGACATTAGACTAGAAACGCTTTGTTTTTCAGGATATACATATTCATGAATCATGATTGGCTTGATGCAAACGCATAGATGCGCACCAACTGCTGTCATGGCTTAGCTGGGCAAAACCCATTAGGAGAGTCAAACGTCTAGTGGTACGTGCTCTCCTCGCAAGGGGAACATGCGCGAATCAACGATTCGTATCCTCCGAGCATTGTAATAAACAAAAAAAAAGACGGATCATCGCGACGGATATGCAACAGAAATCGTTCGACCGCGAGGAGAGAGAGAGAGAGAGAGAGAGAGAGAGAGAGAGAGAGGGGGATAAAAAAGAAGCGTCGTCTAGATTAAAAGAGTTGGAGGAGGAGGGGCGAGTTATATAGGGGCGCATGCGCGCGCGGACGCTTGTGGAACGCCGCTCGCGAGTTCTGGGTATACACACACACGTCCTAAGCCCCCCATAAATTTTCTTAAAGACTGCAAAAGTCGACGGGGGTATATAGGAGCGCGAGCTCGCGATCGCGGGTATTTTGTGTGAAGTGCGCGCTACCGCAAAGAGGAGAGCGCGAGGAGCTGGCTGCAGCGAGCCCGGGCAAATAAACTAAAGGGAAAGAATAAGCTCGAGCTGCAGCAACACACACACACACACACACACATATATATATATATATATATATATATATATATATATATATATATATATATATATATATATATATATATATATATATATATATATATCAAAGGCCGTGCAAGAGAGGCTCTGGTGGCCGGCAAAACAAGAGAAATCGAGATCTCCCGTATTGTCTCTCTCTCTCTCTCCCTCCCTCCTTGGGATGCTTCTGCCGTGCCCCCCCTCTTATATAGTTAGAAATCGACCGAGCCTCCCTTGCTCACCTGGTATTAAAAGGGCTTTTCATTTTTCCCTTTTGCCCGACGCTCGCACCGGCACCAGCGGCTCCTTCTCTCTCTCTCTCTCTCTCTCTCTCTCTCTCTCTCTCTCTCTCTCTCTCTCTCTCTCTCTCTCTCTCTCTCTCTCTCTCTCTCTCTCTCTGTGTTGGCTTCTGCGCCGCCGCCGACTTTTGTCCCGCACCAACTATATATTCGCGAATGTGGGTATACACACCGGCGAGCCTCTCTCTATATAGATCAGGGCTAATTAAACATTTACCCTGTGGATTGCGCGAATGCCCTCCGCGTGATTCGTTGTACGAGCCGCGGAGAAATCCGCAATCGATGCTCGTATATATACCTCGTGCCGCCGCCGTAATTCCCCTCCCCGCGTCCGGAGAATTTTTCGAAAAGTTTGTTTGGCTTGGTGACGAGGGGGAAAAACGCGAATTCTCCGGTTCGCGATGTTATATGGGCGCTCGATTGCGTTCAACGGCTCGGTACGATTCAATGCGCGACGCCAATTATTTGACGTTTCTTTTGAATTTTTTGAAATGAAATCGACTTGCTTCCGACGCACCTAATATGGAATATTTCAGATGATTCGCGAAAAAAATTATTCGTTCTGTTCTTTCGAGCTTTACCTATTCGTTATTCGTCGCGCGCATTTTCAATTATACTAATTAGTGAACTGACTTTCAATCAAGGGGCGACTCACTGCAGTACTCCCAAGTTCACTTTTTGGTATTCCCTGGTACTCCATGATACTCCATAGTCATAATAGTACTCCCTTTGAAATTACATACATGCACACGTCTAGAGCAGCTCCGCGATACAAAATCTTGTCGGCAATACCGATTAATAAGGGAGAAAAACATTTTGACCGGTCTCGAACGTTTACACCATTTGGTTACAGCTCATTTTCTCCAGTTTTTCACCAATTCTGATTCTTGAGCTAATTTCACTCAAGTGAGTGCAAATTTTTTTAATATCTTTGGACTTGGCCAAAAAAATTGAGTGACATACCATTCAATTTCTTGGCATTCCATCTACATCATCCTATTTTTTTTCATCATACGTCCTGTTTACCAACGTTCCGATAGCTCTTCGTTATTTTTCTCAAATGTACCCAATATGCACCACCACCTAAGTCATGAACTATTGATTTTTCTCTCGATTTTTTGCGACTCAGCTCATTATGAAGATATTTAGTCGTCGTTTTTAGTTCTCCCCACTTCATAGGATTGCTACTACAGAACTACAAAAAAAGACCGGATGAAAAAAAGTATTCTCCGGGTGGCGCATATATATAATAATATTTATTATATATAATTTGAAAGAGCAACTATAATACTGAAAAAATGAATGATGAAATAAACAAACCTAGTTTTACATTCGATCGATAGATAATACATGACATAATAAACTAATCGATATTTGAGTCTGATTTAAAGAAAAGTTTATGAATCTGATATATATATATATATATATATATCCTTGGTATTCCCTGATACTCCTCAGTATTCCTTCGTATTCCCCTGGTACTCCTTAATACTCCTCAGTACTCCTCAGTACTCCACGGTATTCCCTCGCACTCCATGGTACTCCACGGTATTCCTTCGAAATCCATGGTACTCCACGGTATTCCATAGTATTCTTTGACGGAAAATTTTGGTGAGGCGCCCCTCGCTTTCAATTGTGCGTATAGTGCAAGTTTAAACATCCTTACTTGTGGATTTTTCATTATAAATCGCGCTCGACATGTGGCCTGGTGAAAATTATATATAGGGTATATGCTCTCGTTATCGGTTGTAGTACAATCAAGCGGAACCAAATGGAATTCGAACGTCTGCGTGTATCAGGTTGCAGATTATAAGGCGATCCATCGCCTCCGATTATTCGCATTGTGCGCTTGTTATTTCTTCCTCTCGTACGATTCTCCAAATACACCCTTCTCATGATAAGCAGGAACGAAACGTGATTTTTCAAAAATTATGGATCTTATAAAGTAACTGATTTTTTCAGAGTTGCGATTCAGTCCAAGAGAGCACGACAAGTGTACAAGTGTACTAGGCCGTACGAAAACATATGGCTTGTGCGAATTGTGAATTTAATAAAATCAATATAACTATTCTCAATTATATGACCAAATGGTTGTTGCATCAGCCAACATAATCCTTTGGGATTGGTGTCGATGGGATTCAAAGAGTACAGGTGCACCGAGAGATAATGGTATTGTCATAGCCTATAACGATGCAACCGATTTGGCGTTAGGATAAACATCAGAACGCTTTTGTTCTCTACCGATATTCCTCTTCTCGTCATAGAAAACCAAAATATTGACGTGACACATAACCAATGCTGTTGTCAAACCGCTTACCGCAACCGCTTACATTAGCAAAACGACGTTTATAAGTCACTGTAGTTCTTCCCAAAGTACGATGCATGCTCTTGGATTGCAGAAAAGCTGAAATCTTGGAAATTGGTACAACTTTCATTGGCAAGTAGAGTTAAAAAAATAATTTGTTCCCTCTGGAATCTACATTTTAAATTATAGATTAAGTAAGGTATGTGCAGATAGTTGTTGACGTTACTCCCCTGGGGTAAGTTGACTTTGAAAAGCTGTAAAATGAGGTTCTTTTCAAGTATTTTTTTCGTCGCCCCTAATCAAGGAATTTAAATAAAATTTTGAGGCGTATTGAACATGTTTCAAGACCTGGAATATCTCTTATTCTGATTGATATCACCAATTACTAAATGGCTCAATTGAGAGAATCTTTTTTCTTGGGGAGATAAACGCTGGGCAGAATAACCATTTCCCGACCGCACCTGAAACGAATGAATTTGTTCATGTTATGTGACGCGTGACACGGCATTTCACGCGCTAGTAACATAATATACTATTTTGCTCATTCTATGTGAGTTCAGCCATAGTAATAACTTGGCCTTTACGAAAATATTGATTTTTGTACATCTGGCTCACATTTCAAATTTTTTTTTGTTCATGAAAAAATTGGCTCAAAATTGTTAATCGATTCTCCAGTCTTTAGATTCAGTGTCGAATTACTTTGAGCATCGAATCATTCATTTCTTGTTTTAAGAATCACTTAGAAAAATTACTACCCACCTAATCCTTATCCGAGTCGAAATAACATCAGATACTATTTCGTATCAAGCGCTGACGTAGTTTAGAAAAAAAAGAATATTCTTTTTCTTTACACGTTCGATGACTGTATTTCGTAAAATGAACACGAAGATTCAAGACCTTTAAAATAATTGGAATAAAAAGTTTGCGTAAGTTATTGGAAAATGATTAGTGTATATAAGAACACGATGACAAACCATGAACATTGAATTTTCATTTTAACTTTTTACTTACCTCAGAGGTTTCATCAACGACACGTATTTGTAACTCATGATTTATCAACTCGTAAAAAGGAGTTTGAAAATGTTTGTTTCCACAAATTTTCGAGTACCATAAAAAATTGAATTAATTGAATGTGTTGAACAAAAGTGAAACTCTATACAGCCTAGGTAAATCGACGTGTACTCTTTAATATTTATGTATACACATAACGTGGCTCTCCGAATCTGCCTCGGATCCCCCTCCGAATCGTCCCAATTCATTTCCATACACGTCGAGGAGAGAGAGAGAGAGAGAGAGAGAGAGAGAGAGAGAGAGAGAGAAAGAGCCCGGCTCGAAATAAAAACTTCCAAGTCAGAGCTGGACTTTCGTAAGAACGCGTAACTCACTCGCCCCGGAGCTAAATCACCGTTCGAGGGACGGACCGAGTGACGCGAAGAAAACGCTCAGACACGATCGCGGTGACTCGAGCCGAGGGTCTCGCTAACCGTGCCCCAATGTCTGTGTCGAGAGCCTCCGCGTCGCTCGTGTATATCCCATTCTCGACATGATTTCTCTTTCGTTTAACGATGGGACCCTCTAATCTAATCACGACCGGCTCGACCAATCTATCGCTTTTAATTTTGTTTTTTTTTTCATTTCAATTTTTTATTCTACATTGCTATACGGTGAAATTAATCGACAAAGCGCGTTGATCCATGATAAACTATGAGTATTAACACCACGTGACTTTTAAAGAGTTCGTCCGGATTCAATGGATGTATCAAGTAGAGCTTGGCCTTTGATCCGGAGTTTCCTAGCGTCCCCCAAAAATCCGGATACATGGATACTTAAATCGATACCGGAGTATCTGAATATCTAAATATTAGATACACCCGGGAATACTTATATAAAATTGAGAATAATCGGCTATCTATAGGCAGATGCGTTATCCAGTTATGCTACCGGGAGCCGACGTATTTCTTACCCCAGAACACCGATCAGTTTTCCCTCAAATTGACACTCCAAACGTCTGAAAAGTTAATTATGAAAAGATTCGATAATAAGCGATAGAAGCATTTATATTGAATTGAAAAAAAAAGTGATTTCATATCAGCAATTTGACATTTCACACATAGTGTAAATTTTTCAGATTTGTAGATAGTTTCGAAATTATACAATAGTGAATGATAGTAAACCAAGTTCATATCAGTAATTCGAATTAGTTAATAAGTCAGAAAATAATCATAAATTGCTTCCCAGAAAAAAAAGCAATAGATGAACGAAGTTGGAGGAGTTGATCCAACTCAGCCGAACGCGAACGACAGCTCAATCTCGAATATACAATTTTCGATAACGTTTTTCCCTTTGTCCCGTGCAACTTACAGTTCTGAATTATATAGCTTCCATAATTGACAATCTGTACATGACTTTCTTAGTTTGATCATGAGGCAAAATTCTCTGTAAAATTTCGCACATCGGTTTTCCATTGATTTATTAACAAAATTGATCGAAATGAGAAGCCCACAGATACATCATAAACAATACGCGAGTTTACGAGTTGTATTTCGAGTTGATTCACAACTGTCCTAGAATTTCGTCAAACGTAAATAGTCTTGGATCGAGTGTTGAAAAATCCAAAGCTCGGCAGATTTGGAGTCGACCGGTCGCGAATACACACATCTGTGTCGATCCTCGCGGTCAAGCAGGCGAACTGCAGAGCCCGGAGAATGACGTATAGGCGCGGCCGGGGCAAAAAACGTGGGTCGCTCATTAAGCATGCAATAATCCGGAGCGCGCGCGATAATTCCGTCGAATCCAGGGGAATCCGGCCGAAAATTCGGCCCTTCGGTGGATGCAGGTTAATTTAGTGGGCAGCTCGGGCCGAGCTGGAGCATATTGAAAAAATCAAGATGAAGCAGGGGCGATAGCTGGGCTGTCAAGTCGGGTCTAATGAATAGCGGAGAGGAGAAGCTCGCGCGCGCGTCCCGAACTAGGACGGACAGAGGAGCGAGAGAGAGAGAGAGAGAGAGGGAGAGAGAAAGGATACAAGAGGGTTTGAGTACGCGCGCGCGCGCGAGCAGGGCTAAACAAACTGCTCGAGTTGATGTTGAATTAAGCGCGCAAGGGGGAGAGGATCGAAAAGTATAAAGGAGGGAAGACGCGGAGGATCTGGCTCGGGGACGTCTTTTTGCTCGTGAAAAGGGAGCCTCGCGCGCGCGAGAGAGAGAAGAGGTGGCTCTCGGAAGCATCGGTGGCTTTTAATCGCGTCCGCGCGTTCGCCCAGTATATATCGGCTTGCGCGCGAGCCCTCTGAAATATATTTCACTCGAGCCGACGTTTGGCTGCGCTGCTGCTGCTCCCTCTAAAACTGTCTCCTCTATCACTCGAGCCTCGCCTCTTTGTCTTTGTGTACCCTTTCTCTCTCTCTCTCTCTCTCTCTGCTCCCGTCTTCCTCCCCGCGGCATCGACTCTAGCTATATAAATTTATGCCAAAACGCGCGCGAGCCACCTGCTCTCTCAACCACCTCCTGCGCGCGATATTCAGATTGCAGGCCGCGCGTGTGTGTGTACCGCGGCTCTCGGCCGAAGCGGATCTCGATTGTGCCCACGTCGTGCTGCACTCTGCCGTCCAGTCCCTCTCTGTGCGGTGTAAGCGAGCGCCTACTGCAGCCGATTTGCTGATTGCAGATACGATCGCCAAATCGAATGATAATCACGCGCGAGCCGCCAGAGATTTACTCTGGACACAAACTCGCGCTGCCGCTTTCGACACGTGCCCGATACCCCGTGCAATCGATGACCCCCCCCCCCCTCTCCCCTCGCCTTCCCTCAGCCGCGTCCTACTGGTTTGCGTATGTGTGCATGCGCAGAGCCGGGCGAATTCGGCGTTCGACTCGTTAGTTTCGATCAGAGTTGCGTTATAAGTGCAGTATTTTGAATGTCACACGTGGTGCAGTGAAGCTCGCTGGGGCGAAAATTCGAGGAAAATTCATGATGTGGATTTTTTATGTTTATGTTCTGCATACAACATTTTGGATTGACTCGCAAATGATTTTAGCATTTCGAATGGATTCGTTCGAAAGCATTTGGAAAATGTTCATTCGATTACTGCTCATATCACGGAATAGATGCATGATTCGCCTTACAAACTGACCAGATATCTTTTTCTCAAAAGAATTTTGATAGCACAAACTAACAAGTTATACATTATGTTATCCTTTGAGTATTATGACATTTTGATTCTCACCAATACTCTATACGTCGGTCAATTCATCAAGGACTTCATGTTTGATTTGTTTTTTTTTCGTCACAAATAAAGTTTGATATTTCGGCATCTGATATAGAGTGCCGTCAGCGATTTAAGCAGAAAAAAAATCATTGAAAATCTGATAATCTGAACGAGTCTTTTTTTACAATAAGTGCAACGTTGACAGCCGGACGAGCCATCCCTTGGAAAAGATTAAATGAAATTATCTTTCGAATATGATTTTGTAACAGACTTTTGACCATATGCTTTCTTTCAACAACTCCAGTTGCCTTGAAAAATCATATCCGAAAAACCTCCTACGCGCATTCACCTGATTTGGCAACCCATGAATTATCACGTGTAAGAGTGACGTGCCTCACTCTTTCATCGCGTAGTCTAGCCAGACCAACAAAGTTATTTCCTTCCGTAAGTCAATCTTGTGATTGAAACAAGGTAGTTGTGTACCCGGTATGGGCCACTTATGCGGGAACATTGCACTGAACGCGCCGATGTCCCAACGCAGTTGGTGAGAAACGCAAGCCGTCCACTCGACGATACCTTAAAAATGAGTCAAGCCGCATATGGCTTGGACTTTTCCACGCTCAGTAGCATTCCCAACAAAATTGTCTTTTTCGTCCGTTGGACTCTCAAAATTGAGAGAAGGAACAAAATCAATTGATGAAAATTAGATATGTGGTGTATATATATATATATATATATATATGTCGTTTGGCTGGCCAACTGCCAGTACATTGAAAAAATCTCAACTCATCCGAGTGAAGTTGGACGAAGAGTTTGAATTATTGACAAAATAGTGAGAAAATGAGATTGCCCATTGAAAATGACAGCCGGTGTAAACGTGTCGGGGGGACTTGGCTACTTTGTTTCCTCATTACGCCATGTATACTACCAACGATATTCCCGCGTCACGCTGCGCTGCACTACGTACACACAAGATACAAAGAGCGTCGCGTATCGGCTACACCCACCTTATTATATTTTCACGTAATTTTCAAATCTCCTCCTCCTTTCTTAAGGCTCTTCTCAAAATTTCAGTCAGCACCTCGACCGGCTAACCGCGCAAGACGAATCCGCCAAAGGCACATCTATACACCAATCGCAATCCTACATATATCGACATTTGCCTGTTGGATCGGGTTGGCGCGCGCGCGTGCCACACAATGTAAACCTCGCGTTTGAGCTGCAACGCTAGACATGCAAATGTGGTATAGGCATCGTTGTATAGGCCCGAGTCACGCGGCGCCGATGCAATTGCGCGAATCGGGGAAACTAGACTCGCGGGCGATAAGGGTTTCTCCTAAAAGCTTGCCTCTCTCGCGGCTGCTCGCTCGCTCGCTCGCTCTAATTGATTTCATTAGCGGGCGAAGCTCGCGCCTACGCTCGCTTGGCTATCCGCCGCGCCGTAATTTCGCGATTAAAATTCCCCCGCTCGTATACACACTGCTCGCGCGCAATTTAAAAAGCGTTTCCCACGCTTATTACGAAATATGAAAAGTTCAATGATAATCCGGGGCGGCACGCGCGGATACCCACCATAGCTCTATACGTATATACACTTGCGCATGCAGGTATACACACGGGAGTACCGTAAAAAAGGGAGAGGCGCGCAAGCGAGCGTTTCCTTGAGAAAACTCGGCTACGCTACTGCAGTGGCGGCGCGTCTCCTACTTACTATATATACAGCTCGGTGGGCGCGCGCTGCGAAGCGTTAACGAAGCGTTAAAGCGAACAGGTGCGCTGGCGCGCACTTTTAAATGCGCCTCCGCGCCTTGATTATTATACGGGAAGGATGTGAGAGCGAGGGGGGATCGACCCCCCCCCTCCCACCCCTCTCCCCTTTCTCTCTTCGAAAAACGCATCGAGTGCCCAGTCGAGCTGCTCGCTCGCTCACACATACATACATACATACATGTATGAAGTTGTCCCGCGAGCCGGGTTTTCGCGCCTCGCCTCGCTAATTCCCCCCCCCCCCCCCCCATCAACCCATATACCCGTGTTGTACAGGATTACCCGACACGGCCTAGGCTCCTCCTCGGTTAGCTCGAACGTTTTTGTTATTCCTGACCCGTGAATGTATGGATCCGGGGTGGATCGATCGCGATGAAATTTGACAATTGTACGTTGTAACGCTGCAAGCGACCGACCAGTCGGATATGTACTTATACGCTCTTTTAATCGTCTTTTAATTTTGTCATTCACTTTGGTGCGCTCCGACACATGTACATACACGCGCAATTATTCCTCGGCCGCACGCGTTTAATTGTTCGAGTCATGCGGACGAGACGTCGATTCAACGGGATTTTAAATACGTCCTCTCGGGATTCCTCGATCCGACGTCGTCAATATGCGCTCGAGCTTTATTCCCCTCCCCCGAGAGCCGTAAAATTCTTTGGGATTTTTGAAAAAACCTACGGTATTAATAATATCCTGGCTCGCGCGCGCGACTGGTTATAATGACACGGTGACGACATTTAATAACAGTTTTTCCGCTATATGCCAACGACGGGTCGAATCGGCTCTCGAATAACGATAAATAAACAACGGTCGAAATAATAAAAGGAGGAAAGAAAAAAGTCGTGTGTGTGTTTGTGTGTGTGTGTGTGTGTGTGTGTGTAAAGAAAAAGACGAGAGTGGTAAGTACATGCGATTTGTCGAGGGAACGTCATCGTAATGTACTCGCGATCACGAAGCGCTACGCCCAAGCTAAGCGCACGCGGCCGCGGCGTTCCGCTCTGGCTCTCTCGGCCCATTAGCCCCTCAGCCTCTCGGCCGTCATAAACAACTCTCGATTGCTCCGCTATACAATACACACTCGCGCGGCGTCGAATTCGTCGCGAAAATACGCTCTCTCTCTCGCGGGCCGCTGAAGAAAGTAAACACACCAAAGCGGTTTGGTTATTCGGGTCTTTCGGGTGGGGTCGGCGGCGGTTGGCGCTTGTACTTATTAACGGTTTGTCTATTTTCATGTACTGCACACAGACTCGCGCGGCGCGGCCCGGGTATATAAGTATATCCCGCGAGCGCAGCCAACACACACAGGCTCGGCGGTCTCGAGACCCCTGCGGTGATTCACATAGTCCTTAAACCAATCCGGGGATAGTCTGCCTTTCTCTTCGTTTGCTAATCGAACCGCTTCCTACGCTGCCGCCGCCACAGCCGCCGCCGCTACAGCCGCGCGCGCAGCTCTCCGCCGAGTAATTACATAACGGAAAATCTCTCGTGAACTCGATGCTCCAAAAATCAACCTTCTTTTTATCGGCTGACAATACACGATATCTGTCCGGCTCTCTCGCTCTCTCTCCCTCCCTCAATCGACCTGCTCTATATTTTCCATTTCCCTCCCGTAACTCGGAGCTGTAATCGCGTGATAACGCGTCGTTCGTGTCAAGTCGGAGCGAGAGAGAGAGAGAGAGAGGCTCCTCTTCGTCGGGACGTATCTGCAGCCGCTCGAGCCCGCTTGGGCTTGTTAATTAAAATTTATCCCGCCCGATGCTGCTGCTGTTGCTCCAATGGTATTATACTTTTACAATGGGGGGGATTTTTTAATTGGCATTCGATCCGCGCTGGGGAAAGATATTGCCCCGGTTATTGGGGACCGGTGGTGGTGGTGGTGGTGGTGGTGGTGGAACCAGGCCGCCAAGGCGCCTCGACCTAGTAAAGGACAACGTGTATCATCGATGTGTCTCTCTCGAGAGGATGAATCCTCGTCCCGTTGGAGATACACGTGTATACACACAACGGACAATACGGAAGACGATTTTGGTCGGATGAAGTATCGCTAAATCTAAGCGACGAGAGACACACAGACATAAGCGCTCGCGATATCAATCTCGATTTGGAGTCAGGTCGAAAAGTGCAGCTCTCTCTCTCTCAACCCGACGTACGCCACTCGGCGTAACAAACAATGCGCGCGTGTATCGTCGCATCTCCCGCGTCTCTTATACCTACACGCGCCACTCGATGAAATGAGCGGATCAACGCGTGCGTGTGTGTGTGGTATCGCACAAGTGGCGCGTATCCGCATATACGCGGATGGAACAACGGGCATATACATGTAGAGGCGGCCGCGAGATGGGGATCGTCTGCTCGTCTCTCGTGGGCCGCCCGCGCAATCCTCGCCTGCGCCGAGCGGACAATGAGCCGTGTCTCGTCTCTCGGCCGCGTCAAAAACTCGCGCTTTCGATTTTATTTACATCCCCGACAGTTTCTCCGTTTCCGCGTCGGCATTTTTTTTTCTTTCGAGGACGACGCTGTCCTAGCCACGACGACGGGTATGAGCAGAAAGAAAAACCTGACTTTTGCTTATTGACAACAAAGTCTGGCACTATTTACACACTTGGTAATTTCTTCCTGGCCTAACTCGCATAATCTTTATATGTATATGGATTAGAAGCCAGCCAGTTTCGGAGCATGTAAAAACAAAAGCCCTGCGCGAATCCGGTACGATTGTCCCGGCAAGTATAACGAAGCAACCGAAACAAATCGCCCCTGGAACCTAACATGCCGAGATTCGAGCGCGCGATTCAAAATTCATCGCGGGACGAAAGCTCCGGTGTTTGCAGGAGTCATACTGGCGGGTCACTGTCGCGTAGCTGGATCGAGTGTAGTGAAGTAGAAGAACAAAAAAAGAAGAAGAAGAAGAAGAAGTCGAGCGAAAAGCGTTACATAGGCGTATACGCGTCGCTCGGGACCCGCACACACAAACACATGCACACGTACACAGAGCGAGAGAGAGGTGCAGCAGTCGGGCGTGTGTGTGTGTGTTGGAGCGTGGAGCGCGCGCTTGCGGAGAGTCGCAAGTCACCTCCGTTCACCTCTGGGGCCTCTCCTCTCTCTGCTCGGCGGCGCGCCGCGGCCGAGGTGGGCACTGCAGCCGGGCTCGCGGCCGGCTCAGTCCGCAGTCGCGAGTCGCGCGCCTCACACTCACCTCGCGCCTCTGCCCGCCTTACCTACACCCAATCGCGCGACTCGCTCCTCGACTCTGCCAAGTGTGTCAAGTGCTCGTTGTTGTTGTTGCTGTTGTTTTTTGTTTTAAAGCAAGTTTGCACCGACGAAGCGTCAGGTGTTTGTATAGACGACGAGTGTGCCGTGAGCGGGGACTGAGCAGCAGTGTGCGCGGAGTGTTGAATTCGACTTGTTGCGCGCGCGCGCGCGCGAGCTGGCCTGCAGCGCCGGCGCGCCATGACCCACGAACTTTGCCGGCTGTAGAGGCGCGCAACCCCCCCCCCCCCCCCCCCCCCCCGCAAGGGACACGTGGATACAAACGCGCAGGTGAGTCCGCCTCTTCGTCAGCTTCTCCCCTTAGGGAGAAAGATACTCCTAGACGCCGACTCGCCGTTACGTAAACACTCGCAGATTTTTTTCTTTTCCTTTTTTTTCGTGAATATTCATCGCGCCCGTACGCCTACGCGTCGCTCGCGAGCCTCGATGATATTTTCGTTGCCGCCGCCGTCTGTAGGAGAACAAGCTGTTAATTTCCGGCTCGCGATCGCCGATTCGCGCGAGTACGGACTCGAGCCACTCGTATACACTCGTGCGCGCCCTGGTTTCCATCGATATATATCAAACACGTATATACAATGGGCGAGATATTTGTTTGATTTTTTTGTTACTCCTCGCCCGCGATTGGGCGCGTGTGTCGCGCAGCCGCAACCACCTGTTGGAGCCGCGCGTCCGTGTGGTGGTCTGCTCGTCGGCTCGGAGACACGCGCATGCCTTTTCTTCTATGTACCTTCCCGCCGCGTCTTCAGAGAGAAGAAAGTAACAAGCGCCTACCGTCCAAGATTAGATTGTTTCAATTTCCAACCTTGCCAGGGTTATAGCGCGACGCCTCGTTTCCCTGGACGAAATGCCTATATTAGTATATACTGTGTGTTAAAATCCTCCCAGTGGAGAATCACTGCAGTGCAAAAGTGGTAAAGAATGAAACTATACGGTTATTTTTTGCTGTTTGCCTAATGCAAGCGAATTTTTACTCGAGTGCCGCATGGGTTTGCTGGTATCGCGCGCGTGAACAACGTCACCGCAGTTCCGTCGAATCGCTGGTTCGTCTTGGGGTGCAATACCGACCGTCATTATACCAGTATAAACCCACTTACTTATTCGTCCAAATGACTCGAGGGGTAAAATGAATTGGGAAAATTTGAGGGAGGTAGAGACGGGCCGCGGGCGGTGGGGCAAGATAGTATTGATGTATGCTTACGAAGAGGTGAAAACGCTCAAGAAGAGGGAATCTAGTCCGATACAGGGCGATAAGCTGCCGGCTGGCAACAAATTGCGCAAAACTCATCGGGGGTCGGGTACACACACACACACACATCCATATAGGCACGTAGAAAGAGAGAGAGAGAGAGAGAGAGAGAGAGAGAGAGAGAGAGCAGCCACAGGCGGCACCTCTCACCCAATGCTCGCGGCCCGCTATATAATCCGCGGCGGCAGCAGCAGCCGGCTCGGGCTTATCTGGCGAAGCAGTCGAAAAGCTCGTGCATGATGCCGGGGCGCCTCTCCGTGGCTAACCCACACAGACACAGACACACAGGCAAACAGACAGACACACGTATACAGATAGGTTACAAGCGGCGCGGCAGCGGCCGCTCGCGAAATCGGTAATGAGCTGTAAAGGCTCGCGGCGCGTGACCCATTGTGCGCGCGCGCGCGCGCGCCAGCGTGAGTCATTGACGCGTCGCTGCCCCCCCTCGTACACATACGGACACACGGACACCGGCGCACACGACCAAGCGAGCGAGCGAGAGAGAGAAATCGGCGGGATAATAAGCGCGTAGAGGACGCGCGACGTGGGCGTCGCCGCTATATACCCGGGGTCCATCCGACTCTCTGTATATGTAACCGCACGCGGGACTCGCGCGTCTGTCTGCGGGTACACACACTCCACACAGATCAAAAGTTCGCTTATTCTGGAGAGCGATGGAATCGATCGTACCGAGAGCCTTCGGTTCGCGTGTTGATTAGTCTAGTCCCGCTCGTTTTCGTCACGATCATCGACTTGGATCTATATATATATATATATATATATATATATGAATGCACGATCGGATGGAAATCACGCGGCCGCGATCTTTTTTTTCTCCTCCTCACCGGCCGCGCGTAGCGTAGTCACGTCGCCTTTTTCTCTTCGCCTCTCCCTATGTATACTATATAATATATACACACACACTCGCAAAAAGCCGCGAGGCTGTGTGTGTTTGCGAACAATCGGTGCGGGTAATACGCTCGCGCGACAAGAAGCCGAGCTGTGGGGAGAAAAACCGGGCGCCGGTCAAGGCTCCTGCCCAAAGTCTTCCTTGTTACAATTTCGATCCCATGTGTGCAGATTAAATCCGGCACCCGACGACGATGCGACGCGGCCCGGAATATGTGCGACAGCGGCGGATTATCTCTGCGCGCGCGCGATTCATTCTGCGTATTATAGTGAGCGTGTATATGTGTCAGCTCGGAACCGATCTTTCACTCGTTTCCAACAAGCTTCGACAGTCCTAGGATGTGCGGGTGGCTTTTTACTTCGGCCACCCAACAGAATGGACGCGAGTCCCGTCGTAGACGTGCATGAACATGCAGATACGTAGTAACAAGTAGATCAATTATTCATTTGTTTGGCGCCGCACGTACACCAGTGGAATTGGGATTTTCGAAAGGATCGCCGGTTATGTTAGGCGCGCGGGCGTATGTGTCAGCCGAGTACACACATAGCCGACATACGCTGTCGTCGTGTCGGACGACGAGAGCTACGATAGAGCTGCACTATGTAGCTAGGATAGTACATCGCGCGCGTCGCGTTTATGACGGGGACGGAGGGAAAAAAAGCTCGAGAGGTAAATCGTCGCGCGTTGCGAAACTGCCGCGAGCGTCGCGTATGATGCCCTCCTGGCTCGAGCCACAATATATACATACATGCACAAAGCAGCTTTGGAGAGCCGGCTCGAGTCCGTATACGCCCGGCCCACGCATAAAGCAGCAGCAGCAGCGGCGGCGGCGGCGGCTCCGTGGCCCTTTCGCCATGCGCGCAACGGATCAGAGGTGACACGTCTCACGTGCAGCAGCACACACACACACACGAGCGAGCGAGCGAGCGTTTGTAACGACGCGCGGCATAGCTCGCGACTAGGACGAGAGAGAGAGAGAGAGAGAGAGAGAGAGAGAGAGAGAGAGAGAGAGAAGCCATAAAACGCCGGGGCTCTCGGGAGGTCTCAATCGCCGGCGCGCAATAATAATCGCGCTGGCAGATCGATTCGCTGGCAGCCGAGTGCATGAGCGACGATACGCGCGCGCGCGCGCGCAAGTCCAAGCGCCAAGCCGATCTGTGTCGCGTATGTATATACGTGGACGCGTTGGCGGGGTATCGCGTTACGCCTCGCAGCCGCTGACCCTGTCCATCCCCCACACGTACCGGTACGTATACGTGCTACTCGCGAACGATTAGGGATGGCTCACCCGCATGTGCACAACAGCTGGCTCAAGGAGTAATGTATGGATTTATCGCGCTGCGCCGGGGAAAGTTCGATTGTTCCGATTGAAAATTCCGATTGATTTATGCTGCGCTTATCCGATTTCATCTCGCGCGGCTGGTGGTACGAGTCCGCCAGATTCGATCGGTAACTCGTGTACTGAAAGTTTCACTCGATGAGTATTCGACAACATCGTCCAAAGTGATCCGCTACGTTTCGGCACTAGTAACTTTAAATCAATTCAATGCCGCGCGCACGCGTGAGGTTTCTGCACGTACGGTCGCCTAAAATTATTCTTTGCTCTTGTATCGAACAGTACTCAGTTCATCAGAGCTGCGTTTTCAACACAAGGGGTGTAAGATACTTTTACAAACGAGAGTTTCGAGACTGGTGAAAGATTTCATTCATGATATAACCCGTTCGTCGTAGAGGATTTGGTCGTTACAGTGTGGAGGGGCGGGTACGCCTAGCAAAGTGAGATAAAGCATAGGCAACTCTCCAAATACAATAGTGATCGGAGCTTTCGATGTCTCCCAAATTCTAGCGCATTGTTTTTCAGCGGCAAATTCAAGTGTTCCACAGCTCGATTACTAAACTCATGTGATATGTCATAGCCATTTTATGTGTGATAGCTCTTACGTCACATGATTATGTGGATAATTTTAAATAAAAGCTAGTTTGTATCACTAATTTCATAATATTTTGGAGCAGCCGCATGGAAGCAATCTCATCGATTTCATTCACATCTCTCCGTGTCTATCTCGCGCGACTCATACAAATCCGCTAACTGCAACATCGCGACATTTGCTCCAATCGAATCACTCCGATTGTACTTGCGGCTATGGCATATACAAAATATGAATATACACACATATTTACACACACCGCGGATAAGTAATGGGCGTCAAAAGGGATTGAGGGATCTACTGTCCCAATCAACCATATGAGATTGAATGTATATTGTACACTGCAACGGATATTACACGCATTGATTTTGTCATAATTTCGCGCGACGCCGATCGGCCGCGGAATTGCCAACACCGTCGGTCGTACGGCTTATCGCCGGCGCGCATCTCTCAAGCGCAATGATTTACGCGCAGCCTCGCGCGCGGCTAAACTGGGTCTTAATAGGGAGCTTAAAAGTGACGGAAACGCCACAAACGATCCGCGAGAGCCTCGGGTAATCCGTTCAAAATTTGAACTGCAGTTATGAATAATGGCCCTCGGACAGTCGGCCGAGTCCCCTACTGTCCGAGAAAACAAATTTCCCCGACAGATCGGTGTCTTGTGTATTGATGTATGAGCGTCGCGTGTGTACCCGCGTAAAAAAAGATGTGATCTCAAAGTGATCTCAAATTGATCAGTATTAAATATGGCACTTTTTAATACTTTTTGAGACGAGAAAAAGATTGCAAGAAAGTATGAGACGAGATGAGATCGTTTTGAGATCTCCCAGAGACGATATTTTTTTCAAGTTTTGCGACGATTTTTCAGATATTATGAGACCAATTTGAGATCCCAAACAGATCAAAAATTGATCTTATTGAATATATAATTCCCATTCACTCCATTTTTCGTCCCTGATCTTTCGCATTATCGGGAGAGAGCATCCCGGACAAAACCCAGGACGTTAGGTTTCCGATGATGGTGTTCCAAAAGTGCGCTCCTGGTGTATTTACTTGGGGGGAGCTGACCCTGGACCCGGACGATGTCCAGGTAGTCAGGGTACACGATGACAGTGTTCCAAGAGTGCGCTCCTGGTATTTCTCGTTGGAGTACCTGATCCTGGACCCGAACGATGTCCAGGTAATCAGGGTACCCGATAAGGGTGTTCCAAGGGTGCGCTCCTGGTATTTTTGGTTGGAGTGCCTGACCCTGGACCCGAACGATGTCCAGGTAGTCAGGGTACCCGATGACGGTGTTCCAAGGGTGCGCTCCTGGTATTTTTCGTTGAAGTAGCTATCTTTGGACCCGAACGATGTCCAGGTAATCAGGGTACCCGATGAGGGTGTTCCAAGGGTGCGCTCCTGGTATTTTTGGTTGGAGTGCCTGACCCTGGACCCGAACGATGTCCAGGTAGTCAGGGTACCCGATGACGGTGTTCCAAGGGTGCGCTCCTGGTATTTTTCGTTGAAGTAGCTATCTTTGGACCCGAACGATGTCCAGGTAATCAGGGTACCCGATGAGGGTGTTCCAAGGGTGCGCTCCTTGTATTTTTGGTTGGAGTGCCTGACCCTGGACCCGAACGATGTCCAGGTAGTCAGGGTACCCGATGACGGTGATCCAAGGGTGCGCTCCTGGTATTTTTGGTTGGAGTGCCTGACCCTAGACCCGAACGATGTCCAGGTAGTCAGGGTACCCGATGACGGTGTTCCAAGGTTGCGCTCCTGGAATTTTTGCTTGAAGCAGCTGACCCTGGACCCGAACGATGTCCAGGTAGTCAGGGTACCCGATGACGGTGTTCCAAGGGTGCGCTCCTGGTATTTTTGGTTGGAGTGCCTGACGCTAGACCCGAACGATGTCCAGGTAGACAGGACACCCGATGAGGGTGTTCCAAGGGTGCGCTCCTGGTATTTTTGGTTGGCGTGCCTGACCCTGAACCCGAACGATGTCCAGGTAGTCAGGGTACCCGATGACGGTGTTCCAAGGGTGCGCTTCTGGTATTTCTGGTAGGAGTACCTGACCCTGGACCCGACCGATGTCCAGGTAATCAGGGTACCCGATGAGGGTGTTCCAAGGGTACGCTCCTGGAATTTATGCTTGAAGTAGCTGTCCTTGGACTCGAACGATGTCCAGATAATACGGACCGTCGATGACGGTGTTCTAAAGGTGCGCTCCTGGTATTTTAGCATAGAGAAGCCGACCCTGGACCTGAACGATGTCCACGTAATACGGACCGTCGATGACGGTGTACCGAGGGTGCGCTCCAGGTATTTTTACTTGGGTAAGTTGACTCTGGACCCAAATCAGGTAACCCGAACTACCTGGACATTGAACGGGACCAGGGTCAGCTTCTCCAAACGAAAATACCAGGAGCGCCCCTTGGAACACCCTCATCAGGTACCCTGACAACCTGGACATCGTTCGGGTCCAAGGTGAGGTACTCCAAGCAAAAGTACCAGGAGCGCTCCTCTAGAACACCGTCATCGACGGTCCGTATTACCTGGACATCGTTCGGGTCCAAAGATAGCTACTTCAATGAAAAATACCAGGAGCGCACCCTTGGAACACCGTCATCGGGTACCCTGACTAGTTGGACATCGTTCGGGTCCAGGGTCAGCTACTACAACCAAAAATACCAGGTGCGCACCCTTGGAACACCGTTATCGGGTACCCTGACTACCTGGACATCGTTCGGGTCTAGGGTCAGGCACTCCAACCAAAAATACCAGGAGCGCACCCTTGGAACACCGTCATCGGGTACCCTGACTACCTGGACATCGTTCGGGTCCAGGGTCAGGCACTCCAACCAAAAATACCAGGAGCGCACCCTTGGAACACCCTCATCGGGTACCCTGATTACCTGGACATCGTTCGGGTCCAAAGATAGCTACTTCAACGAAAAATACCAGGAGCGCACCCTTGGAACACCGTCATCGGGTACCCTGACTACCTGGACATCGTTCGGGTCCAGGGTCAGGCACTCCAACCAAAAATACCAGGAGCGCACCCTTGGAACACCCTCATCGGGTACCCTGATTACCTGGACATCGTTCGGGTCCAGGGTCAGGTACTCCAACCAGAAATACCAGGAGCGCACTCTTGGAACACTGTCATCGTGTACCCTGACTACCTGGACATCGTCCGGGTCCAGGGTCAGCTCCCCCCAAGTAAATACACCAGGAGCGCACTTTTGGAACACCATCATCGGAAACCTAACGTCCTGGGTTTTGTCCGGGATGCTCTCTCCCGATAATGCGAAAGATCAGGGACGAAAAATGGAGTGAATGGGAATTATATATTCAATAAGATCAATTTTTGATCTGTTTGGGATCTCAAATTGGTCTCATAATATCTGAAAAATTGTCGCAAAACTTGAAAAAAATATCGTCTCTGGGAGATCTCAAAACGATCTCATCTCGTCTCATACTTTCTTGGAATCTTTTTCTCGTCTCAAAAAGTATTAAAAAGTGCCATATTTAATACTGATCAATTTGAGATCACTTTGAGATCACATCTTTTTTTACGCGGGTACGCGCGCGTGTACCGCGAAGCGCGATTTTTCTCGGGAAGCTTGGCGCGAGTGTCGGTTGCGCGCGTGCGCGCGTATATTGTGAGAAACCCAGCCGGAGCTTGCGCATTTGCATTTCAAAATATTGTGAAAGACACACGCCAGTATTTATGGACACGCGCGCCCCGCTACGTATATACCTATATGTGTGGCCTGGCGCGGCTGTCTGACCGCCTCGTCTGTTACCACTTGGAGAGCATATTAGTCGTAACACGCGCCGACATTACAACGATTTCATCACTTTTTACAATGTCCTACTCCCCGAGAGATTCATGGGCTTCTACAATCGCCGACTAACAAGTCGTATGCTCTTTTCAAACCTCCCAGCAGAAATTCATTGAGAATTTTATGTGAAAAATTTTTTATATGAAAACTCGATGAAACTAGAATGAAAATTCACTTTTATTAATTCAAAAATTCACGCAGTTCGATTAAATCACTCGTCCATTTTCATACAGTGATTTTTCACTTTTGTACAGAGGTTCTTCTCTGTACGCTTGTTAAGAGAGTATATGAGCGCTTATATATCGGTCAAAATTGTTTGACGATTATAGAAATGAAGTTTCAGATACTCAGGAGAAGCTGCGTCACTTGGGATTTGGTTCTCGTATATGTCACTAACAACTTTTGCGGGTAGTACTTTTGATACCCAAACAAGTGATATTTGCGTTATTATCTATTTTCGGTTAATCGTCAACCACCTGCAATCGTGTGAACGGGTGTCCGAGACCCAAATGTCAAGTGCAATTTCCCGGTCGATCAATAATCAAATGACAAAAGGCTCGCATTTAACTAGGAATACACAAGAGAGCTCTCTTGGAAATTCGATTACAGTATATATACGCGAGGAGCGATGATCGATCCGGCCCACCAACGTATCGTTACGCATCGGATTGGCAGCTGGCTGTCAAGTGGCCGACGGAAGAAAATCGTCGTATATGTGTGTGGGGAGGGGCGAGAGAGAGAGAGAGAGAGCCGTGCGCCGACAGCGTATATATATCACGATCGCGATCGATATCAAGCGATCCGCAGCGGCGCGCCAGCAAAGTCCACCAGAGGTCCACACCGCGCTGCACGTATTATGCATGCGCACACGGTGAAAATTATTTTTCAATAATGCCGCAGTACTTGGAATCTATTGCACTCGAATGAATTACAAAAGAAAACTGAATTCCTCTGGCTCGAGTACGTATTGCACTTGATTTTAGTAAAAATTACGTGGATTAAAAATTGCATTGCATCAACAATAATTTGATGTCGATGGCGATCGAATTTATTCAGGAAACTAATTTGTTGTATACTGGATTTTTAACGAACCTTTTCCTCGTGCAATTTATTTTCAAATGAGATTATTTCGAAGCTTTTAAAAGTAATAGAATAATAGTTCGCAAATATCGGAGAAGTGTTGCGCACAGATACTATATATTGTATAAGCGAAATAGTGACTTGAGTCGTACGTTGAATTTGTTGCTTCTTATAAAGCCTGCAAGTAAACCTTTATACTTGGATGGAAGAATCGTTTCTGCAGTACGACTGACTGACTCGGCCGAGTTGCATACAAGCGCAACATTTTCGGCGCTTCCGTCGACTCGAAGACTGTCTATACATTCGCTTGCACACAAACACATACACGGCGGAGTCGGTGTCGATGCAAATTGGCGGCGCGGAATTGCGAGTTATTCATCGAGGCGCGCCAAACGTTTGATAAGCATTTGAATGGGCGGGAGGGGGATGATTTTTGCGGCGCGCGCGCGCCGGATAGTTCGGGTGGCGCCCGCGTGGCTCTGCTCTATAGCTCCAGCCTCTCTCTGCTGGCGCACTCGTGTGATTTATCATTTCGCCTCGCGACACTAATGGATTCGCTCTCGTGGTATTTCGGAGCGTTTTGCGAAATTCACTGCGCGCGCGCGCACAATTAATTCTTATCTGGGGGAAAAGGGAGCGTATATACCGCGAATCCGATCAATGGGCCGTATCGCTCGCGAGTTTGCGTTTTTCTTCCTCGGGATAAACGCAAGCGTGGGTTAAATATTCTTCCCCCAGCGAACGATTTGCAAATCTCGAGATCCGTCGAAGCGAGACTCGTCCGACACGCGCTTGCTATACACAATTTTTTGTTTTTTTCACCCCGCGGCCAATCGCTCGGTGTACTTTAGCTCGTATCTTTTCCGGCACTTCTTGCGCGCGCTCGCGCGCTAGAATTGATTTCTTACAGTATGTGCCGTCAATATTTCCTACCACCGCTTCGTTTCAATCATCCTCGACGAGCTTCTTTTTCTTGCCCCCACACACACAGACACACGGGCCATTGCACAAGAAGCACCGATCGCGCGCGATACAATTACGCGCGTGGCTATTACGCAACGTGTAATGGCTTCATCGGCGAACCGACCGAAACATATCTTGGGATGCTTCGCGTTCAATCCAACTCGGGCTCCTCTCGGCAAAAATCAATCCGGCGAGCCTGTATAAACGTGTGTGTACCCAATGTGACACCCTAAAAAGGTTTTTCGCTTATTTTACTACGACACCATCACTTTAATTATCACCTGACCATTTTAACTCATTCATAATCAGTCAATTAACCAAACGTCCCTCCAATCGGGCACATGCAGCTACACGTGTATACCTTCTGTGTAGCACGTTTTCATAATCACTTGTTTTATCATTATTATTATGCAGTGCACCCTCCATAATTCCAAATATGTATAAGTAGTCGATCTTCGAGGGCCAATCCAGAAATTCTGGATCTTCGAGGGCCAATCCAGAAATTCTGGATTGGCCCTCGAAGATCGACTACTTATACATATTTGCACTTGTTTTATCCTCCATATGCTTACAGGAATCATCACCATCACGATTTTTTTAAATATTTATCAAAAGCTTTTGACGCATCTAACCGAAAAACACGCATCCATAACATGTTTATAAAACCTTTAGATTAACTTCTCAAATAATAAACCATTTTACTCAGTCTTAATTGATTCATAATCATGGGACACATTGGTTAGATTTATATTTCGTGCTTGAAAAAGAGTATTTTGAGTGAAGATAAAAATAGTTTTGGTGAAAAGTGATGTGACCAAACGAAAGATTTTTTCTACGTAAGATAGAGTAGTCACATGTGGAAAAATGAGAATGACAATCACTTGATTATTGTAATTGAATTAGCATAGTAGTAAAAGTAAGGGGTAAAACTACTGTTTTACAATAGAGTGGGATTTCACCGTAAATAAAAAGTCGGAGGAAAGTGGCTTTTTGGGTCCAGTCACTCGGCTGCTATGTGTGGCGAGTAAGCCACATGTATGTTTTTGCGCATCGGGTCGCGGTGCGGTGGCTCGCTTCGATTCTATGCGCACGGCCCATCTTTACACGCGTGAGTATGTGTGTAAGTGTGTGTATGTGTGTGGGTATACATATAACAGACGCGGCGAATATATATATATATATATATATATATATATATATATATATATATATATATATATAAGAAGCGATCGGGGCACACAGCAGCGCTCAGAATTTTGCTCGAGTCACGCCGAAGCGGCCGACTCGCGACTTATGCACCTCCGCTGCGCCGAGCGGCTTCATTATGTCCACTCCGCGGGATTTACACAGGCCGATTGACGGCTCGATTGCTCTTCTCGACAATCCCTACATACATATAGATATACATCAGCTCTTGTCCCGGAGCTTCGCCAAGCTGAATCGGTGCACTTGACAACTCATGCGTTATGGATAGAGTCTGCCGGCTTTTTGTATGCTTCACTCCGATTGGCAAAAGCGTCAGCCTATTCTTACGACAATACACCCGTTATTGTTTTGGAACAATTCGGAACAACTCAGTCTTCGGGAAGTACTATTCCGAGTGAAAAAATTATCCATTAATTAGCCGAGGCATCATAATCAACGCGCATAGTTCGTATGCACACGAGTTCTCTACTCTCTTAAGGGGTAATATCCGGCAAATGCTCAAAAAAACAAGGCTTTTTTCATGATTTTTATTAAACGACATTTGAGGTCTAAGGTATATAAATAATATATCATTGGATTAAGCAACTCTTGGAGAATAGGAAAAAATTTTTTATTGTTAGTTTTTTTACAAAATGGCGGCTGTGCAGCGATTGCCGTGAACCGCTTTTTTAAAAAGTTCTTCCGCGGCGAGCAGTAGAACTGAAAAAGTTTACATCCGATTGACTTGAAATTTTAACTGTAGCTTCTTCATTAGATTATCTAGTGAAGTACACATCATTATTTTTTTAGAATTTTTTTTCGCAAAATGGCGACGGTTTGAAAAAAAAATTTTTTTTTCGACCAAAAAAGTCGACTTTAATTGTTTATAACATTTTTTTTGTCAATCAATCGCTAAAATGGTGTGTACTTCACTAGATAATCTCATGAAGAAGCTACAGTTAAAATTTCAAGTCAATCAGATGTAAACTTTTTCAGTTCTACTGCTCGCCGAGTTTGAAAACATGGTTTTGAGAAAAACGCGTTTAAAGTTTCAAAATGCTATGTATCTTATACGAAAGTTGTTCAGTAAAAATTGATTTAAATGAATTTTGAGTTTAGATCAGTACTTGGGAGTTGTAGATTTCGATTCTAGGATAGTTTTAGCATGATTTGAGCCAATAAAAAAAAAATGAAAAGAAAAAAAAATTTGCCGGATATTACCCCTTAATATTTCACGTACATTAAAGTGAAAAATGATGCATCAATCATACCTACATAATTTATGTAATATGTAATATTAACTGTTGAATCAATGTTTTATAACGATTACTGAGAACAAAATTTAATTTTGATATAATAATAAAACCATTCTTGTTCAAAGTTTATTGTCCCTTCTGTACCTTTGAATTCAACAAACTTCTTGAGCCACAAATAACTTGTGTCCACACGAACTATGATGCCTTGATTGCCTGTGAATCAGTCAGTCGATTTTTCAGCATAATTTATGCAATTATTTTGCATCCAAATGGCTCTCGCTCGATCCTCGTCTACGATTCGGAAAAATCATTATTTTTTTCCTATTTCCAACCAATAAAATCGTCGACGCACCGATGCGAATTGCGACAAATGATGTTGAACGCGATCCAATTAGTTAATAGGATCGGAAGCATAAGTCTAATGCCATCGCCAGTTGCCCAACAGTCGTTTTACGGCTCTCGTCGCGCGCGCGAAACAAAATGTACGATTTAATGCGATGTATTTCTATAGCCTCGCGTTCAATTCAAATGCGCCGAGTCGCGTGGAGGAGAAAAAAAAACGTATCGGTAAAAGTATCATATATATATTTGCCATCCGTCTTCGTGACGAAAGAAAGTCATGGGAGGAAGGATGTATATATATTATATACAGAGACGTACGCGGACACACATATTTTGCAACTGAAACTCGAAGGCTCGACTTTACCTCGAGTGAACTTGGCCGTTTTGAAATGTCTTTATCGAGGTGAACTGTTGAAATGCAGATCAATACACAGCAATTGCATTAACAGGCTTAATCAATGCGCCAACGAGTCGGGCTTTTCTGTCCCCGCGAAAAATCAGGATCCGGGGGCGTTGATTTGCGATGCGCTTTTTTTCCCCCCCAAGCTCACGCAACGGCTCCACCGCTGCAGGATCTGCGTAGTGATTAATTGCCATTTGTAATTACTCTTTGCAGCTCGCGCGGATGTGTGTATATATACACGCGCGGACAATCTTAATGGCTGTTTCGATAAGCGTTTTCGCGAATTTTCGTGGAACAAAACTTGGGGCACGAGGCGGGCGCTTGAACCCGGAAAATCAGCCGCTTATAACTTTCCACAGCTGTCATTCACCTCGCGTATACTCACCTATATACCCTCGTATCGTATTACATTCATGTTAATTTAGATTTTGATACCGTCGGACAGTTCTATAGGCACTGGGAATGCGCCGAGTTGGCAAACGAACCTGCAAATTATTTCTCTATACGATTCGTCGCCGCCGTCGAATCTATGATCGCGTGAGCATTGTTGATAACATTACGCGTACTATCTCTCTTTCAATTAGTTATCGCCTCTGAAGTCACGTCCCGGTTTTCTGGAGGATAAATCGATTGATGGACAAGTTTTTTGGATTGGTGAATGTTGTTGATAAAGTCGCATCTACAACTTTCAAACTGTTCAAGAATTTTAAACAAAATGTATTTCACGCCATCAAATTCTTAGGTCATTTTGGTAGGAAATCGTTGTTGCGGAGTGAAACAAAAACAATTAAAAATAATTTCACTTTGTCCTTTATCAATATTCAGAGTCCACTAATCAATAGCTTTAATTTTTTTCCATTTCAAATTTGGATTTAGTGATGAATCTAACGCTTCCATAATTATAATGTTATTTTATTTTCAATTGAAATATCATTTACAGTTGACAAGATCTGGTCTAAAACTAAAGTTACAAAATACTGTAATGTATAAACTCGGTTTGCGCGCATACAAGTGTTTGTTTGTAGTTTGAGATTATTTGAGGAATTTTTCATTCTGGGCCTTATTCAATCTAACTGTTGAATATTTTAAAGCCTGTGTATACATAATATTTGTTAAATTATCATTTGACATTCACGAGTACTGATTTACATGTAGAAACTCTATAGTAATCCCAAGGGAACGACAACATTGTAATAAATAAGTGCATAAAATCAGTCAAATTACAACATCCACGAGTCACGGGACAATAGTTTTACAGTCTCTAAATAGAAATGGATTTCCAGCCAATTTACATAAGACGACGATACTTGACGTGATGGTGCAGAACGTATTGATGGAAAATAAACCATCCATTCGGCTTATGGAACGTCAATCACTAACTGAGAAGTCCGAAAAGTCTTGAATTTTGTCAGATTCATCGATGTCAAAGATTACTTTTTTTTCAATATACTTGGTTTTCAAGAGCAAGCCCCAACACATCACAAACACTCAATTGCTCTAGGGAATGAGTAACCTTTTTCCGTCTGCTTTTAGACGGAACTTTGATAAGCTTCCGTTTGGTGATAAATCATCACGCTGAAAACAGTGGCGACTATTAAATTTGTTAAATACTCGAGAAGACGATAGAATAATGTTCGCAAAGCTCCACGTTTAATTGATCCTTGTACAAAGATTCACTGATTGTGTGCCAATTTCGAACGAACTTGGGAAAGATTTAAAAATGTGTAGTCTATTGAAAAGTCATAACACTTCCTACAAGTCTTAATCTAGAATCTTATATACCAATTACGGAGTCAGAGAAAAATGTTAGTTGAAGAATCCACCCCATGTATCTATGAAAATCTCTCAGATTGGGTTTTCTTATGTATGAATACTACGTGATTTTATACGTTTCATAGTCTCAACTTTACAGCTATTTGTAGAACGCACAAACAACTCGGCGTCCAAGCGCACGGAATCGATGCGGAATCGTCCAAAAAGATTTCCCATAACTTGAGGACCAATAAATCGTTTTGATTCATTGATCAATTCAGTCGTGCAATAACGAAAAATTGTCACATTCACCACGATCGTGGACGCGAGAGTCTTCTCGGTTGTATACAACCGTGATCGAAGCCATAATTATTTATGGGATCATCGGCGAAACGTCAAAGTAGACTTGCGCGTAGCTTGTTATAGAAGTGAATCCGCGCATCGCGATATAGAGGATTGGCGCGCGGGCGAAAAGCGTAAACAGGCAGTAGCGTAACCACGAGTAATTTGAGCTCGGCTCGATAAATTATCTGGAATAAAGTGACGTGTCCAAGTGGAGCATCGCAACTCGACTCCATAGGGGGGAGGAGGAGGAGGCTGCCTAATCGAACAACCGTATAGAAAACGTCGGAATCGGCTGCGGGGATCTGTGCGCGGAAAATAAGCGTCGAGCTTTGGCTGGTGTAAGAGGAGAGAAGGAGCCGAGAGATTTTCGTGTTATTCTCGGGCCGCCGAGGAAAAGGCTCTCGGGCGAGATTTCATAAGGTTTATCGCGCGCTCGGCGCGGCCGAGGCGATTACAGCCGGTGATTAACACCCAATCGACGCAAGCGGCGGCGCTGCGCCGTTATAAAGCGATGCGGCTTCCGACGAGAATCCGCGCCACCGCATATAAATCTCCACTCGAGGGGGAAATTTTTTCCTCTTTTATATTTCGAGATGGAGGATAGATGGGCTCGCGCGCGCGCGCGCGCGATGATGCATCGCCGCGTACGCGAGAGTGCGTGTCGTCGCGCGCGCGCGATCCGTCCGCCGCGATTTTCTGCATCGAGACGATAGATGATGCATCGTTTGCGCGAAATTTGAGATATATATCCGCCGCCGGTGTGCGGCTTCTGGCGATGGAGAAGCGCTAGAGAGAGAGGATCGATGCGGCTCGCGAGAGAGAGAGAGAGAGCCGATGGCGAACGGCAGATAAGCGCTGCTCCGATTCAAAATAATTGCCCGCGAGTCGGCATATTTGTGTGTGTGTGTTCTCAAATTAGATAGACTCGCGCGGGGCGCTACGCACGTTTTTGACTGTGAGAATTCTGTAAGCCGCATTCGCGGCCGGATCCGAGCGAATTTTATCCGTTTCTGGGATACGGGGGCATGTGGCGTAATGATGATGGAATCGTGCTACGTGTATATGTAGGTATTTCGAAGAATCGTAAGACTCGCGAAGGGGAACCAAACGTGGGCATTCCTGAATAGGAAAAAATGTATGCGTAAATCGTATGTACGTAGGAAATCATGCCTTATAGAAATGGACTGACCGTAGGAATGATCGCGAAGCATAGTTTGTATATGGACGAGAGTTTTGGCTTCGCCTATATACTGAACGTTCGGACATTCGTACAGGACTGCGCGCGCATTGAATGTAACTATAGATAATTTATGTATATGCTAAGGCATGGACAAGCCACGGACTATTTATGAAAAATGTATAAATCAAAAGAGTGTCTGTTGATTTTCACGCATTCTACTTACTTGGGATTGAATCTCACGTATATTCCGAGTACAATTCGGTCGATATCGATCGACGAGCACTGCACCGTCGAGACTCTTTGCAGACAGACTGCAGGAGCTGCGCTTGGATAAGATGGAGCGTAGACGTAAAATAGTTGAAACTGTGAAAAGCCATTGTGTATAAGGCTTTTGTGATTTTTCAGGTAGCCGCATCGGGGAGGGAGGAGAGCGGCGAGAGGTGGCAAATCCGTATATACAGACACACACGGGGAAGCTAGATCAAGCTTTGGGTGGCGCTCGCGGCCAAAGTGGCGGGCAGCCGCGGGCAGGCGAGCGATGGATGGTGGGCTGTGGGGGCTGGCCGATGAGCAGAGCCCGCTAGCAGCAGCAGCAGCAGCAGCAGCAGCAGCATCGGCGGGAGCGGGAGCAACAGCAACCCTTGAAGATCCAGCCGCCCCCGCGATATATGGATGCCCATGGCTGGAACCTGGCCGAGATGTGCCAGCGCTACCATCCGCCGGGCGCCACACCACCCCACCCCCCGTCCCACCCCCAGCAGACATCGTCGCCTCTGCCTAGGGAGCCGACCCCCGCCAACATCGTCCAGCACATCGACCAGCCCAGCCCGGCCTACTCTCATTACACGTAAGCCCCCCTCAGCTACTGCACCTTTATATTACCGAGAGTCTTTTTTAAATCGACCAATCGTGAATTGAAACTCCGTCCGAGACGTATCCGGTTCATGGGTCGCGCTACCTCTTTCCACTTTCCACTGAGCGAGATAATCCGCAAATCTATCCGATTTTATGCATTGCCGCATATTGTACATATAATATAATCCAGCCCCCACATCTCCGAGAAAACAAATCACGTTAGCTGCTATATACCTCGAGATATATCTATAAAGTACACAACAACCATCTCACAAAGTCTCGTTGTACGGTGATTCCCAAATGGGCAGTTAACCCATTAAGTCCCAGATTGCAGAAATTTTATTGGTACTTTCGAGCTCAAATATTTTGATGAATAAGACGGAAGGTTTATTGCAAAATAGTCATTCCTACTATTTTCGGGTGTGCTCTACACGATACAATAGTTGAAAAGACTAAAAAAATTGATTTTCAATAAATAATTAACAAATTAAAATAAAAAATGCAATTTTTTGGAGCACTTTTTTTTTTCAATCCAAAATCAGAGGATGAAGGAATTTTATTTTTAGTGTCGCAAATATGCACAAGAGTGCACAAAATATTTAAACTTTCCAAATTCGTTGAGTTTTTTTGACTATAATTTTTTTCAGCAAAATGGCGGCCAAAAAACGGGAATCAATATTTTGGATTTTCATATTATCAATATTTTAAAGCATTCATTTTCATATTCGATATATTCCTTTTAAATTCCGTATACAGGGGTTTTCAATGTCGCTGATAACGATTCTGACATCAAATTCTCAAAATTCTGGATCCAAGATGGCGGTTTCAAGATGGCGGCTGACGATTTTCCACATTTTTAGTCGGAGAATCATGAAAATTTGGAATAATGGGTTTTCGGGGGCACTGATGATAAATCTGACATCAGATTTTCAAAATTCCGTATCCAAGATGGCGGTTCCAAGACGGCGGCTCTAGATTTTGTACATTTTTAGTTGGAAGTAATGAAAATTTGAAAGAATGTACATTTTCACGAACCTCCAACTAAAAATGTACAGAATCATCAGCCGCCATCTTGAAACCGCCATCTTGGATACAGAATTTTGAGAATTTGATGTCAGAATCGTTATCAGCGACATTGAAAACCCCTGTATACGGAATTTAAAAGGAATATATCGAATATGAAAATGAATGCTTTAAAATATTGATAATATGAAAATCCAAAATATTGATTCCCGTTTTTTGGCCGCCATTTTGCTGAAAAAAATCATAGTCAAAAAAACTCAACGAATTTGGAAAGTTTAAATATTTTGTGCACTCTTGTGCATATTTTCTACAGTAAAAATAAAATTCCTTCATCCTCTGATTTTGGATTGAAAAAAAAAGTGCTCCAAAAAATTGCATTTTTTATTTTAATTTGTTAATTATTTATTGAAAATCAATTTTTCTAGTCTTTTCAACCATTGTATCGTGTAGAGCACACCCGAAAATAGTAGGAATGACTATTTTGCAATAAACCTTCCGTCTTATTCATCAAAATATTTGAGCTCGAAAGTACCAATAAAATTTCTGCAATCTGGGACTTAATGGGAATCTCCTAGTGGAAAAGAAGTTCAAGTTAATAATTAGAGTCCGCATATTGCCTACAAAAAAATAGAGGTTCTCACGGTATAAACGCGCGTATTCGTGAGCGACACAAATTCGACTTTTCACATATAGGTGACGCGATGATTAAATTCTTTCAAGTGGCTCCTCAATTTGTACGGTTCTCCACGCGTACGGTAAACGCGCGTAGCCTCGGTTGATGCCGGCAATAAGCTGATCGAATGAGATAAAATGAAATGAAGATGATATTCCAAAGTCGATTAGGTTCACGATTTGGTGCGAGGCTAGTCAAACAGCTCGAATTACGGTTAGTAGTTCGAAGGATTTCGATACCCAATAACTGCATCATTAACGTGAACGATAATTCGTCATGAGCTGTTTTATCGGATATCAGCCGATGCAGTAGGGGCGAGCTTTATTCGTTTGCCGCGAGGAGAACCGTAATAATTGAAAATGTCGATCGGCGCCGCACGCGCACCAGTGAAAAAAGTGAGCTATTTGGCTACTCAATTTTTGAAGCAATGCGCCTCGAAGTTCTCTCGGTGCGTATATAAGTATATGTATATATATTCACACCTATAGCTGCTGACGTTTCGCCGAGTGAGTGTGCGTGTTTTACAACGTCCAAGTGCGAGCGAGCTGATTCGGCCGATTCCAGAAGTTGGCTATAGTTCGAGCTCGCGGAACAAGATTATTTTTTTCAGATTAGTCAGGTGAGGAACAGTTCTTGATAATGATCCCGATACAAAATCGCTTCGACAGCATCGCGAAGCAAGTCAAATCTCATTGCTACCGAGTCACAACTTGTGAAGGGGATTTTATGTTACTGTTATCCGCAATTGTTGATGCTATGAATCTATTTTACAAAGCAGGACAATTGCAGCTACTCACTGAATTTTCTACACTGATATATCATCGGTAAGCTTCGGTAAAATATCGCTTACTGTATTGTAATGAAAAGTCTGTACTGGAATTACTACAGTGGCCGAAGAATCTCTAGTTACTTGAAAGAAATTAACTTTGACTTGAAGCTTACTCGCAGACACATTAGCAGTAGATGAGAATTTTTTCGTAAATTTCTTCTGAACTATCACTAACAATCGATCCGGGCGAACATAAATTCACGCGAGAGACGTTTACTTGAAATACAAAACATCGATAGCAAACTTCTAATCTCAATAACTTTTTTTCCTCCCCCGAAACCTGCTCACTTAAGTGCTATCACTCCAGTTTATCCTGGCCCGTACTTGGAAAGAACCGCGAGGCTACATTTTGCGCTCGTATACATTTACTGCAGGTTGTTCACACAGTCCATAGAGAAAACAATTGGCGGCGGCGGCGGCGACTCCCTCTTGTACGAGTTTCTAATCCCGTACAGGGATTACATGTAAATTAGCACAGTCGGAGTTGCGCGTATGAACTGCACAGTGGGCTATATAACTGTAGAAAAACTGTATAGTATACAAGTGTGCTGGCGAGCGCGATATCAATCATAATCGATTGCGGATCGATGACTCGATTTTCAAACTGTTTCACCCGCGGCTCATATAGATTGAGGAAAAAAATTGTTTTGCGTTCGCATATTTCACATTTACATTACCGTTACACTCGATACCTACGTTTCAACTTTATATTTAACCAATTTACGTTTTTCGGTGAAATATGTTTTTCCCCCGCTAATGCGCCTACTATTCGCAGTTCGTAGATTGCAAACGTAGAGTTGGGCGCAGTGTTTTCTCTGTTTTTCAGTTAAAGTTAAAGATAAAGTGAATCGAGTGCAGATCTGCAGTTAATTTTTTATGCAATATACTGAAGTTTCAGTTTCAGTTTAGTTTGATAAGTTTTGATAGCAAGCATTTTAACATGAAATTTGCAGCCAGTGATCCAGTGATAATTCACTTTACAGTCTGGAAATATTGGTTCAGTGTGAAATGCGCAAATTCGCTATCTATAAACTCTAACTAAACGGAACTAAATTGACAAATTCACTTTGATATTGTACGCATGAAAAATTGAATCAACATTTTTCAATTTGTCACTGTCTCTCGAGAATCCGACTGCGACGTATTGTTCTGGAAAGTGTATTCGCGCGCGATCGAATGAAAATGCCCGAGTCAACACATAGTCAAATCGAGCGGAGCTCGATTGTACCAACTCGCGGGTGCAGTAAGAACAAGGAGATTTCAGCCGTGAAACGCGTTGGACATAATATCCGCGCACGAATTGATATGCACAAGGAGAAACATGCAAAAGCGAGGGAGTTTCTCGTCCTCCTGCCGACTGCGTTCCATCACAACACACACACACACACACACACGCACACACATCAGCTCGGCTCTCGCGCGGGACACGCATCAATCGCGCGGCTGCGGCGGCGGCGCGTGACGCGCGGGAAAATAAGACGCGCCGGGGGAAAACGGTGGGACGTCTCTCGGCGCGGCGGATCCGCGAATCGGATTTGCTGACGGCTACTTACTCAAGCGCGCGCGCGCGCGCGGCTCTCCCGAGAGACCCCCTTCCTCTCGCGCCGCTCACTCTGCCGACGACGTCGCGATAAATCCTCTGGTGTATATGTACACCGCGGCTCGCCGCGGCCACACGCGCTTACTCCTCTCGCCGCACGAGATCCGATCTCATACAAATCGACTCGATACTGTCCAACAAATCAACCGCGCTCACTCAATCGCAACCGCGCCAGCGCGCAACTCCCGATTGACGCGTTCCTTCAAATCCCTTCAGCCTCGTGTGTTTCTTTTGCGCGCGCCGCGGCCTTTTTCCTCCTCGGCCTCCGTGCCTGCAACATCCGATTTGTTCTCCCAATGATCGAGATACGTCTCTTCGAGAGTATCCCGGTAATCGGTTCGCAAATCGAGACGCGATTGAGACTTTTTGAGTAACTATAGTCTCACTATGGTTGTTGCACCCACGAAGGAAAAAAAAAGACTGATACTTTTGATGATGATTTATTCAAGTGGAAATTTAATTCGTCAGTCCATGGTTGTCGCAGTTCGATCTGTCTGATGCAACCCGAGCAAAATTGAAGTGAAGATTTGTCCGAGATCGGTCAGACAGCCAGAGCAAATTGCAGATACAACCATGGAATAATACTTGGCGTTTAAAAGAACATAGAACTTGTAATAACTTTACCTTAAGTTTCGATCTAATAGATTTCTTGAGCTTTTAGCTCACATATTTGAGCCTTCAGCTTCTGCGTCTTAAATTCACATATTTGAGCCTCTAGTTCACGTTTAAGTCTTGAACCTCACACAATTTCCGAGTGTTCAGCTCCACCATTGGAACTTAAAAAACTGTCGTTCGGTCGAACTTATACTTTGATAATACAATTTCTATTTTTATATAATGAATAAAAGATATAATAATGACTCTCGCTGTGTGATTCTTTCGTAACAAGGATCTTTTACGAGCACTGCGTTCCATAGCAATTCGATTCTATTGTAAATCATCGAATAATCAAATTGGACTGGCGTTAGCCAATATACATGACGACACTGTCGCAACGACTCTACGGATAAAAAGTATAAAGCAAGAAGCGTCGTAGGATGATCTCGGGTCCGTTGAGCGCGCATAATTCGAAAATTACAACTCGTGCGTTGAGTGTACCGCGTGCGCTTGGTCCGCCTGTGCAAACGTAATATGCGCGCACCGCAGACAACGCGAGCCACGCGCTGACGTGAAGATTCTTTAAGATTACAGCTCGGGATTACACATCGGGGGGAGGAATAAAAAAAAATGCCGCACTTCCTCTGGGGGGAAGGGGGCCGCCCGGCTGAAATGCCTATCTTCAAAATCAATAATCCGCGCGCATCCGTTCGAATGTGGATGGGTGGCTCGGGGCGTCGCCGGAGCTAAAGCAAACACGCTGCGCCGCGCACGATTTTCCCGATAATCCCGGCAATTGGCTGGGCCGCGCGCGCGGGGAAATCACGGGAATCGTCCGCCGTGCAGCCGGGCGCCTCCTCAAATTGTATTACATTACCTACGGGGCGAGAGTTAATAAAACGACCGGCTGTGGGTATATACATATACGCATGCACACATGGGGGACGAGGCTGGCACGGGCTGGCGCGCATACATGATAAGTGCGCCGCGCGCGATCCTGTTATTAGCGCGCGCGGGCCCAGATTAGGGCGAGGCGTCTGGCCGCGGGCCAACCTCGGCAACGCCCGGCTCTTTGCTTAGCTCGCGCGCGAGTCTGCGCGCATCCTTTAACCTTTGCATTATGTCGTGGAGTCGATGCCTCGCGCGTTTCCCTTCCCTCTATATACATGTGTGCGAACGAGCGAACGTCGACACGGTGTATTTGCTCCTCGATCAGGGCTTCTCGAGCCTTCATGCCGGCGAGCAGTTGCCAGATCGTTGTGGGAAATAAGCCCGAGGGGTGCGCAGTTCTTTCCTTCTCGACTGTTTTTTCTTTTCCTCCCCCACCCCGCCCCCAAATAAACTGTTTCGAGCTGTTTGATGGGTGTCGCGAATTTTGTCGCCGGCTCCGATTTGCATTTACATTCGTGCAGCTATATACGCATATAGTTTCGTCAGTTTGCCAGCACTGCGCGACGGAGGATTATTTCAATAATGGATTTACGTACTGCGCGCTACAACCTTTTTTTTTGATGTTTCATTCTACCAAAGCGACGAGGTAGGTGTACCCGACACGGGCCACCTAAGCACGAACAGTTACTACATCGCGTCGAGTGTGAGTTTCTCAACGCTGTTGGTGGGAAACGAGAGTTCTATACTCGATACCCCTTCGAGTATATAGTTCGCATATTTTTCCAAGCCGAGTAACAGCGTTTTCAACAAAATCGTCTTTTTTCGGTCTCCAGACTCGCTGGAATCGAGAGAGAAAAAAGAGCGTTGTTGAGCCCACTCGACAAAAAGACTCATTGAAACGATTGTTCGAAAGGACGTACGATAGAACACAAAAATTGGTCGATGGACAATTGTTTTGGCCAAGTCTTGATGCGTCAGGAAAAATTTTCACTGGCTCGAGAGAAATAAGATGAAGAGTCGGGGGATTAGTGAAAAAAATGCGTAAAATGAGATTGCTAACAACATGTGGTATACGCGTTCCTAACCCTTCTTCAATATATTTCCCTCCGTCATTATTCTGTATCTACCAACGATATATTCCGTGCCGCGCATCGATGCTTTAGAAGCGCGTGTTCATATATGAAATCCAAAGTGTGCAGACGCACATTGTGCGCGCTTACCTTACGCAGAGCAACATAATATGCTTTGCACCCGTGGCACATCATACAAATTGTCTAATATTCCTAGCCGCCATAAAAATTGTATCATGCTAATTGGTTCACACTTTCTTAGTATCAAGGCAATTACACGTTAATTAAAGTATATGTAAATTAACACACGAAAAGAACAGGTATTCATACACTGCCTTTCCATACCCATCAAACCTCGTCGTAAAAACGGACAGCTCGTCGAGTCGAGGAGCATTTCATTATACAGATAGACTGCCTTCGATGCAATATTCATAAGCGATTAATTTTTTTTTTTTTTCCTTTCTCGTATCAAGGAAAGTAAAAGAATCCGCTTAATTGGCGTGCGGTGTTTTCAAGTGTTAAATTTGTCTAAAGTAGCTCCGTATCAGGAAGGAATCGCTTGCGTAACGTGCAATGATGGACTCGGCTGCTCCACAATTTTCTCGAGTTTTCGCGCAAACGAAGCGTGCAGCCAACACGGCACTCGCATTATCATTATCAACTGCGCGGATTACTATGCTGTTAAACTACCTTGTACAATGTTTAAAATACATTCATGCTGATTCTTGTATTCTTGTTGCCCACATTTTTCCAACATCGCGTTTTTTTTTATGACCGGTGTATCTTCAATATCTTACGTCGCCTGTTTTATTGATAGCTAGTCGATTTTGTCGTTTCGAGCTTGATTACACTGTGTGCGAAGTGTGTAAAGTGATTTTCGTCAATTATTAATTTGCTCAATTTTTAAGGTCTATTTTCGTTCGCAACTTGAATATGAAAAATATATCGGATCTATAATTAAATATAGCAGGACGTTTATGAAGTAAATTTGACTCAAGGTTACTCATTCCACTTTTTTTATTTCACAAACTGTCCGGTTCAAGTTTCTATTTTTTTTTACTAGTATATACAGCTTTTATCTCGCGAATGAAATTTGTTCATCCGTCTTTGGAACAATCTACAACTTGACTTCATTCAAAATTCACATTTGGGACAGACGGCGTTTCAAAAGACATTAATTTGATTTATTCGAATGCAGAATCGCAATCTCAAACGCACCGGTTTTTCGGCGATTCTCATATGATTTTACACGAGAGGCGATTCACTTCGAAATCACTGGTGATTCCCTTGATATTTTTTGTCATTTGTTTAAATTTTTCGTCGAATTCTAGACTGAATAGCTCTTGTTTTCAATCGAGCGAATGGAGCTGGAAGTTTTGTCCGTAACCAAATACCCCAAGGGGTTATTTGCTCCAAAAAATCACAAAAAATCACAAAAAAATCAAAAAATCACCAGACATTTCGAAATGAATAGCCCCTCGATTTTACATGTTGGAATCACGTTGAGGCCCGCATCCAGGACGAGTAACGATGATGTAAAGAGAATAAAGTTGACTCTAGGTGATCACTCGAGTCAGCGGCTAAAACGCACACCTGTTGGGTTTTAGCTATGGCAAGTTGAGTAGTGATTTTTGCGGGTGACAAGTGTGATGTTGTTGGGGGGAAGAAGGCTGAACAAGAAGTGTATTACACCGGTTTTTGGAGCTGTGTGGAAGTCAGTCACGCTCGGCGTGGTACGCGCGATGCGCTTCACGGCCGCTCGCTCGCATGTGCACGCCCGAATCGTATATATAAGTACGTACGAGTATAAATCGCCACATCCTGTGGCTGCCCGGCCATTTAAAAGGATGCACGCCTATATACTTCGGCCTTCTCCCCTCGAGTCCGTGCGTAACCTACATTTTTCGGCAGTCCCGCGGCGGCGGCGTTGTGTGTTTCGTCGCCTACGGCCAGAGACTCGAGTTGCGCGCGTGTCTATATATTTTCGTCATTCACACGAGCGATACTTGGTTTTACCGAACCTCGTTGACTTTTTTTTGTTTCCCGAGGGGGAAAAACGATGCCTATATGACGGCCTGTGGCATTGTCGCGAGGCATAGTTCGAGCGAGCATATTGAGGATAAATAAATCATTACGTATCAACTCACGTTCTCAACCTATACACACACACACACACACACGTTACGAAACATAAATTTATCAATGAACAAACTTCGTATTGGCATTGTGACATTTTCCTCTGTACAAATCACCCGGTACACGTTGTATAACCCTTGCATATAGTTGTATACGATTTTCTTCAACGTTTCCTAGCCGCAGTCCATTTCTACAGGAATAATTTGCGCGTGAATTTTTCTCTGTCGAATCACGGAACGTGGCCCGGTCGTGTCTAGACAACGCCAGCACTTCATTCCCAGGCATAATTCGTGCATATACATTTTTTTCGCGCGTAGACTCGCGCATATACACACGGTTCGTGCGGAATGATATATCGAGAAATACAAAGAAAAAGAGTTACGTTGAAGACTCACGGCAAACATTGGTACATACATGTATATACGTTTATTGGGAAGTTGGCTAAACGGGCTACATCTCCTGCTCGCGCAGTGTGATTTTCGGCCAGGTGACGTGTGGTACAGCTGTAAGATCTCAATGCAGTCTCGACATACACACACGTATATAGCAGGTATACATGAGATGTCGGGGGGGTTTGTCGGGTGTGCGGGGCGCATGAGCGGCGGCGGCGGCGGCGGCGGCGGCACCGGAAGTCTCGGCAGATCGTGTCGAACATCGGCGGCAAGTCACGATTTTCGTGAGCCGAATGATTGATGAGTCGCGCGCGGCTGTGTATAGCCGAGCGAGCGGGCGAGCGAGCGCTCAGCCACCTTTTTCACCTCGCTCTCGAGACTCCTCTTCTCGCGGGTGCGCATCTGCGAAACGCCGCGCGCGCGATATATGATTTATCGACGGGATGCGCGAGCCGCAACAAGTGCAGCCAGCTGCTATATATATACTCACACCGGGCCGCTCCTGAACAACGACTCCAGCTGACGCTCGTCCCCGTCGTCCTCGCAATCTGATATCACCTGTATTTATCGAGCTATTCAAGTATCCGCGGATTCAACAGGGACGTTTTCCTCGTGTGTTTATATACGACGTCGCGGCCATCCGCGGCTGGTAGTCGCTTGCGTCCGTAGCGCCAATAAATCCGTTAGCCTAAACCGCGCCGCGCGAGATTTGCATGTGATGGCCGATCCTCGAAATTAAGAGATCATCTCGACCTTGCGCTCCTATTGTGTGTAAATCGCGCGATTTCCGATTCATTCGAGCCTCGCGTCATTTGTATAGGACACGCCGCGCGAGACGATACAGCTCTGGCAATAGTTGTTCCGAGCTACAGCGCCAACAATTCCACCAGGATATGATCGATCAACGTTTTTTTCTCTCTGCGATCTCAGCGATTTGTACAAGCGATCGTTCATTACCCGAGTTTGGAAAGTTATTTGCACCCGCGGAAAAACTTCTTACGCTTCGCGGTTTCTCGCTCAGAGGAAAAGCTCAGTCAAAACACTGCGTATTTTGGAGACGATCCATTTGTATCCCCTCCTTCGAAGCTTGTCATTTACAAACGGCTAAACTTGCACTGTTGAGAATCGGAACTCGAATCAATTGGTAAACGACGTTGCGTCGGGTCGGTGCGCCCATGCGGTCGGTCGATTCGCGATTCATTTCCACTCCTCGAGTGTATATTTGAATGATCTAAAACATCATTGTCCGGCGCAATTCGATTGCACAGATTCGCTTTAGCGGCCGCGGTAGAAAATCGACACTTGTACTAATTGGTACACACATGCACAGGCACACCCCGACAATCGCAATATAACGTGTGTTAGTTTCGATCGGATTGAGACCGATATCAGCCGAATTACATAGTTCCACGTACTATTATCACGGAGGCATGAGATGGGGATAGCCCCATATTCCAACCCCCGATGATCTTGCGTTCGGTTATCACATGGGCTGTGCTTATTATATACCAGCAGCCGTGTCTAATGAGAAACAATAACAAATCAAGTGGGAATATACAAGTAAGAAGAAACGCGAGCACAATCCACGAGAGCTTTCTACGCGCATTTTTAATAAACCGGGCCGTCCTCTCGCGGGGATAATTCATCTGGCGAGGCGCTTGATATTGTTTATATGAAATAAACGGCACATTCGCGAGAAATTCCGCGCGGGGTATTATGCACGCGTGCGCGGCCGTACATACTCGAGAGGGAGAGGGATAGAGAGATAGATAGATAGATAGATATGTTTTATTGTATCAAGATACAAATTTGGTATTTACAGAGTATCAGTCATTTTTTAAAATTATACGTCATAATATAAACATTTTTTTTTTTTTTTACATATCATCCTTGTCATCAGTGTAAATATAAATATAAAGTTAATTATCACAGATAATGTGTCATCAAGAGTATACTAGTCATCAAGAGTTTTATCAACCTAGTTATCACAGATAACGTGTCTATTCTTATATTTAAAAATCTGAGGTCATTCGGTCATTTCTAAGAGATACAATTTCACGGAACGCTTGAAACTTGACAAGGACGGCAAGTTTTTATCTGAGGAGCGGAGGGAGTTCCAAAGGTGTGCTGCTTGCACTTGGAAGGAATTTAGACCAAAGTCGTTCCGCATTTTGGGGATTGAGAGTTCCGGTGCATCACCCCTGGAGGGCCTAGTGGACACGTACCTAGTGAAGAGGCTCAGAAGGTATTCCGGCTGTCGAATGCGCAGGATCTTGTACAAAAGTACAGCCATGAAATATTGCCTCCTTATATCCGTGCGCATCCAGCCCAACTTAGCCCTATAAGGTGTGATGTGTTCGTCCCTCCTCACACCGAAAACATATCTCACACATGAATTCTGCAGTACTTGTATTCTCTGTTTTTGTTCTTGAGATGCGTCAAGGTATACCACAGAACAGTAGTCAAGATGAGGGAACAGCAGTGCCATCGACAAGCGTCTACGCAGGATCTCGGTGGTGTACCTACGAAAGAATCGCAAGCAGTCCATGGTCCTATTCAATTTCTTTGTGACTGCATCGGTGTTTTAACGCCACGATAGAGTTTCATCAAGCACCACGCCAAGATCCTTGACTGTGCCAGAGAGAGACAGTGATGGATTATAGCCGCGCCAAATTGTGACGCGCTGACGATTTGACGCGAGGCAAACAATGCCGTGGCGCCTACACATACGTGTGAGAAACCGAATCGCTCGTCAATTTCACAAGCGGATCGGGAGACACACGCGGCCGTCTCTACCCGGGTGTCCGAGCGTTTCGTGCGTCGGGCCATTACAGTCCGACTGGCCGGAAGCATTTGTCGCCGTTTCAACGCGAGCGATTCGCTCGTTTTTCCCGTGGGCACTTCCTCGTTGGCGGGGGAACTTTTCAACATCGGTTCTTGCGATCGATTTTTCTCACCGCCGCGCTTTTCCAACGGTACAACCACACACACGCTGCGCAGGAAATTCGCTCGCTACAACGCGTTTTCGCGTCGTAACGATCGACTGGACGAATTAATTTCCCGGAGCGAGCTCGAGGAAAAGCCGAATGATTTTACCGCTGCCGCGAGCGTATGAGAAACAGAATAAAAGCGGCGAGCTTTTGAAAAAAAAAAATAAGAACGAGACTCGTGCGGGGTGTTACGTCGCGGCTGCGCGCCGGCGTACAGTCGCATTAGAGATTCCCGCGAGCGAGCGAGTGATTATCAAGCTGGAAATCATTGAAATTTAAAACCAGCCTCGTTGCCGCGCGCGGCGGCGGTGGCGGAAGTCGCGTCTAATGGTTTTCCGTGGGCTCGTTTATGCGCGCTCCTCTTCGAAATCACTTCGTTCCGCGTCCCGAGTCCTTCGGGCCTGCCAACCTCGCGACCGCGCCTCTCTTCGCCGGCCGCGATGCCCTTGTTTTTTTTCCTCTTCTCTCTCTCCTTTCCTCTCTTCTCTCTTTGTATCTATATATATATATATATATATACGCGCGCGGCTGCACAGTCTCGATCGAGTGGCCCCGTATTCTAATGGCGTATATACTTTTTAACGTCTCGCAATCTGCATCGGCTACGTTGTCTACTCGAGCTACACATACACCGATTCCTCGAGTTTTTGGATCTTTACGAATCCACATGCTGAGAAAATTAGTGTATGACCATCTCGTTATCTATATCCGCGGTCGAACAATTGCACGAACCAGTTGGGGCATATATAGCAAGCTAAAAATATCCAGGCATGTACATCCACGGCCGTGGCCTTGGAATACGTTGATGGGTTTCGATTTGAAGAATCGAACGGACGCTAAGTGCTCATTAGACGCTCGCGCAGCTAAGCAGTGATAGATCGCGCGCGCGCGAGACACAATACGATAATTGTATACATTCGTACGCGCTAGCATCTATATATAATGAAGAGGGAGATGCGGTGTGTAATCGTCGCCGGCTCGACGCGGCAAAGCGGGACACACGTCGAATCTTCCGGTACACTTTTTCACGGTGAAAAGCGGCTCTCGGAGTCATTAGGGGGAAGGGGGGGGGGAGGGAGCGCGATAGCATCTGCCGATTCGTCAAGCTCGGAAATCCAAGAAGCGGGTTGAAAATGAGCGTAGCGATGCAAATGCGAGCCAGAGCCGAAAAGAGAAGAGAGCCAGCCGCGCGCGCGCGTTGTGTATATATACCCACAGCCGGAGATTTGCTCGCGCGCTCGCGGCGCGCACCGCTACTCTTAGTAGTGCAAAGGTGAGCGCGCTCGGGTCGTCACTTCCGCCCGCGCCAACCGACTGCGCCGCCGCCGCCGCCGCCGCCGCCGCCGCCGTAGCTGATCTACAAGTTTAATCAGGGACCCGTTAAATTACCGCCGGCCGACAGCGCGCGCGCTCGCCTATATATATATATATATATATATATATATATATACGTGTTAATTGCGTATGCGCTTTCGGTGGTTGCGTCGAGCAGCTTTCGATTTTCATCGCGTGTTGCGCGCACACACGTGGCTCGAGCTGTGGGTTTGGATGTACGAGAGCAACCGGATTGATTGGATCGGAAATCGAGCTGGAACACACACACACACACACACACACACACACACATATGTATATAATTGACTGCTTCGTTCCGGCCTGTTGGCCGCGCGAGACATTGCGATTGGCTCTCGCGTAAGCTGTGTAAACGGCCCGTGTGGGAGAGAGACACACACACCGACGAGTGAGTCGTTTCGCTGATAATTTGAGATTTTTTTTGTGAGACGGCCATCAGGGAAGAATCATCATTTGGAGGATCATTTCTTTTCTCACTACACTCGGGAAAAATTCAATTTTGGGTTCGAGGAGAAAAATCAGTTTGACGCTGTAGCGGGGAGATTTGTTCTCCTGCCAAACAGACTCGTCTAGGATCGAGAATATAGAGGAAATTGCCAAGATTCCATTTTTACGGGTGACACGCTTTGAAGCTGCAGTTGTGATACGTTAAAGTTTTTCAGGTCGCAACCGGCGTTTCTTCAATCATTTCTATATACGCGAATGGAAATCGAATTTGCGTCACTTGTTTTCCGTTGCATCCAGCCAAGTGTATACGTGTGCCACGTCAGTCGGTGACATCTTAATGATCGGGTAATATTTTTTGAGTCTTGCAATTAATTTTCCACGAGGATAGGGTAAGAATGATCTTTTTTTCTCTTTTTCAAAAAATCCAATAAAACAGCTTGTAATTGTCGGGTTCTTTTTTTCCTCGGACGATACAAATCTCGTATTACACTCGCGCATATTGTCGGATTGCCATTCGCTCGGCGATGAAAATACAAAATTGCCTTTAGATATAATCGTAGAGATTATATAGAACGCGCCATTCGCACGCGAACCGAGATTCAATCTGTTTTTATTAATAAAACCTAATGTATCCGGAGATAAAAATCATTCGAGAATCAGCGGTCAGAATAGCGTTGACAGTGTTACAGCCGCGGCAACAAAAAATCAAACAGTTTTGTATACGCCACTAAACGCGAGAATCGACGAAACGCCTTCTTTCGAACGTAAAACTTCTCGTTTGCTTGTCTTTTTTTCCAACGCTACACGTATTTTCGTACGTCTTGAATTTTCCAGCATTATTCATTCAAATCGAATCAATTAATTCATCGCATTAATTCATCCAAACGGTGCTGTAAATACATGCGTTCGGTCGATTGAGGCTAGGAAAAGTTGAGATTATTTTTCCGTGTTGAAAAAGACAAAAGTGTACAGACAAACGTTATCGTTCTTACATCTATTTGGAACAGTTTTTTTGTTTTTCATCACACCACATACTTCATTGGTTTTGAACAATAATACTCTCGTCCAGAATCATACGTATTGAGCCACGAGCTTCACCCATTCGTAAGAACAGAACGAGCGTCTAATGACTTCCAGCGTAGGTTCCGGAGTCGATTAGCACTGTCTAGAAGCAAAACAACAACAAGAACGAGCGAGAAACCGACTGGGAGGATCCCGATTCGAAATTCACGAAATTCATCGATCGATCGCGGTCGGGAATAGCTGGCAAACATAGTCGAATTAATTACTTACTCACACGAGCTTGTGCGCCAATGTCGCATTGTATCGTCGGTTCGTTCGCCCCGAGACGCCGTCGATTATCGCCAGTCTCATTTCGCGAGTTCTCGCGATATACATGTATATACTGCGCGCGCGAGACAATGGGCCGATTCTCGCGAGAAACTCGTACTTCGCGCGGGTGTTCATACGCTCGCATATATATAGATGACCAGCTATATATATGCCGCGCGCGTATCGCACAGGCCATTGTACCTAGACGCGGCCGATATCGAAAAATTACTCGCGCGGTTATTTTTTCACGCGACAGTTCAGTCGCAGCGGCATTTCCGCTTGATTTTAAATTCGATCGTGACGGATTTGCGATGTATCGATATATCGCGATATAGAAGCGCAAATGTGATCTCGCGAGCAAAAATCCTCGAGTCAAGTTCGAACGAGAGGTATTTCGAGATTCGATCTTTTGAACAGTCGAAATTCAACTCCCTTGGGCCGACGGAGGATCATCAATTTTCCACGCGAGTATGTGCACCGTTATATAACTCGGCGTGTACTTAGGCTATCGTAAACTGCAAAATCTTGAGCGCCGCGACGCATCTTATCGTTGATCTCGGGGCAGAAATCACGTATAGCCGGAGTGGTTGCGAAAGCGCACGCACGTAATATTGAATTGATACAAACTCTCAACAATAATATGATTAATCCCTCGCCTCGCATCGAGACATATTATTTTGCATTTCGTAGAATCCCTCGCTGCCTCGCTCCGCGAAATATACGATCGTAACTTTATCCTCTCCGATCTATTATTCATACCGCGAATCGCGATTTGATATGTATTCAAATGGAATCTATATACGCGCGCAAGCGCAGGACGACGTGGATTTTCGTAATGCTGCGCTTCGCCAGCTCACCCCGAGGAATTAATCTCCGTCCGTCTGCAGCCTCGAAATTCATTATATATACATATAACGCGCCAACCGAATTCCCATAGCGTCGGATGAATCCACGAGATATCGCGAGGAATTTCCACTGCGCGCCAACCCGAAAATAATAAATCCCAGCCTGTCGGTGGCGGAGGGCCTTTGCTTTCTTATATCGAGAAGCGTTTTTCGTCGCGAGCGCGGCCAATCATCCGATACGGATCGCCATACGCGCGAAATAAATTAATCTCGGTATGTGGGTATGCTCGCTACCGAATCTCGCGCGGGTGTGCAGCGTGACGTCTTTTCCTGTCGCTTCGAGAGGGATACTTTTTTGCTTTTTCGAGAGCCGATATTCTCTTTCACTTCCGCGTGATGGCGCTGGTTGATTTTGAGGCGCATACTCGTTTAAATAATTTCACGCGGACAAATTTCCGATCAGTCCGATGAGATAGAAAATGAAACGCTACGAAGGAGCTTCTTCGAAATATTCACTTCTAGATGTAAGTGCCGAGTGAATTGGATTCATTACTTTTTCCAAAATTCTTATTCTCTCTCGCATATACTCGATCCGCTCGAGACTTGGTAGCCGTTCTCTTGATTTTTACGAGTACGTTGAGTGGGAGACGGTTTCGGAAAATGTATATAGGTTCCGAGTTGATTTTGCCGATTTCACCTGGGCGACTAATTTACGCGCGTCGTGTCACATCTTGCGTGATTCTTTTTTTTTTTTGGTAAGCTGGACCTGGACTGTATTGCACTCGATCGAAATATGCGTAGAGACATGTGCTACATGTGTAAAAATAACATAGGGATAGGAAAGAAATGATTGATCTTGAATAACTTGGAGGAATAGAAAAGTTCAGCTAAATTATAACAATACGTGTATTACCGTTTACGGATATACCCAAAAACTAAACCTCAAAAACTTGCACACACACAAATACTGGCTTCTCCTTGTTAATAAATGAGGACTCTTTTCTCGATTTGATATTATTCGAATTTTCTATAATGGGACTTGATACATCCAGTTCAAATAAAAATTCTGCGATCATGAAAAATGTACTACATCATCATTGACATTAGCCAGCATTTACATACAGCAAGTCTTTATTTGTATAATATTTATCCCATTAGAGAATCACATAGGTAAGTTTGATGGAACGAGTCACAAAACACATAGCAAAGCGATGACTGATTACTTGTCACAGAATGGAAACTGACAAATTATACTATAAGTACATTGCTGACAAAGTATCAATTGCTAAACGAGGATGTGAATTTTTCATAGCTTCAAACTCAGATAATATTTTTATCTCATTTTTATGATTAACTATAAATGCGATGATTCTGTTTTTCAGAGAAGGACTATTGCAGCTATCAGCTAATATTAAAAATTCGATTACATTACTTAGAGTGACTTGTTTGTACAATAATTCTTCGCACATCATCTTCAACCCCTTAATATCATATTTATCGGATATTCTCAGTAAGTCTGTAGAATTCTCATCAAAGTTCTTCACTTTTCCTGTGTAAATATACTGTAGCATGCTACTCACACAACCGCTACTGAAATCAATTATTTCTACTCTATTCTCTTGAGTCTCTATCATATCACTTTCAAACATGGCTGAAAATACTGAACTTCTAGCGGCAAGAATTGCTCTGTGCACATGAAATTCTTCATTATTTGTCACCAGTACAACATCAGTTAATTTTTTGTTTTCTAAGAGTAAGCTCAGGTCGTCATAAATACTGAATTGATCTTGAGAACTCGTAACTTCTGTTTCCTCATTGTTGGTGACTACTTTATTGCTGAGGCTGTACACAATTTTACATACTATGGTTAAAGTGCCATTTGTTAATAACCCGTTAGATTCATCAAGGAGATATTCTTGTTCTACAAATTGAAGCCATCCATATCCTTCTGACTTTTCATAAAGATGATTGAGCTTTGCGCTCTTTACAAGTAAATTTTGTCTGTTCATTATACTGACAGTACTCTGTGCCATAACTCTCAATTCATTTTCTTTTTTTTGAACATGTATAAATATTGATACAGAACTATTTGATTTTTCATTCCTGCCTTTTGGATATAGATACAACATCCATTTTGAATCATCTTCACCAGAATAAAATACTGGCGAAATTAAGCGTTCTCCCATAACCATGCAATGGAGATTGTAATTCCGAATTGTCCATTTATAATTGATTTCAGCTTTTTCAATTTTAGTAATGCCTGAACATTTTCTTCCATACTCATCCATGATTTCTTACAAAGGATTAAGATGCAGATCAAATTCATAGCAGCCTTCACTCTTGGTTTTGATTTTGTTTCATTTTGGGCTATATCAAAATCTTGATTAGACTTATAACTGTTGATCTCTGGCTAATGCTCTTGGACAACTGAAAATAAGAGAAACCGATCAAGTCTCACCTGAGGCACTCTAATCCTAACCTCTCAAAAGTATATTTGTAAAAGCTACAGAAACGGGAAATGACCAACTTTGATATCCTTTCCTCGACACCCATAAAATTATCGAGTAACTCGCTCATTTGCACTGTTGACTCAACGAGTCGTAACTTGAATAAAGTATAGCAATAGCATTACAACCACATCGATCATAAAACTTGCGAGATGACAATGAAAATACCTGTACGACTGAATCGCAGTTGTTGCCTACGTCTGAGTCAATTGTCAAAGAAAAGACAGACCATATGAATCTTCTTTCGTCGGGTCTTCTCTTAGTCGTTGGTCGCAAAACGATTTATACCTCACGACCAATGAGGAAAAGTTAACATAAGCAAAACATGTGCTGAATGCCAAATGGCCGGCAAACCTGAATCTGAAATCATCTCGCGGGGAGCGGGAGACGGGAACAGAGTTGCCAGTTTGCCAGTTTGACATATAACATATCTAACCATGAAGTAAGCACTTCATGTATCTCACTGTAGTCTGTATCTCACTGTGGAGTGTGGGGGCTGTGCTTCACCAGCCCGCCACGTGAGGCGCCCGAGTAACGATTTCGGCTTAGCGTCGATCGCAGTCGATCGCCTCGAACGCGATAGTATTGAGCTACTTTTTTGCGTGTACTCAAAAGTATCAATGTATTTTACGTGCAAGAATTGATTGAAGAAGGTATATATATATACTTCACCGTTACCCTATAGACAGCCCGACATAAAACACATTCCGTTACGATTGAAGCTTCAATGGTTGAACGTATAAATCTGTCCTAATAGATAATTTAAACAACAATACTACGAGAACACACACGTGTCTACCTCAGCTATCGCGATAGCTTCATGTTGCTTTATTAGACGTTAAACCAGTAGCCGCAGTAAAATCGTTGATATCCTTAACAAGTTGCTCGCTCATCATGATTGCCTATATGTACATACATACAAAGTAGTAGCAATTACCAAAGAAGATACAGCGTTGCTTAGCGATGCAATCACAGATATCCGACCAAATTCATGAATTTACTCGTAATAAAACGAAAATATGTATATGCGGTTGTATAATATCCGAGTTTGCTCGTGTGAGTTTCCTGGCCGATTCGCGCGCATTACATCGACGCAATTCCGAATCTTGCGATGTTCTCCTGCGATCTCCTCTATAACCATGTTAGTGGAGCAGACTTAGATTTTGAGCCCTAAAAAAAAACCGCTGCCAAGTACCTCAGCAGTATGCTTTCTCAAAGTATTGCAATTGAACCTCAACTTGCATTAATCACCACTCTTTGAGAAAGCAAAATGAACCTCTAACTTATTTCCTTCACTCCATAGTAACGGTTGCTAAGGACGTAAACAACGGTTGCTATGGCAAATATCCGAGCTTTGATGTTCTTACTTCTTAGTCGTCAACAGTTCCGAAAATGGACCTCTAACTGACTTTTCCCATTCCATAGTAACGATTAATAAGGACGTCAACAACGGTTGCTATGGTAAATGTCGGAGCTTCGATGTTCTTACTTCTTAGTCATCAACAGTTCCGAAAATGGACCTCCAACAGACTTTTCCCACTCCATAGTAACGGTTGCTAAGGACGTAAACAACGTTTGCTATGGTAAATGTCGGAGCTTCGATGTTCTTACTTCTTAGTCATCAACAGTTCCGAAAATGGACCTCCAACAGACTTTTCCCACTCCATAGTAACGGTTGCTAAGGACGTAAACAATGGTTGCTATGGTAAATGTCGGAGCTTCGATGTTCTTACTTCTTAGTCATCAACAGTTCCAAAAATGGACTTCAAACTGACTTTTCCCACTCCATAGTAACGGTTGTTAAGGACTTAAACAACAGCTGCTATGGTAAACGTCTGAGCTTCGATGTTCTTACTTCTTAGTCATCAACAGTTCCAAAAATGGACCTCCAACTGACTTTTTCCATTCCCTAGTTACGGTTGCAAGGGATATAAACAACGGTTGCTAGAGACATTAACAATGGTTTCTACGGGAAATGTCTCTTTGATTCTTATAGAATCCCATAAATATACAAACCCAAATGATCATTTATCATGAATTATATGAGAACTTATCAAAAACACGATAGCAACGGTTGCCATGGAAATAAACAACGGATGCTACTAAACACCGAACTCAGTTCACATCTTTCGGAGACCGACCTGTGTGCAAAATTTCAGGACAATCGGACTATTCCTTCCAAAGTCATCGTACGACCAAAAAAGTCAGTCTGAAGCTGAATTTTGTATCTCCATAGCAACGGTTGCTAAGAGAATAAACAATGGTTGTTCCAAAATGAATGTCTTATCGATTCTCATCGATCGTCGAAAGAATTGGAGACCCATCGTGCATTGATGATGATTTTTGGAGCTTTTATCAAAAACACGTTAGCAACGGTTGCTAGAGAAATAAACAACGGATTTGGCTGAAAATTGAACTCGACCGAGATTTTATAGCGACTAACCTGTGTGCAAAATTTCTTCTAAAGTTATCGTACGACAAAAAAGTGCACGTACGTACAGACGTACGTACATACATACAGACATTTTCGGATTTCCATGTTTTTCGACCCGTAGATTACGAAAATCGAGGTCCCGAAGTCCGATTCGGTGGGTCGATTTTTACCCCGTTACAAAGCTTTCTCTTTGAGAAAGCAATAAAAACCGCATTTTGAAAGCACTAGGGTGTACATTGGCTCTTCAGTATCAAATGGTCAATTTTGTAGACGGCTCCTACCACTGCAACATTGTTAAAAAAATTGGCAAAAGTTGTAAAATGAGGACACATACTATGTCTCGCGCTCGTTGAATGTAGGCATAAGATCGTGAATCCGCTGTCTTAATGTCCACTTCGAAACAACATGGCTCACGTTCGTCATTGTGAGCTACTCGTCGTACGCGCCGAGCGTATTATTTTCGCCGATATAGCCACTTGGCACTTTCCCCCTATGAAATCACTACAATATATACGTATCCACGCGTCGATACGCACTCCCAAGCCAATATCTCAACTCAATCAAAATTCCTCGCCCACGCGCGCATTCCCCATATCGTGTGTAAGCTTTCGTTCTTTTTGTCTTTGGCGCTCGAGCTCGACGCGCACGCCTGCAGTTTCTCTCTCCGGGTCTGGCTCACGTGCGTGCGTTCCAGAGATCTGCCTCTCGTTCACACCTGCGCGCTCGAGCGAGTGCGCCGAGCAATAATTATTGTCCGCGATTCCCTGACAGAAAGAAGGGAGCGTCCCGAAGGTAAATTTATGCCTCGCTCGATCCTCCGAGCCGCGCGAAAAATAACCCGCTAATATGCATACACACATATACATATACGCTTTGGCGCGTGCGTTTATACATACTATAGCGCGGCTTAATACCACATGAGCGTTTATTTAATCGGCTCTCTGCCGAGATATCGCGCGCGTTTAAATGTAATACGCGTGTTTCGCCTCTCGGCTAATGAGTCTCATTTGAGATACCGGCATTTGGTGTATGTATCAATCCCTCCGCCGCCGATCCGCACTCTAATTTCGGATTATCTCTTACACACACGGCAGCCGTCGCTGTTAATTCGCGAGAACGTTTTTCGGTATGTTGTTCTTCGTGTCGATTAATTTTCCAACTGCTGGCTACCACATTATTGGTGTGTATAAAACTAAATTTCAAAAATTTGGAAGAAAAAAATCGATATTCAGATGTACAATCAACAGATTGTGAATAAAAGAGAAAAGTGTAAATCACAGGATTAGGCTTTTGAATATTTGAAATGAGAGAGGAAATTTGATCCAGCCCGCGTCGCTTTCTTCATTCTCACTCGCGTCCTCTACCTACTCATTGATTAATTCAACACTGCAGGCGACTGCGATACATCTCGAAGTTTTTGCAGAATCCAATGTGGTGTCGAGTGTCCGCGCGATTACACTCACGTGCCAAAAGTTCGGAGCTTTCGCTCACAGACAGTACAAATGGCTGAGCTCATTAGTTATACACAGCGCTGTGGGCGCGAGGTAGGCTGTGAGTGCTAGAATCCAATCGAGGTGCAAACGACGAGTCGAAAGGTTATTCGCATTGGAATTGTACGGTGCACTTAAACCGTGCCATCGTGGGCTAATACGACCAGCCGAATTGTTAAATTCAAACGTGTCGTAATCCCGCGTGGAAACCATGTAAATTTCGTAGAGCATCGGATATACGAGCGGGAAATTGATTTTTTTCCCGGCGGCAGCAGGAATAAACTTTGACTTTTCGGGCTTCAACATGAGGCGCAAGCGAAAGAGAGACAATAACGCGCATCGAACCGCTGCCAAAGCAGTGTCAGATCTCGAGACTGGCGCAGCGCGCGGCAAAAAGCCGCTGCAGCCGACGGTCGCGTGTCCGGCGGTGCGCTTGGTTTTTGCCGCGCGCTCGCGCGGCGAGATCTCGGTTGCGCATCTCTGCAGCACAGAGCGGGCGGCGGAACAATGGGCATTATGTGGAACACTCGTCGCGCCAGCCTCACACGTGGCTACCGCCGTTTCTTTATTTATTTATGTATTTTACGCCGCAGGTGTCTCTCTCTCTCTCTCTCTCTCTCTCTCTCTCTCTCTCTCTCTCTCTGCCACTTTGATTTATGCGCTCCGAGGCGTAAATCAACGGCTTCCATGGCGCTTCTCCAACTTTTTTTATCCCCCCACGAGCCGAACGCAGGCTGATGCTGCGGTGAAAAGCCTGAGTTGTGCTGCAGCCGTGTCGGCTCTTTGTCACTTTAGTTGAGGAAGCTCGTTTGCTCGTTGGCTCGAGAGATTCGCGCCCGCGCGCGAGCCCCCTTTTCCGCGTTCTTATCTGCGCACGCGTGCGCACGCGTGCGCCCGCAAATTCCTCGCTTCCAGTAGCCCGACATCATATGGGTGTATTTTAAATATCGTATGCTTCGCCGCTGTCGCTCTATTGCCACTTCCCTCAGTATACTACTTGTCATTTGCACTTTTTACGCTACTGTCGTTCGTAAAATTGTCGAGGAACTATTTACACCTCGGCAACGTAGGAGTTGCCCTGAACACGACGTACCTTTTTTCAATATATGGTACAAAATAGCGTCTAGGTGGCTTGTGTACATGTTTTTTTTTTTCCGATGAGTAAAACGGTGAGCACTGTAGCAACCTCGATACACTAGAGGGGAAAAAATTGCTTTTATCTTAATCAATCAATTTCTCTCCAAAATCCACAAATTGGCATTGATTTAAACGTTTTTCTTCTTTTTCTGGTGTGAATCAATTTTGGATCGTTTGTTGCAAATGTACACTGAGAAAAAAAGTCAGTTGAAACAACAGCCATTCGCCAATAAATATGCACAATGATTTTTTTCCTTCAATTCAATGGACGTGGCAGTTAACTTGACGATCATAAAGTGTTGATACAACCATTGAACGTATCCAAGACTGAAAGGAAAAATGTTGAATATATATATATATGATGCCCTTAGACTCGGTAAGGTAGCCGAATCACCAGAAATTCAAAGAAGCGCCTATTTACATACATTGGTTATTATTATTATTACTATTATTATTTATCTTGATATTATTTCGCTCTCGCACTTACAACGCAGTCGCAATACTGACATGAGACACATCTCGCAGATACATGTACATATATACACCTATAATGTTCGCATACGCGTGTTGAGGGCCATATACTTAATCGGCCTTATATACAAACCGTCCTCGTTTCCCGTCACTTGCGAGAAAGATGCGAACCCTGGAACCCTGGAACGATCAACCCGCGAATACGTTGATCGTTCCAACGAATACTTTGTCATTTTAACCAAAAAAATCAATTGTTACAATTGATCCTCACCTATTCAATCAAAGTAACTCGCTTCAGTCAATTCAACATACATAAATACTTTGCATTAACTAAATACTCATTAGTCCAACTGATACTTCTTTGTTTCAATATCATTTTCTGTTAAATCAATGGCACCGCGGCAGTTGTGCGTATATTCATTGGCAGTGGCAGTTGTTTTGACTGACTTTTTTTCTCAGTGTAATTATCCATCGTACGTACAAAACTCCAATAGCTAGTTCAATAGATAATCTATCTAAGAAGCCGGTTATACAATTCCATAACAATCGGATGAAAATTGAACGAGCTACACATTGACCGCAAATTTGAAAAATGTAGCTTAGAGAAAAAAATGAACTATGAAGTTTTATTTATACGCGATCAAGAGGCTCTTCGGGAAATAGGGTGTAAAAATGGTGTGTAAGCTTGGTCCCTCCCCCTGAAATAGTTCTAGATCATTGAAGCCAAAAAGAAAAGAACGGGGCGAGCAAAGCGTTTGCTGCTGGTAGCGTAATAGCCATTAACAAAAGAACCTTGGCCGCGGGGAAATCGTATAAAATAGTTCAAATTCCAAGTGACCTGGTGCGCGGCTACCGTGGAATACTCGAAGGAAGCGAGGAATGTTGAGAAAATCCGGCGTATCGTGAATGGGCTGCAATTACACCAAATGGAGTCGCGCGTGTCTTTGGCCTTATACCTATAGAGGAGCGCGGGTTTAGTATATACAGGTACGGAGGGCACACGTGCAGAGGTATTACGCTTGCTTGCTTTCGCGGGGGGGAAAAGAGACGCGGGCGGATTATATACGCGCGGCTTAGGGACAATCGTGGGAATTGCAGCGGAACGCGCGCGGCGGCAGCGGCCTTGAATACAAGCGCCGGGGCTCATTCATGTCGATCGTCGCTCTTGCGCGCCGGCCCGGTGATTCGCGGGCCGCTTGACAGATCAATCGCGCGCGTCCCTCTCGACTCGCGAGCCGTCCAAGCAGCAGCAGCAGCAGCAGCAGCTCGTCGCGGCTGTTGGCCCCTTGTACGCGTACACACACACAGGCTCTGCGCTGCAGTTGCGATCCGATGGAAATTTATAATCTGCTTCCGGCCCCGCCGCGAGAATCCCGACTACACGATTTATGCGAAACGTCGCGTTCTCCCGAGCGCAGGATATGGCCGCGAATTCCTCAAACTGGCAAATTTTACTGTTCGCTTCGGTGAAAACGCTTTTCGCTGTATATCCACAGTGAACAGAAGCCAAACGACCTCTGAGGACGCGAGTCTCTGTGATATTTAGTTACGCTGCAGTGGCTGTTCGACTGAAAGTTACACTAACCGATTTTCACTGTAGGTTAGAGTGAGCTATGTATTGGACGGGAGCTCACAGTGCAGAATATTCGCTGTAAAGAACTGAGGGAGTTGTCCAACTCGAGACCGTATAGTCAAGTCGTGCTGAAGCTCTTTTCGGCTCTAACGCCATGCATATATGCCAAGAATCTAAGTAGCTTCAAATTTAGATATATAGAACTCCTTCGGCGCGAATGAGAAGAACTTGGGATAATTGGGAACAAGGCAAAGGGGGTTCCAGATTTCTCAAGGGGAAAGCGTGAGATACAATTTTACTCTGTGATTTGATTGGTTTGGACCTAACTACATGACGCGAGTGAGATAAATAGTATATGATGGTTATATACGAGAGAGAGAGAGAGAGAGAGAGAGAGAGAGAGAGAGAGAGAGATAGATAGATATGTTTTGTTTTTACATATCATCCTTGTCAATCATAGTAAAATTCGTAAAACTAATTATCACAGATAACGAGTCAGTATTGGTATAATAATAATTATACAGCTGGTCATCATATATTCAGACAAATGGTCATCGTAAGGAACTTCATAAAAGATGTTAATGTCATTCATTTAATTCTAAAAAATACTTTCTTACGGAACGTTTGAAACTTGACAAAGACGGCAGGTTTCTATCCGAGGACCGAAGGGAGTTCCAGAGGTGCGCTGCTTGCACCTGGAATGAATTTAGTCCGAAAGTATTCCTCATTTTGGGGACCGAGAGTTCCGGTGCATCACCCCTGGAGGGCCTAGTGGACACATACCTAGTGAAGAGGCTCAGTAGGTATTTCGGTTCGCGGATGCGCAGGATCTTGTACAAAAGTACAGAGAGATTTATTAGATTAGATTAGATTTCCATTTATTGACATAAGACTGGGGAGTCTTTTGAGCCACATCATAATACAAAGAAGTTGTGGGTGCAGCACAAACTTCAGCATAAAAATCATACAATCAAACTGTCACGCAGGGACGGGTAAGGTTACTTAAAACTAAGGTACAATAAAATACATTAAAAATAAAAATAAAAATAAAGATAAAAATAAAAATAAAGATCAAACATAATAAAAAGCAAACATCGAGAATATAGAGTTTACGGGCTGTTCCAACGTTAAGAGTAAAAAAAGGAAAAACAAAAAATGGCTTAAAAAAAAAAAAAATAACTGACATTAAAAAAAAGCCACGCAGATAGAAAATACAATTAGGTTCAAGAACAGTTAGAGTACGTGACGCTCTGGTAATGATAAGTGCTACGATACCCGATTAAGATTGAAAACCGCGGTGGAGTTTTCGACTCCCAGAGACAGCATAAATTCGCGCAGTTTATGTTTAAAACACGGCGAGCGGTAGTGCGATCGCAGTTCGGCAGGGAGGTCGTTCCACTGCCGTGGTCCGAAGACAGTGAAGGCGCACTGAAGGCTTTTGGTTCGCGCTCCGAGCACAAAGAGGTCCAGTTCTGGTCTGCGCTCTATTCTGCGGTTGACTGTAGAGTTAAAAATAAGGCCATTGCTGAGGTAGACCGGCTGGCCCGTTTGCAGCACGCTCGCCAAGAGTTTAAGCAAAACATATCTGTTACGCGCCGAATACGTCAGAATACCTTGCTCGACATAGTGAGGGGACATGTGCGCGAAGTAATCGATCCCTAACGCGAATCTGAGGGCTGCGTTTTTGCACCTGCTCAGCCTGGAAGTGTGCTCGACAGAGAGGTCGGTGAAGAGCCCCGCGCAGTAGTCGAACAAGGGAAAAACTAGGGCCTGAACAAGACTCAACCTGACAGTCCGTGGAAGGAAGTAACCATTCTTCCTGATTTTGGCGAGTGCTGCAACGCTCTTCTTGGCAGTAATGATAGTTTGGGGTCTCCAGGAGAGGGTGCTGTCAAGCGTAACTCCGAGAATTTTAATATCCGCGGTAGTATTGATGATGGCGCCGTCGATGCGGATCTCTGGCAAGGGCGAGTCGCGAAGGCGGCTTATGTAGCCCGGTGAGCCAAACCACACCAGAGAGAGAGAGAGAGAGAGAGAGAGAGAGAGAGAGAGAGAGAGAGAGAGAGAGAGAGAGAGAACGCAGACAACAGAGAAGCAAAGTCACGCGGTTACCAATTCAACGAGCAACACGTCAGTTCTTGTTGAGGAAACCGAGGATACAACGAGGTTTGAGGTTCTAATTGTCAAATGCCAATCTGAGAATTCGAAAAGGCACACATGGAAATCAGTTGATGAGCATGATATGTGCGGGAACAATCGCTCCGCCGTGAGCATTGCATAAAATATGAATTGTGGCAAATGTGCGAGCTCAAAAAAGGAGCCTACGGGCCGATAACAAAAAAAAATGAGAAGAATCGGTTAAATGTAGCTGCGATAGGTGTACACACGAGAAGCGAGATGGCACTGCACCCGATTGAGAGCGAATCTCGAACGGGCAGTCAAGCTCAATTGATCGGTACAAAAAAAAAACGAAAAGAACTGATCACGAGTTAGGGTAATATTGCATACACGCAGGCGCGCGCGCGTCACATGTCGTTTGGCGGGCATTCATATTTACAAGCTGCCCCCGCGCAACGGCCCGCCGCCGGGTATATACGAGTGTATATACGCGCATGTGCAGGGTTTTTGCCCGGGCGGCGCGTGCCCACGCGCCAAAGTCAATTACGCGCCGCGAAGGCGCGCGAGAGAGAGAGAGAGAGAGAGAGAGAGAGAGGGCCACAGGCACATGGTTAGCGCTAATTGAAAATAATCCGCGTACTTCCTGGGCAGCTGATTCGAATTGAATGGGGACAGAAGCGGAGCGGCCCCCGATATACACTTCAAAGGCGACCACCACGTCCCGGGATAATTGCTCCCCGCTACACCACGCCAGATGGACCTGCAGTGATATACACGTGCGCGCGCGTTGTATATATATAGTTTGTCGTACGTTGCAGTCGAGCGATGCCGCGCGCGCGCGGTGAGACACTCGCGAGAGTACGAATACGCGGCAAAAAGCCCGATTACTTTGCCGCCAGCCGCGATCCTTTTTGTTTTTGCCCGGCATGTATGTATACGTATGGATGGATGGCCCTGATGGATTATGTATTCTGGAGAGCTCCAGCTCCCCTTCTTTGTTTTGTTCAAACTACATTAAAGATATGATGAGGAAATTTTTTCCCTTCCCTGAAGCGACGCTCTTGTGATTTTTCGCTCGAGTTCAATGCGGATAACCGCGCTTCACTTTTACTATGCTATTAGGCTATTTCATCACGTGACTAGCAAACGGCGCGAACCCAAGCTGGGGGTACAAGATTCCATAAGAGAGCATGGGAAAATTTCTGTAAATAATTTTCTTGCCGTATAAAAACCGTGAATTTGAAAAGTACGCCCCAATTCGGGAACCTTGAGGCACCAGGTTCCAGGTAAAAATTATTTGAGCGAGTTTAGAAATTGGATTTCTTTGTAAATCGAAGATCAAATGAACAGTCCGCACGTTCCTCAACGTTCCGTCCAGTCAGCTGATAGAAACATTTGTTTTTTTAGATATTAACAATAAATAAAAAAGTTTAGAGTGATTGTAAGTTACACATTAATTATAATAATTATTTTAGATGTAAAAAATATTTTTTTTAAATAATTATTATCAAAATAATTTGGAAAATTATTAACAATAAATAACATGATGATTGATGTGTATCACTCTGAAAACGTTTATTATAAATGATAAGTAACTTACGATCACTATAAACTTTTTTATTTATTGTAAATATCTAGAAAACTAATTTTTCTATCAGCTGACTGGACGGAACGTTGAGGAACGTGCGGACTGCTCATTTTATCTTCGATTTACAGAAAGATCCGACTTCTAAACTCGCACAAATAATTTTTGCATTAAACCTGGTGCTTCAAGGTTCTCGAGTTGGGGCGTATTTTTCAAATTCACGGCTTTTTTACGGCAAGAAAATTATTTACAGAAATTTTCCCATGCTCTCTTATGGATTGTTGTACCCCCAGCTTGGGTTCGCGCCGTCTGCTGGTCACGTGATGAAATAGCCTAATAAACTTACCCGGGTTTGAAATGGTTGTGAATTGACTATTAAATATTCAGAGCCGTGGTGGCTCAGTGGATAAGACTCGAGACTCTCGCCTAAAGGGTCTGCGCTTCGAATCCCGGCGTGTGCACTTCTGATATTTTCAAGTGCATTGAAATTCACAACACCGCGGCTCGGTGGCTCGGAACCCACCTAAAACTGTAGGGACAGTTGCGATGTGCGCATTTGCATCGCAACTATAGGGACAAACAAATTCGCCATTTCTGTTCTTGCAAGTACGGAGATAAAATAACGAAAGTAAGATTGGTTGAAACAGATCCCCAAATCGTGAGATCAAGTGCAATTGCAAGACAAAATGCGAACCCAGAAGGTGTAGTTGTAAGAAGAACGAGGCATTATTTTGTCTTCGTACTCGCAAGAACAAAAATGGCGAATTTGTCCCTATACAGACGCGCACATTTTGGACTCGCATGTTGTTTTACAATTGCAGTTGATCTCATCATTTGGCGATCTCTTCCAACCAATCTTACTTGTGTTATTTTGCTGCAAACAAAATTCCGGCTGGTGAGATTTTTTTATGCTATGAAACTTTAAATGTATTGACTGGCTGATAATTCCTCTAGTTTTTTAATCCTGTTAATTACAGGAGTTTTTCTCCAGTCAGGATCGTTTCTAGTCTACGGTTTCCCTGGGACCCCTTTTTTAAGGTGTTTTCTAATAGCAAATTTCATCAGGATTGTGAGAAAAATAGTGAAAAAATTCCAATCGATGCGCAAGTTTGAGGAAAATTGAGATTTCCGGCTCAATAATTATGTATGGGATGCCGTGATCTGAGTATGAATTCTCATACAATCGACCTCAGAGAGTCCGGGAAAAATAATGAAAAAATTCCAACACGCCCACGCTTTGAGATATCGAAAGTCGAAAATCGAAAAATGCAATCCACCTTGGGTTATTTGGGTTATTGTTTTAACCGAGAATGAATTTCTTTATGATATAATCTCGGTAAAGCTGAGTAAATTCATTTTCGGTTAAAACAATAACCCAAATAACCCCAATAACCCAAATAACCCAAAAAACCTTAATTACTGAAAGAATTTCAAGTGGATCGCATTTATCTGTATGTTTTCATCTCATGTTAAAACAATAACCCCAATAACCCAAGGTGGATTGCATTTTTCGATTTTCGACTTTCGATATCTCAAAGCGTGGGCGTGTTGGAATTTTTTCATTATTTTTCCCGGACTCTCTGAGGTCGATTGTATGAGAATCCAGTCTCAGATCACGGCATCCCATACATAATTATTGAGCCGGAAAACTCAATTTTCCTCAAACTTGCGCATTGATTGGAATTTTTTCACTATTTTTTCCATAATCCTGATGAAATTTGCTATTAGAAAACACCTTAAAAAAGGGATCCCAGGGAAACCGTAGAATCGTCATCTTCAAGGGCGCTTTCATCTGTTAGAAGCAAAGAATGATCAAAGTTTCGAAGTCCATATTTTGATCTCGTTCTCCTGATCATGTTGGTGTCCTTTTTTTCAAAGCTTGCCAAAAAATATGAAGTGTTTAGCAAAGCCCGACAAATTTAAATATAGTTAGTAACGTATCATCATTAATCTAATCTGTGGGTCATGAATCTTGATCCGAAACTTTGTCAGAGATGGTTTATTTGTGGCCAGTACAGTTTATATCTACAGCGAAAGTCTACTTTGTCAATTTATCCGATTTCATGCATTCATAATATATGTATGCGACTTTGGGCTTGCACTGCATAAAATGCATAAAATCGCAAGAATGATTGTCTGTGGAGGAACAAGCGAGCCAACTGGTATTTAGAAATATTGTTTGTGTTGCAGAATGCTGGAGAGCTACGAGCGGGGCGAGGTGACCCCACCGCCGGGCGGGCCGTCGGGCTACGCTGGCTCGCCGGGTCTGCTCGCGCTGCACTCGTCCCTGTACGCGACGCCCACCCCCCGGCCCTTCGACATAGACTCGGGCATCGACGGCAACGACAGCCCCATGTCCATGGACGCCCAGATCGTCCCGGTAAGCTCTTCTCCTCAAACGCTACGCCAAACCAATTTCAATCGCGTCTAACGAAATCACCCGCACAGCATTTGCCCATATTTCACATTGGCTGTAGCTTATGCGGCGAATTTATAAATTGCTTCTAAACAGAATTGGAAAATTTGGAGAATCCAAGTGAGCGGACAGGATTTCGCGGAAGACCGACCGGATGGTTTATAGCGATTATATAAGTATACATAGGCAGTGGCTCCCGGAACTTCAAACGCGTTTTAACGTCGTTTGTATTCCCACCGCCCCAGGTGGGGATAAAAACAATCTCCCCGCGGCTGGAATTAAAATATCGTCTAATAGCAGAGCGTGGTTTCGATCCACGGACCTCTGGGTTATGGGCCCAGCACGCTTCCACTGCGCCACTCTGCTCTCTGGTTGATGCGCGCGTTTCCAACGACATCTTAAGCTTAACGACATCTCAAAGCTTATTCGATTTGCTAAGTTTGAGCTCGAGAGACGATTTGTTCATTTTATAGTTTGGCTAAAATTGTGGCAACGACGATTTTTCAGTTATTTTTGCAAATACTAATAACTTCATCAGCTAGGAATTCTTTCACTTTCTCGCATTGTATAAAACTGTTTTTGATTTGTCAATCTGAATAATTTCCCTTTCTGTTTTGCTTTCTCAAAGGGAAAGCTTTGTAATGGGGCAAAAATCGGCCCACCGAATCAGACCTCGGGACATCGATTTTCGTGATCTACGGGTCGAAAAACATGGAAATCCAAAAGTGTCTGTATGTATGTATGTGTGTGTGTGTGTGTGTATGTGTGTGTGTATGTGCGTCCCGTTTTTTTTCGTCCACGATAACTCTCGAAGGAATGGTCCGATCGTCCTGAAATTTTGCACACAGGTTAATCGCGGCAAAATCTCGGGCGAGTTCAATTTTCAGCAAAATCCGTTGTTTATTTCCTTAGCAACCGTTGTTAAGGTGTCTATTTTTTCGTTTCTTTCGTCCACGATAACTCCCGAAGGAATGATCCGATCGCCTTGAAATTTTGCACACCGGTTAGTTGTGACAAGATCTAGTCCGAGTTAAATTTTCAGCAAAATCCGTTGGTTATTTCTTTAGCAACCGTTCCTAACGTGTTTTCTCACAAATCCTTATGAGTGCTCATTGGGGCAAGCCGGAAAATCAGTTTTAAGTCACACTCGATGGCCAAGGACACTGAATTGTTGTATTTGCTCCATAGCAACGGTTGTTTACCTCCCTAGCAACAGTTACGAAGGTTGGATATCATTAATTTATGACCCATTTCCATCATTTTCGACGGCAAAGGACACAAAATCTTCCCAATTAGCTCCTTAGCAACCGTTGATTACCGCCCTAGCAACCGTTGCTAAGGGAAAGAAAAATTCATGTAAGTTTCGTTTCCAGTATTTTCAACGTGCTATAGAGAAAATTGGGAAAATTTGGTGTCTTTTGCCGTCGAAAATGATCAAAATAGATTTTGAATTGATCATTTCCAACCTCAGCCGTCGAAAATGATCAAAATGAGTCTTCGAGTTTGCTAAATACGGACTTAAGGGCAGAACGGATCGATTTTAACCACCATTAAACCGTATGACAGTCACAAGATGAATTGATCGAAAAATTAAGCAGGTCTAAATGTCTCGCATCGTGTATAACCTAGAACCGTTTGCTTTGTTGCATTCGATCAAATAATAAGAGAGCCCGGGCAGACATTAACAGTCGCGACAAAGTTTGGTCAATTGAAAAAGAACGACACTTTACACAGTCACCAAGATACAAATTGAACTGATTAAATAATATTTTTGTAATTTTTGAAAAATAAATGATAGTATCTACGCTAGTGGAATGGTGAAAATACAGGTTTGGGATGCGTTTGTGGGTGATGTTGAAGCCTCTTTGAGAAAGCATACTGCTAAGGCACTTGGCAGCGGTTTTATTCCAATTGGTTCGCAGTAATTGACGGTGAAAAAAAACGTGAAATTCTCATGATGTAAATCCGAAAATGGTTGTTCGCAGGTGTAAATTATGTAATTCGGTCAGCCCATAAGTACAGGGTGATTAGAGTATTGCAGGGGGCTGACGGGTGCTCGAGTTTCAGATGCCGGGTATGCTGAGCGGGGCGAGCCAAGGGCGGCTGGAGGACATGTCGTGGCTGGCGAGCGGGCCGACGCTGCAGGAGTACGCGAGCCAGGGTCTGGGCGGTATGGCCGGGCCCGGCGTCAAGATGTGCCACCCCGGCTCGGCCGCCTCGGCCCAGGCCGCCGCTCGGACCCTCAAGGAGCAGCGCATCAGGCGACCCATGAACGCCTTCATGGTCTGGGCCAAGGTCGAGCGGAAGAAACTCGCCGACGAGAACCCCGACCTCCACAACGCTGATCTCAGCAAGATGCTAGGTGAGCTCGTCCCCGCGCATATTCACGCGTTGCTCTTGCGAATCTACATCAAGTGTATATATACGTACCCCCATTGCGAACAACGTTCGGCTGGAAGTTTGCTGGTGGCCACAGGCAACCACTGATATCGGGCAAAAAATTCTAATCGGTAATATGTTGATACAATAGGGTTGGAGTGAAACTTTTATTAAAAATAGTAATCATATGTACGTTTCCCGGTAAGAGGGAAGTTGTTACATCGATTTGTTTCAACGAGTACTCACATTTGAAAAGAAATGCTGTGAACAAGTGTGTGAATTTCGACAATTACATTTGATACAATAGGGTTAGAGTGAAACTTTTATTAAAAATAGTAATCATATGTACGTTTCCCGGTAAGAGGGAAGTTGTTACATCGATTTGTTTCAACGAGTACTCACATTTGAAAAGAAATGCTGTGAACAAGTGTGTGAATTTTGACAATTACATATGCAGGGATGTCATTTTTACATACCAAAACGAAATTAATTTACTTCATTGAAATATGCGTACGGATTCATTCCATGCTTCTTGTTGTTTGGTCAATGAGGTTGTTTTTGATTTCCAATTTTATGATAGTCAACAATTTGTTGGAAATAGATCTTGCTAAATGTGATTCATGCACTAAAACTCCAACATTGAAAAGAACTCTACAGTACAATTAAAAAGTCTCAACTTTGCACAATGCATTGTCCAATGCAATAGTTATGGGCTTCTAAAATAGACTAATCTACCATATAGCTTGCAGAATATCAAATCCTAACTGCGGATGAGAATTTTTCAAAGCTTTGAACTCTGGTAACTTTTTTGTATCATTTTTATGAGCAACCATGAATGCGATGATTCTCTTTTTCAAAAGATAACTACTGCAGCTATCAGCCAAGATTAATACTTTAATTACATTATCAAAATTGAGTTTACTATACAACGTATCCTCACACAATGCTCTCAACCCTTTAATATCGTATTTATCCGATATTTTCAATAGATTAACTGAGTTTTGATCTAGATTTTTCACTGTGCCTGTGTATACATACTGCAACATGTCACTTAAGGTATCACTATCAAAATCTAATATCTCTACTCTACTCTCATTTTTCTCTTTCATATCATTTCTGAACATAGCTAAAAATATTGAACTTCTGGCAGCGAGAATCGCTTTATGCACATGAAATTCTTCACCATTTGACACCAGTGTCATGTCAGTCAATTCTTTGTTTTCCATAAGTAAGCCCAGTTCATTATAAATACTGATTTGCTCTTGAGGAGTTGAAACTCCTTTGTCCTTTTCGAAGATGGGAACTTCATTGTTTGGGTTGTACTTTATTTTTGTTATTATTTTAAACTCATTCAGTGATAAGTTATCACCATCTGGTTCACTGAATAATAGTTTCCTTATTTTTGACACCTCCTGTACATCTGATTTTCTGTAAAGGTGATTTTTGGTACCTAACTTTTCATTTAAATTTTGTCCCATGTTCATAGAGACTTCAATTTCAGCCTGAACTTTCATGCCTGGACCTATCTCCACGAGACACAAATACAGAGTTGCATAGTTTAGGCAACCTTTATAACCACTGGGATATAGTTTTAATTGCCATTTTAAATCATCTTTTTCTGAAGAAAATATTGGCGAACTAAAGCATTCCCCAATTGTCTTGCTACGGAGCTTGTAGTTGACAATGGTCCACTCATGATTGATTATTGTTTTCTTTATTTCTGTGACATGGGCCACGTTTACTTGAAACTCACCCATGTTATACTCAATTCCAATATTAAAACATAGATTTTCTCCTGTTTTTAAATATCTGAAAAGACAGAAAGTGTATGAAGATTAATCTGTAATGATTTACATAAACTACAGATGCTGATTATAACCTCTTAGATATATAATTTCAAAGTGATTGCACAACCGAAATTTCTGAAATCCCTTTTCCAATATGATATGGCTGATTAGATGAGAAAAAATCAAAGACACCCAATCATATTTGACACCTATCACACGCAACTGAGACGAAGTCACGAAGGGGCAAGTACTTACGGGGAAAAACCTCGTGGGAAAACCTAACGAATATAATATTCAACAAAGGTATATATGAGTGAATGTCTGAATGAGTCAAATCAAACGGATCCGCGCCCTCTGTTGGAGAGTACATGAATCTTAGCACCGGTCGGAACGTCGGAACTCAGTTTCAGAGATGCAATAACATTGAAAACACATAGAAAACCAGCTAATCACTAGAAGAGTAAACTTACAGATCTTGAGAAGACCTAGAAGTAAATATTGTATTTATCTGGATCCAGTGTATATTTTTTGCGAAATCTGAAGTACACGTAATGAAATTATATTTTTTTTCTCATTATCTTGGACAACTTCCATTGACTCAAGGTCGACTCAAGGTCTTCTCAAAATCTATTCTAAGTTCACTTCTGACCATTTTTTTCTATAAAACCAAAACTCTATGTGCATTAACTGGTTTTTTGTTTTTTCAATGTTATTTCGAATATCTGAAACTAAGTTCAACCGGTCCTAAGATGATGCATGCAGACTCTTCATCTTCAACAGAGCGAATGTCAGTCATTTGGAATTTGTTAGCGCTGCCAGTAGCAAAAAAGTGAACCTATGTAAAACCTAAGTGGTTGAGAATTAAAGGTTAATAAAGTTTTGTATTCCGAGTTATGTAATGATTTGAGGATTTAATCCAATCGGATTAGATTAAATTTAACTTTGATAAAAACATTGTGAAAAAAAACTGTTCAGTCTACGACAATTATTGTAATACAGGATCACAAAGATGACTTTGATAGATACAGGTACTCGTCACACTACTGTTAACAGGTCTCTTAAACTCTGCATTTTGTATCATTTTCACGAGCAGTTATGAATGGGATAAATCCTTTTTTTTTAAAAGTTATAAACTGCAGCTATCAGTCACGATTAATACATTATCAAAAGCTACAGTTATACCGTAACATTTTAACAATGTCCTTAGTAAAATTTTGATAATTTTTATCAGTTAGGAAATTTCTACTGTTTCAACTTTAGAGAGTTTGGTGCTGCATCGCTCGCGCGTTCAAATCCCTAGGAATTTTCTAAAAAAAAAAGAACCATCGGTATACTTACACCCTTCCACTAATCAAGAAGATTATATTTTTTCGTGCAAATACGCGCGCGTACGTTGCCGCCCAGGTGACCGCGTACGCTCGAGTTCCCGAAAAAAATAAGGAAGAAAGAAACGAGTCGAGTGTTGGCCGCCCGCGCGCGCGCCAGTATATAGACGAGAATCGGCCTGTGGGAAATGGGAAAGCCCCGGTGAAAAGAGTTATTATTTTAATTGCAAGTCGCGCCGCGCAACGGAATATCCCCATTTACGGTGAAAGGAAAACGGATCGTTTTTTCTTTTTTCCTCGTTTCGCCGCGCGGTGTTCGCTACGGGTCGCTATAGGTCGCCTCAACTGATCTTCGCTCTAGATCACGTCTGTCGAATCAAGGTCGGCACCCGCAAGAAGTACAACAAGGAGGAGGAAGGCTGCGTGCGAATCCGGAGGGAGGGACGGAGGAAAAAATTCACCTTGCCTAAGTAAACTCCGTGGTCGGGTCAGATGGCGAGGATTGCGAAATCCTTCGATAGAGCGCGTACTCTCCGCTCCGCGCGGATAGCCTCGATACACATGCTGTACAATTACACCGTTTCTTACGCGAAGACACAGCTGAGGTACGCCGAACAAAAGACCCCTTCCCCCTTCCCCAGCACACAACAGCCCGTACGTCGCTCTGACGCGCCCGTGTGAATTGCTTCGCCCGCGCGCGCAACCCAAGCACTCGAGACCTGTCTGTTTTTGAATGATCAACAACGGAGCCCACGTCTCTTTCTATGTATCTGCGCTCGGGCCGTTTCTACAGTGTCGTCGTTCGTCCACGAAAACCGTATATGAGAGTCGCTAGTCCCCATCCCGTCGGATATATGAGTTGGTGGGCTCGGTGCACCACACACACACACACACACACACACACACACACACACACAGGGAAATTTTGATTCGGAGTCTGTTTGTTTTGATCGGGAATTTTGATTGGTTTGATGCCTGTCGGATTTTCTCTTAGATTTTCACTGGCAGCTATTCGACGGTGGATTTGCTATCCCAAGTAAAAAACAAAACATGTCAAGTTTTTATCCAGTCAATTATGCACCAAATAGATATTTTTCTGATGAAAATAATTTTGCACATGATGATTATTCGAAACCATCGCCCGGTAAGATGTACTTATACAAAGTCGTTTGACATTGGAGAAGGATTACGTCGTTAATATAACCCATTCGTCATCGATTTCTATACAATGAATCAAAGAAGATGTGAGTAATATCTTTCGCAATGGCAAAATTCACGAATGAGAAAATTTCATCAGACTTTTGAATTCGTGTAATTGACGCAATATGAGAGACCATTCGCAAAAATCGGTGTGGCTAATTGATGTATAATACCGTACGTAACAATGCAAAATTTCAACTGTGTTATTCCGATTGTAGTAAGCATTAAACTCGGTGTGCACCACACTCTTCTCGAGGACATACGCACGTCCGTAATAACATAATAGAGCAACGATTCTCGGTCGCGCTGATTATATCCTACACCGAAACGGTGCTTTGGGCTAATACAACTCTCGAAAAGTCGATTTTTACCTCTGGCCTCTCGTCGAAAGGTTCGTATATAAAGTGTATCCTTCCAAGAGTGAGGGAGAGAAAGAGTGGAGAGCGCGCGCGAGGATCCTTGTTATGTTATCAGTGCGGAGTCGTCGGTGAGTGGCTCGGCTCGTTATCGCTATTCGACGTCGTCGGGGGCGCGCAACTTGAATTATCGCTCGATTGGCAGCCGTGTGTATGTGTGTGTGTGTGTGTGTGTGTGTGTGTGTGTGTGTGTACACAGAGCAGCTAACACGGAAATTTCGCGAATCCATCTGCCCCGCGGGATTATGATACGTAGCTGTGCGGCCAATTAAAAGTATATTATACTCTAGGCACGTATCGGGTGGGAAAAGTTATTTTTACACCGCGTGATAATTAGCGACGTGTGTATAATCGCGCGCATTCGCCAGCCGGAGATTTACGGGCGTGTAAAAAGCCAACGGGATCTCGCGCTGCACCTACGCGTCTATCAGTTTTAATAAAGCGCGCGCTCGATCCGAGGCAGATTCAATAAAACAAACATTGTTCGCGTTGCTTTTTCCACGCGGGCCTGCCTGCGCACGCATACATACATGCATATATAAACAATATATGAAATCCTTCCCTATCTCTAGCTCGCGCGCGCGCGTTTCACACGACATTTCACGCGTTTTCGCGTGTGCGTATACACGTACGTGCAGACTCGCGCGGCCGAGCGCCGCGCTATTGCCCATTGTTCGTTGATATTTCAATTCGAAACGCCCGATTATTTTGCAATCGCGCGAGTTCCTCCCCTGTGCGCGCGCGTTATACGCGCCCAACTTTTTTTCCCGTGGCCCGCCGTCGCCAGCAGCGGCTTTCTCGCTTGATGGATCGTCGCTCTGTCGCGCGCGCGCGCGCGCGGTACGTCGTTTCAAAATCAAAGCCCCGCGATTGCCATTGAATACGTACACTCGAGTTTGCATTGCACGTGTGTTTGTGTAATATCTCGCCGCGATTAGATTCCCGAGGGGGTCCGCGATCCCGCGATGAATCCTGTCGAAATCCGGCTGTGGCGAGAGTCGAGTGCGCCCCCCCCCCCCCGGATTGCGAAAAATCCACCGAGAGCAAGCTCGTCGCGGGGGCGAGAATTTCAAAAGCGACTCGGCGAGTTTCGAACCCGTCGCGCCCGTATACGCGGAGAGGAAAACTTCGAGTTGAGAACATTATATCGACGGCCCGTACGAAGAAAAGCACATTTCAAATCTCCGACGAAAAAAAACACATTTCGTTTATCGGACGAAAAAAAACACATTCCAGTTTCTCAGTCGAAGAAAAACACATTTCGACTTCTCGGACGAAAAAAAGCACATTTCAGCTTCTCGGACGAAGAAAAGCACATTACGACGAAGAAAAGTACATTTCAGGTTATTCGATGCGGTAGAAAATTATCTGCGCATTACCACGTAAAATAATACATTACACACAAGTAAAATAATACATTGCACGTTCTCACACACTCTCACGAGTATTGAGATACCCAATTTCATACATCTCATCATTCAATATACTACGTAGCTGAAATGTGCTTTTCTTCGTCCGAGAAGCTGAAATGTGCTTTTTTTCGTCCGAGAAACTGAAATGTGCTTTTTTTCGTCCGAGAAGCTGAAATGTGTTTTTCTTCGTCGTAAACCGTGAAATGTGCTTTTCTTCGCCGGAAGGTCGAAATGTGCTTTTTTTCGTCGGAGATTTGAAATGTGCTTTTCTTCGTAAGGGCCGTCGATATAGTCGATCGTAATAGTAATCTTTTTTATATATTTTTTTACCATATTTTACGCGCCCTTCGAATGGTTCACTTAACTCATAGTTGATTGAATAATCCATAATTTCTCACTCATTTATACTTTAATCCAAATTGACTCATTAATGCACATACTGATTGAATAATATATTTTAGTAGAATTAAAATCATGGTTTGACTCAATTTGAACAAATTAATGATTGATATTTCTCTGGAAAATTAAAAGAAACTTTGGGGTGAAAACACCCAAAGTGAGACAGTCGGCGAGTAAAACTGCAAATCTTGTCTAGTAACTCGTATGCAAAAGCTTCCTTCACGCCTGCCGATCCGTCCAGAGTGCGACTGCAGGGAAAACGCACCTGTATGCGCTCGGGCAGCGACCGGTCTTGCCGAGGGTATCGCGTTACCCCATCCCCGCGATCTGCACTATACGCCCATTTCCCTGGCGCGCCGCCACACGCACGGCATCCGTCAAAGCTGGCCTCGCGCGTAAATCAAAGCCGCGCGCCACCCGCGCCCAGGAAAACCCCACCGCTCTCTGCAGCAGCGACGCCGATATTATTATTATGCGCCTCGAGTCACTCGCCGCCCCAACTGCTCTCGTTCTCTCTGCCTCTTTCTCCGTGTCGATTCCTCCTACCCGGCTCGTTTTTATTTTTTCCCTTTTCCCCACGCCCCCCGAGCGTCAACCCATTCATGCCATCTCGAGACAACTGCGCCGATCGCCGAGCTTCGCTACGGTAAGCACCGATAACCGATTCTCAGCTCTGATTCCTTCTCCAACGACCATTCACTTCAAAACCCGGTTTCAGTTGCGAGCTACCCCTGGACTCGGAAGCCACACACGGGGGATAACATTCATTTCATTTACAGTGTGTGGTGTACAAGTCTATGTCTAGATAACGTGACACACTCACAAAAATATAATTTTAGCTTTGTACCAAAATTATATTTTTGTGAATGCTGTAAACGGCATGTTAAAATATAATGAACGAAGAAAACAATAATTGAGGAAGAATAGAAACTAAAATCGTAAAAAATTGAAAATAACTGACTAAGTGGGAACAAGTATGGGTAAGTAAAGGGAGAGTCCGTGGCTCTATTTTCGTTGACTCGTCAATTATCGATCTCGTTGAATCATATCTTGTGCCAAAATTTTCAAGATCGGTATTCATCAAATTCAACCATACTTCGGATTGAATGTTTTCCCCAAGACCTTTTTTTTTTATCTCAACTCGAAGTTTTTTGTTTAGGAATGATCTCAATCACGTACATCCATAAAAAAAATGATTGCGCTCGAGTCTGAGGCAGCATTGATAATTAATTGCGGCGCGCCACGACCATGTGCCTATTTCCTCGTGCAGTTCGCTCTGCTTCATAATGAATGACATAATGTTATAATTTTCCATGTAGCGATGAATCGTACTTCCAAGCTGCGCCAAATGAATATGCATCTGCGTCGCGTTGCGCGAAAAACCGATCTGTTGCCAACGTCATGATTTGTCTCCCTAGACGAGATTAGATGATTCACACCGAGAATCATTGATTTTTCGTATTCGAACCAGTGGATATCATGGTAATCTCTCGGGATACTAGGCTACGATAAAATTAGAATTTCATAATTCAAACCATTTAAACTAAGTATTAATTATAAGCGTAATTCATTCGAACTTTTGAATTTTAGAAATATCAGAGTAGTGCGAGATAGATCAGCCGCGAATTGTTTCAAAGAAAAAAGACCCGCGGTTTCAATTGCTCCTTTGTATAACTTTGAAATCCTCTTTGCAGCCGCATCGTTGGAAAAATGTAATATCGGCTGCAAGTGGGGGTATTCGGCTCGGGATTTTTGTCGGGGGCGAGAAAAGAAAAGAGCGCGAAGGAAGGACGAGAGCGTGGTCGAAGCTCAAAAAGCACTCGGGGCGCTGTCCGTGGTAGAGAGCCGGGCGCGGGACAAGCGAGCTCGGTACGGCCGCGTGTACTCATCTGTGTGCAACACGCGGCCCTCGGCCGGGGCTACACGCGTGCGCGAATGGGCATTTCGTGTATTTCGCCGAGGCGCCCCGGGCTTTTCGCGAATCGAAAGGCCCCGACTGACGCGTTCGACACCTCTCCCGCGTGTACGCCCGATTATATACTCCGTTTGCCCATTCGAAGCCGCTGCTGTTCATCCGTCCCCCGAGAGAAATTCCGCGCCGCGCGACTCGAGGCGATCGTGTGATGCGCGGGGCGCGAAAGTATGCGCTCAGTGTAAAGATATCGCCCACGAAGAAGTCGCGAGCTCGATACTCGAGCCGTTCGGCAAAGCCAAAACAAGCGCAAATATCCTCCCGCACGGTGATATCGGCGGCGAGTGCGCGCGCGATCGGTAGCCCGAGCGCTCTACGGCCAACAGCGAACGGAGCAGAGAGAAAAGAGGAGAGCGATCGAGCGTGTGGGCCTCATATCCGGTGACACGCGTGCTCGCGCATCTTTATTAATCATTCCCCGGCTCGAGCCTCCCGCGCGCGCCACCAGCCATGCCTCGAATCAGCTACCCGGCTCTCCTTGTCATCCCCATAAATATCTCCCCACAACTCTATATACTTGTTTACGTTCGCGTTCCCAATCGAATCCGATGGGAATTGTTGCGTTTCTTCGATCGTTCTATTAACCTTCATATTCTATTTGCTACCAGCTCGATTCGGGCTAAGAGCGACGCTTGATTTTAACGTATGAAAAACAGTTTTACGACAGAAATACCAACGGGATCTCGTAGATCACGTTGGATACTCCAATTTCGAGTCTTTTTCAAACAAATGCGACTTTGCGAGGAATGATACTCGCGTCGAGGCATTTGCTCGTACGTGTGCTCGGAAGGCTCATCCGGTCGCGCGCCAACCTTCCAAAAAGTCAAAAATTCTCGTTGCCCACACCAGCAGAAAGACTTGTTGTCCCCATCCGGGTCCCACTTAAAAACCGCCGAAAACTCATTGTCCGCATCGGGGGCGGGTGTGAAGAACCTCGGCACTGCCGCTCGCGAAGAAAACGATATACCACGTCCGAGGGATATATACGTGTATATATATATGGGAGTCGCGCGGGAGCCAATTGTTCGGTAGCACTTTCTTGCCGCGCGGCGACAACGTAATATCGCCGCGGCGCGATTCACGATCCGTTCCGGCGATAGAGCGATATTTTTCACCCCTGCTCTTCGCTTTCGATTGTCCTCTCCGCTGGCACACACACACACAAATCCATATCCGCGACAATGCGCGCGCGCGCGCCATAGCCCGTAAATCGGACGCCGCACAGCCATCCGCGCGTATATAGGAGTCGGCGCGAGCGAGCGTCTAATTGATCCTTAAATTACCCCCGCGCTCCTTGATCCTTATCGTTTGTCTTTTTCTCCCGGGGATATACACGCGGTGGCGGCGGGAGGGGCAGGGGCTTCGTTAACGGGCTTCGATACACGTATATGTATACTGTGTGGTTGTGCAGGGCGACGACGACGACGACGACGACGGCGACGCCTCTGTTCGCTTTGGCAAAAATCAAAAAGACAATGACGCGGGGCCGTAGAGCGAAAACGAGCGGACGCGGAAGGGCCCCGCCGTGTTTATAAACGCGCCTACTGCATCACGGCTCGCTTGTGTGTGTGTGTGTGCGAGTGTAATTATATTGGCGGAAAATGATCGGGCGCGGAGGAAGCAGCGCGCGCGCTATATATACGACGCCCGAGCGTAGGTGGCGGAATTGAGCCGAGAATTTCAGCCGTATCGGATGTATAATATAGCCGCGAGACGCGACGAGGGCGGGGGAAATCGTTACGGAGAGGATACACGCGGCCGTGTCGCGTATATACTTTTCACTCGGCTACATAAGAGCCGGGATAAACAGTCTCGCCCTACCCGGCATTTTCTACTTTACGTCCACGGCGGGGGCTACAGTCTGGTACACCAGAGGATCAACGCGAGCTCCAAGGGAAATAAACAATATCACCCGCGAATAAAATCGCCAATATCCGCATTGGATCTCTGGAAAATAAAGTATTCCAGTGGTAATTCGCGGCTATCGTGTCATTATATCAATCAGCGAATTAACTCTCGACCCATTTGAGAATCAAAGCGCGGGGTATTGAAAACATTGCCCGAACTACATTAATATTCGATTTGACTCTCAAGACAAATTGTCCATTTTTGCAATTATCAGCCGAATTAACTTCGGAGCGATCCATTGACGATTCAACGTAAATAGCGAGACTCGACGGGTATTAAAATTGTTCACGGACTGCTTCCAGTCACTCGGGGGTTTTCCGGGAGTATCGTGAGACTGTTTGGTCGGACGAGCTCGTGTGTATCGCGGTAGAGCTGAGACGCGTGTCGTTGTGGGTGCGCGCGGCGCGCAGTGCGAGTTGCGGGCTATTGACTCTCTCGGGGCATAAAGTGTACCGGGGCCCGGTTTCGCGGGCGTGTCTGTGTGTGCGTGTAAGCGGGTAGCAGGCCCATAATCTGCGTCGCTCTCTCGGGCTGTCGCGTGTCCAACGGGGGGATCGTGGCTCACGCATCGGGACGAATGTGTCGCGCGGTCTCTCTCGTCGCGGGTATACAACGCTCGGCCCGATCGCGAAGGAGCTCGCAAGAGAAGGAAGGGAGGGGGGGGGGCGACAGGCCGGCGGAGATAGCGCGCGCGCGCGGCAGAGCCGCTCTCTTTCCCTATCGTGCTTTAGTACCGGCGATTAGCTCGGCCGCCTTGTATATGTATACATGTGTGTGCGCGAGCGAGCGAGCGGGAGAAACTGCAGGCAGGCAGGCAGGCTGGCGGGCAAAGAGAGAAGGAGAGTTAGGGCCCGGGAGATTAGGCGGCCAGATAGCGGCCCGTGTTGAATTCCGGAAGGCCGAGATTTGGAGAATGCGCTGATTAGAGGAGCCGGCCGATCGTGCCCAGATATATATGTATATATATATATATATATATACGTGGCTACAGCTGCGCGGGGCAATCCTCCGTCGCAACGATTGTGCGGGTGTTCCCTTTATCTTCCCTACCCTCCTCTCTCTCTCTCTCTCTCTCTCTCTCTCTCTCTCTCTCTCTCTCGGACTTGTCGTTTCCATCAAACGAAATACGAGATGGAATGTGCCGCCGCCGCCGCCTCTGCGCTTGTATAACGTCCCAACAGCCGTTCAGCTGTTCTGTAATTATTCATCGCTATTCGCGCATATAATACTTCGATCGATTGTAACCCAACTCGTCGACTTCGCGAAACCACTACAATGACGAGTTGTGCTATCTAATAATGAAAGCAAAGCAAGGCTGGAACGACAATATGGTGTATGAGCGCAACAAGCTAGAGCCGATCAGTGACTTTGGGAAATTCGGTAATCTCGCCAGGGATACGTTACATAAGGTAACTGTACCCAATTTGGCACTGTACCCAATTTGGCACAATCGTCAGATTTCGTATTTCCGGTGCTCTCTGAGCATCAGTCGCTCTTGGGTTATGTTGGGGGAATTAAAAGAAAATTTTCGGTATCTTCCCCGCCCATTTAGCCCTTAAAACCACTCTCCTACAACACTTTGAAGTTTCACTTACTGATTTTTTCACCATTTTCTTATTTCACTTTTCACACTCAACCTCAAAAATCAGGTGTCAATAATTTTTATCTCTCAAAGTGTCATTACTCTTTTTTGTGTAAAAACATCTCAGCTTTCGATTGGTCTCATCAGTTTTCCTAAAATTATTTTTTATCCTACTCAAATTGCTGTTTTTCGCATCAAAAAAAAGTGAACCCAATGTGCCCCTCTACGCGTTTTTAAACGGGAAGACTGAGTGAAATCATTGAAAATTTGTATAGACATATTACGATGATTTAGACGCGTATTTTTGAGTTGGTATGTTAAAAATTTTGTATAAATATCACTGGGAACATAATTGAGAGTTTATTTCAATGCCAATTGGATCGTCCCTGTAGGCCTATATAGACTGTAGCTAATGATTAAAAAATTGTGCCAAATTGAGTACACGTTTTGTGCATTTAGCCTTTTTGCGTTTTTTTTTTTAAATTGCGATTTTCGATAGGTTAAAGTAGTCGAATGATGATTATGAAGATGGTTTCTAATAGGTATTGAGCTAAGCTTTGAGATGCCGTTCACAGAATTTTAAAATTCGAAGTCTATCATAGTCAAATTCGCGAAAAACCCTTGGGGGGGGGGGCACATTGGGTACAGTTACCTTATACCGATATTTTCTCGTGCGCGTCTTCGCTCGCGCAGTTCGAAATCGAGTCATGCGGAAATTCGATACAGTAATATGTCGAACAGTGGTGAAAAATATGAAGCTTTTTGAGAAAAATGAGAATCCACCCGACACTCGAGAAAGTTGTTTCTCGCGTCACAAAGTCAGTTAGAGACGTTCTCCGATAAAAATTGGTCCCTTGGAGGCGCAGTAACTTCGGGTACCGGTGTCACTGTCACGCCCGCGGCCACCTCGTGTCCCTTGGCTCATTCAACGCGTCTTATTCTCCTCCTCCTTCTCTCGGAGAGCAAGAGGGACGGGAATTTCAAAACACACCTTAGCTCGCGCGCGCGCGAGAGAGTAATAGAGGAAGTGACTAAGGCAGGCGAGCGCGCGCGCGAATTGAGCAATTGCGAGGTTTATAGCCCGTCGCCCGGCCGTGTCGTAAGCTCGAGCCACGTGTATAATATACGTGTGTGCTCGAGTGGGACAGACCGGCGAGGAACCGGGGAGGAACCGGGCCCCCCGAGGACGGATCATCTCTGCGGTGCAGGGGTAGCACATACGTACGCGTGTTTCTCTTGCCCCACGAATGCATGAATAATCAGAAATCAAACGGAAGCGAGTTCCTCGAAAGCCTCTCTCTGTCTGTGTGGACGATGCCGCGTCTTTTTGTTTTCATGCTCTACACGCTTTTTTGCCGGTGCGCGGCTGTTTCTCGATCTGCGGCGTGCGGTATCCTAGCCACACACGTGTTTCCCCGTCTAGACAGCACACTCTCCCTCATAGAGGGAGGCAGAGACTAGGCAAAGAGAGGCAAAAGAGCTTTCTGTTTGGTTGTTCCGCTGATCGGATCGCGATAAGCATCTCGCCAGATACATCACCGATCGGCCCCGGTATCGCCGATTAATTTATACCCCCCTGCACACACACTGCTTAGACTGAAATTCAAATCGGCCGTTCGCTTTGATCAGTATGGTGTGTGTATATATATCCGAGGGGAGCTTGGCAGCACGCAGTAGAAAAATCCCCCCGCATACATCGAGCGTGTCGCACCTTTGCTGATATAACACACGTATGTCGATCATGCAGCGGGTGAAATTGCCCGATCGCGAGCAGAAGCCGTAATTAAGCAGCGGCTCGCGAGTCGTCGAAACGCGCGCGCGTGTATATAAGCGGTCGTGCGTATATACGCGAGCGAGCGAGCGAGCTCGAGAGCATCGAGGAGCCATAAATTTCGAGCTCTCTAATCCCGTATGCATTGTCTCTGTCGTGGGTCCCCCCGTGCCAGCGGCGCGGACGGCGGCCGGGGAAAAAGAAGCCGAGAGGGCAGAGAGAGAGAGAGAGAGAGAGAGAGAGAGAGAGAGGATTGTAAAAACGAAGGAGAAGCAGCTTGAAATTTAAGAGAAAGGATGGCAAGAGCGAGAGCGGCGGCAATAATCAGCAGAGGCATAAGCGTGGCGGCCCGCGCGGATGCATAGAATGCCGGGTAATGAGGTGGAGCCGCGCGCGAGAGTCGCAACCGCCGACGACGACGACGACGACGACGACGAGCCGCGTGCAAAGGGTGCGGCTTTCTCTCGCTTGCTCGACCCACCCAACACCAAACGCCCGCCCCTCGCTCTCTCTCACACACACACAGGCGCGGCTTACGAAATAAAACGCTTCCACTGCAGGTTCACCGCGGCTCAGCTGAGCACGAGGTTCTGTTTCGGTATATATTGCACCGAGCGGGCTCAAGTTTGAAGGAGTAGCGACCAGGGGCTATATCGAGATGCTGCATTCCCATTTCGGACTAACGTTCCATTCGTGTGTGTCGTGGATGACTGGTGAAACGAGAGCCGCAGCGTTAATGCGTCGACGGTAAATTTACGGCCGTAGTTTAATTTGAAATCGGTATCGCGCTCGCGCGTACATATATATATATATACACGTACAATGTAATCAAGGAATGACGATGAATCTGCCGCGTCAATCTTGTTCCTGCGCCGTGTAAACATCGCGCGGCAGCAGCTGTAATTATACAGATCTAACGCTCGCGCGCGCGCGCGCGTCAAGCTCTACGGCTTTATAACAGCATGGCTCTCAGCTGTACACACAAGTATATCTGTTCGGAAGCTGTTATTCCACGGTGGAGCAGTAAATTAGAGGTAAAATGTCATAATTCAACTACCTGAACCGGCAGAAAAACGCCCAGAAATGTGCTTCCAAGGATGCCGCTCTCGCTCGCTCGCTCGAGCTCCGCCGCGCGCTGCAGCAGTCCTATACACAACGGTATAGATATCGCGCGTTTTTCACGTCGCGCACGCGCCGACTCGTGATTTATAAACCCACCGGGGGCAAATTGTTTCACGGGATTCGAGCTGATCCTTCTCTCCGCTTCGCGAGTCCACCGTCAATTTGCCGTCAATGTGTCGTAACTTTCGACGTTCGATTGGTTCGCGCGCGGGACTCACTGAGGTAGTAGCGCGTTGGAGCTTAATGGGCGAATAATACGCGCATTATATTCTTCGCCCTAATATTGACCAGGAACTACTCGCAGTTCAGCTCGAGACGCTTTGCCAAAATCAATTGGGTCGACGAGATGAAAAATGAGCAGCGGAGCGATTGGTACACGCCGATTTGGATCATGGCAATGTCGAATGCCAATTTTAACGATCAAACGTATATTGCGTTACGAATGAATAGGAAAAACACGAGAATAAGCGCCTGTCGGACGACCGGAGCGTGTGTAGACACGCGCAGCGCGCGGCTGCAGGTGTGAAGCGTGTGAGGAATTTTTGGCGCATACCGACACGAGTGTCCGCACGTGCGAGTCATTGGCTCGAGTGTGATATTGCGCGCTTATGATTGGGCGAATAAAAACGAGCGAGCGACCTTCGATCGTGTATCGTCGACACACGATATTCTCTCCAAGTGGCTTTTTATTTCGTCGCCGCGGCGGCGGTGGCGGCCGGCGATCGATTGGCTTAAGCGCGCAATACTTAGCTCGGCTCGACGATCGTTGAAACGCTTGGAACATATAGGAGACTGCCGAATCTGCGGAATGTATGTGGAGAAGGTGGACGCATCGAGAGGGGACGAAGGGACTTTTTCCAAGCGATCGTCGAGGAATAAAAAAATGCAGGAGGGAGGAATCGAGCCGGGCGACGGAGGATCGGAAACGAGGAGGAAGAAAAGTGCATCGAGCTGGCCGCGAGAAGGAGAATAAAGAGGATACAGCGAGAAAAAACGAGGAGCGACCACGAGTGTGTGTATATATATAGAGGATCGGTGCGCAGGGCAGCAGATCGCTAGTTGGATGCTTGCACCCCGCCCAGCCCGAGTCGCCCACTGTCACCATTAATAATACGTCTCCGCGCCGCGCGGCGTGATGTATCTCGTCTCTCTCTCTCTCTCTCTCTCTCTCTCTTACTCCCCCGACCCGCGAGTCGAGCTGCCTCTCCGTTTAGCCTTCGGTGCTATCCTCCTGGGAGGGGTCGGGGATTTTTTGTACACGTGTATATATACGTATCGCGGGCCACGTGCGTGTGGTCGAACAACCGCCTCTCTCTCTCTCTAGTATATACGTACTCCTCTGTACGTTAGATCGCGGCCGAGCGGGTAATCACGATGATTATGCTAATGGCTGATTTTTCCGATGAGCCCGCGTTCGAACGAGGCGTCAGCGCTGCTGGGGGCCACATCACCTTTGAATATATTCGGCGCGAAGGAGAAATCGATCGTCGACGCATTTCCGTATATTATTACTCGCGCGACGAATCGATCAAAGAGGAAAGAAAAATATGAATTATTACCGACGTCGCGTGAGCAATTGGATTATCCATTCAAGGTTGATGCGATCGACGCGCCGAGCTATCCTGAATGACAAATTGAATTTGGCGAAATCGAGCCGCGGATGCGACATGAAATTTTCTCGTCGTTGAAGAGGGCCGCGAGGGTTCGAGAGGAGAGGGGAGGAAAACAGGACAGTGACAATATTGAAAAACAATGGCTCGAGGCGAGCGGGAGGAAGCTTTCTCAATTTCGAGCTGCGCGTAACGAGTCTTTGGTGGCTCGCGGCCAGAGCTGCAGTACACACTCACACACACACACACACTTACGCCCGGAGTTTATTACGCCGCGGCGGAGCGGCGCAACTCCTTAGCCGGGTCGGCGTTGCGTGAAAACGACGTCCGCGTCTCGCGGCGCGCGCGCGTCCGCTTTACGCTCGGCGCCCATAAGTATATATAATCTGACCCTCCCCATCTTTGGCTCCACGCTTGGTTTGGGCCGCGGATGTGTAACGGCTCGAGCCGCGGATTTGCATAATCCGTCTCTGGGGTGTCGGCCGCTTCGACCCGACACCAAAACACAATAATATATATATATATATATATATATATATATATATATATATATATATATATATATATATATATATATATATATATATATATATATAATGTATGCCGCGATTCGGGGGATGACTCGCGAGCTCCGCAAAGAGGTCGGCTCGTGCCGAGTCACGCTGGCACAGATCTGCGAGCTCGATTACCCGCGGCTGTGTATAATCGGGCGGCGATCGATGTCGCGCGAATTTGTTCGATGCGAAGCCCTGAAACGTTCGCGTCACGGGCCGAATCGACCGAGCAATGGGTAATGAAACGCGTTTACAGAAAACGTATCTCGAACCAATGGGGAAACAATTATTGTGAACGTTTTTCACCGAGTTTTTCTCGTACCCCAGCAATATATGTCAATTCGCGATTCGGCGCGCGCGCTAAGACTGTTTTCGCTGTGTGACTCCGACTCGCGGGGTGGTGGTTGGCTGTAGCGTCGACGCTCAAGTTCGCTCATCCGAGACACGAACAGAAACAAAAGATCGACAGATCTGCTTTCGTCAATATACACAAGACGATTCTTGAGTTACGTCCGGAGTTTCGAGCGTCGCATTGTTGGGCTGAGCTATATTTTTTCACGCCCGTTACTTTTGCTATACATTTCAATTTGTACACACGATTGATGCTCCTCGCGGCATTTTGAAGTTGAAGGAATTTTGACTGGAATTGATTAAAAATCGGGATTTCATACGAAGTTTTTACATCATTTAGGTTCAAAATGTGAAAGAATAAGCTGGTATTTTTCACGAGATATATCATTGATAAGATGTGGATATCTCGCGAATAGTATCAGCTGAGTAACGAAGTACGTAATGCACACACAGAGTGCAAATTCGGAGGCCGATTCGTTCGGGACGCGAGCAGTTGCGCGACGTGAGATCCGCGCCCATCCAACAGCCTCTGAACGCGGTTGAAGGGTTCGGTATACATACACGCACCGACGTCGCGAGCTGGCCTCCGTATTTTACCGCTAATACGGCGCACACACCGCTAATACCGGTGTACACACACGCACACACACACACACACACACACACACACACACACACACACACACACACACACACACACTTGCAATACACATATATATGCGCGGCGCATCGGGCCGTAATAACACGGGGGCGCGCGAGCGGCGCTTATAAGCCCGATTAGAGCGCAATCACGTGTCGGCGCTGCGATCGTGCGCGCGCGCGACTATTATACGACGTGTGCAAGTTAGCTCGTACTCGATCAACTTATAGCTGTATATATACGCGACTCGTGTGTGTGTGTGTATACTTACTTACCCGCGTCAAGCATCGCTTATCCCTTCGAATGAGCACTGCTTATATAGATATATGCGCATACGCGAGGAGGCGGAATCATCGCTCGACGCTCGAGCTTTTGACACACGCACGTATATATAAGAGTCAAGCAATCGACGTATTTTCTTCTTCTCGTTGTTTGCGCATATATCGCGATAATCGCCCGCGCCCGCGCGCGCGCGCGCGCGCGAGTAATTGGCGGCTCGTCCCGCGCGAGACTGTATATATGTACAGATCCAGTGCAATTACTTCTCGTATACTTACTCACACACTCGCGCGCGCACGCGTCTCGATCGAGCTAACGAGAATGTGATTTTTTCATTTTCATTTTTTTCCTAATGATGCGATTTTACCGCGCGAGGCATTACCGCGCGGCTAAACTGCGCCTAATTTGAATATAATGCGTTATCAAATCGTCCGCTAAACGCTCGTATATAAGATAATTGAACCATTCGGGCCGATCGGCACACGGTCAAATTGGCCGTAATCACGAGTGAAAAGTGAGGAAATCGGTAAGTGAAAATAATCGCGAGCCTCCGCCGTGTGTATATTATTGAAAAAAATAAAACTCTTCTCGAATCTATGGTCATTAATATCTCCCCGTTTGGCCTAGGCGCTTGGTGATTCCAACTGCAGCTGTAGCAAGACGGAAACGAATTACGCGTATACGTTTTTATGCAAATCCGCGAGCCAACGCGAGGTTTGATAAAAATCAGCACGTATATATCGGCCGACACGAATCGGTCGGCGCTCTAATATGGCCGTGGTATAATCTACGTACGAGCTCGAGAGCTCTCGAGTGAATTAAATAAGGCGCTCTCTCGTATACACACGAGTCGAATATTTTTAGCTCTTAATCCGGCGGAGGATGTATGCACTGGCCCGGGGCGAATCTCGATGGATATGTGCAGCCCTCCTCGGCTCTGGCCCACTGCACACCGAGAGAGCTAATCTTGATGTATCGACGGCGCGCGCCTCTCGCCTCCCACCTCGCGAGTCCCCTCCTCTGTCTGTGCAGGGTCGCGCGACTCGCGCGCGCTTTATTCCATCCGGTCGCCCCAAAGATTTTTCATGTCCGTCGCCAATTAGCCGACACTTTTGCTTTGACATATGAGCCCACTGTATATACTACCTGATATTATAACCAAGTGGGCCCCTCTCCCCCATGATATTTCGTGTTTCGGGTGTTTCTTTGGCATTAGTGGTGATTAGCTTATGTTGATAGTATATTAAAACAAAATTTTGCCGTTAAAACCACCCTTTTACCAAAGTTTAAACTTTTAATTCTTCACACGTGACTACTATATCTTATGTAAAAACATCCTTCGTCTGGTCGCGTCACTTTCCCACAAACTGTTTTCTATCTCGCACTCAAAATGCTCTTTTGCCAATGTGCCACGTACGGTTAATCACTTGGAAAACCTCGGAAATACTTCAAATATTCGCAATTCCCATGAATAATTCCCATGAATAACACCTCAGATACGGTGAGAATATATGAATATTGATGAAATGGTGTGTGAACTGAGATACGGACATGTGAGAGAGTTGAATTATAAGGGGACATCTCATTGGATACCCGAATTTAACAACGCCCGCGATTTAAGTGACTTTGGTTGATTGATACTTTTGATAGGTTAAAACGGGTAAATTATGGTTATAGAGGTGAATACGTCATTGTCGATTGTTCAGGAAGAAATAAAGATTGGACTGATTGGATCGATTAGCCAGTGAAGGATGCGCTGTTAGATATATCGAATGTGTGCAGATTATTAAAGACAACATATCGAGTCCCGGATCTTCGATATCGCACGTACAATACAACTCGATGGGCCGAGATGGCCAAGTTTTGGTCCGATCGACAAAAATCACTCGATATCGCCAGCATAGCTATTACACGCACAGGCGTATACATGCAAACGAGGCGGGCGCAACTTTTTGCGGGCGAACAATGTTTCATAAGTGAAAACGAAAAGCCTTGATGAGTCACATATATATATATATATATACATGCGTCAGTATATGAAACGAGTCGCGGATTCGCTGCAGTCGTAAAGCGCGCGTGCGTACACTTGTATATTCGCCTCCCCGCCGGAATAAAAAGGCGCCCGAGCCAACGAAAATCTCGGGCGACTCGTGTGTGTGTATATACTTCGGCGCGAGCCGTGTCACGGTACGACCGGGCGCGCAAGAGGAGAGCGAGCGAGAGAGGAAAAAGAAGAAGTAAGGCGAGTCGTAAATCTCCGCGGTCGCATCAATCCCATCGGACAGCCTAATAAAATGATAATACGCGCAGGAGAGAAGGTCTCGAAAAATAAGTCGCGCAGATTGGATTAACGAAAAGCGCAGGCGCATATACACGAGAGAGTCGGGCAGCGATATAAACAGTTACTTCATTGTGCTCCGTTCTCTCTCTCTGTCTCTCTGTCTCTCTCTCTCTCTCTCTCTCTTTCCTCTCTTTTCACGAGAGCTGGCACACAATTTATTCGCGCGCGCGCACGCGATCATCGCCGACGACTCGCTCTCGGCGCGCGCGCCCGTGTCCGTGTGTGTGTGTGCGTGGAAAGCAATCGTAGGAGGATGTCTTCCTATTATATACGCTCCGTAACTCTCTCTCGCTCGCTCGCTTGGCTCTTTCTGCGTTTCTTCCCGGACCATCACGCCCATTTTAACTATATCCTTTGGGCTCTCGGAGCTGTTGTGGCCCCCGAGTGATGCGAGAGGGGCTCCCGACGCGCGCGCGCGCACATACGTATATGTATACCTATAGGCCGCCGAGGCAATAGAGCGCCGAGATATCCGATATCCGACGATCGCCAGCTGCGCGATACTCGGCGATCCGCATTTTTACACCCCAAAACCGATATGTACCGTTGGTCCAACAGCTCGCGCGCGAGCTTAATTGTTCCGAGGCCACGGCTCTCTCGCGCCGTGTCCGCGCCCTATATTTCCCGACTCGTCCTTCCGTGCACGCGCTCTCTATTCATTTTTAATCATCCACTGATTGCCAATTCTTTCTTTTTTCCTTTTTTCCTCCCCACCGTATGGTTGTGTGCGTTTTCGAGCGTCGTCAGGTGCGGAGAGATAATCTCGCTAATACTACTACTACTACTACGTACGCTATTTTAGCTGATGAGTTCGGCTGGACCGTTAGATCAAGCGAAAGCTATATTACTCACTTTGACAATACTATCGCTTTTATCATACCGATATATGTTGTTTCATGTTTCCTTTCGAAAGTTGCTACGTTTCTTTCTCATACGTTGACGCGAAAATGGCAAAGGATCTTCCCGAGTAACGTGATTTTACAATTAATGGATCGTCCAAACGGATTTCCGAAAAAGTAATTTTTAATAGTCCTAGATTTTCAAGGATCGTCGACATCGTGCTTATGGAAATCAATTTGTTGTGCGCTGTGCATTTCTTATAGTGATGATTTACTGCAATTCTCAGTCAAACGTCGCTCACTTTATTATTATGAAAAGTCACTGTGAAATATAGTGAAAATCGGTAATTTTGTATCTATTGTTTAAAATTGACTATAGTTACAGCAAATTCGGAACATATATAAACATTCACTCAGCCACTTTTACTCGTCCGAAAATCAAGTGATAACCCCTGAAAAATGCCCCGAACCTTGATTGAAAATGAAACGAACGATTATACACACTCGACGCAATTTTTCAATTTGCCGTGTTTTTAATGGCCGGTTGGGGGGTATAATAATGAGCCACAATTCACTTTGGCCGCGCGTCACTCATCGAATCGCCAGTATCTCAGCAACTTGGCCGGCGGACAAAATCTAGGATAAATGAATTTATAATTCGTATATAGGAATCGGTCCGTGTTCCGTATCTGCGGCTCGCCGCGAATATACTTGATATTATTTGCCCAATGCATTGTCGGCGCGTTGACAAGTTAATCACACGGTATATATTCCCGCCGCGCCGAGGTAAAATTCAAGCGCGCCTTGCATCACGCGGGTAATTACAGGCCCCCGTGTTTTTTCCCTCCCCGAGTCTTTGGAGAAAGTGATCGAGGTGCTAGACGCGTCTATTTGCGTTAGAATTTTGTCACGCCCATTTGTTGCCGAGGGTTAGTCACGGCTAATAAACACTCGTCGTCGCTACAATGTATCGAACACTCTTGAATGAACCCAAGCGCGCGCGCCGGTGATTCATCGTTATTAACACCAGCTTTTCAAACACTTTAACGGGTTTTTTTCTCTTTTCGCCGGCGGCGCGATTAATTTTCTATACACCCGACTGTCGTATTTTCCCAAAGCACATAGCGAGCCTCGTTTTTTTCAATCCGCGAACCTCAACTCCAACGCGCCGCGTTCAATTACCACTCAAACTGTATGATTACACACGGATCGACTGTCGGGTCCCCAAAACTCTGACATACATATATATGCGCGGGCGCGCGAGCCGTCCGTCGGCAGCGTGGCCCCGGCAGAAAACCGCACCCAAAACTCGAGCTCGTCCGACCTCCCACGCGTCTCTCGGGGCCCGGCAATAATCAAAACGTCCAAAATCCCCGCGAGCCTCGCGCGTCGTTCCGTGTCGTATGCATAATCTCGGCCGCGCGCCGTGCCGCGCCGTTATTATTAGGCCTCGCGTTTGCGCAAGGACAAATTCCGCGAAGTGCTTATTATGGCGGGGGTAGGGGGGGGGGAAGGGGGGGGGGGGGGGATCGTCGGAATCGTCGCATGCATCGCGACGAAAAGGATCAACGAACTGCCTTTTTTTCCCTCTCTTTCTCCGTCATATAATCGGATGCGCGCGCAGCCCTTCTCGGAAAGGAGCCGCCGAGATTCGCGCGTGCGCGCGAGCGGTATGCGCGAGCGTTATATTACAATCAAGCGTGCGCGACGGGCATACGCGATCGGCCGATTTAATGCGCGCGCGTCGTTTATCCGTTTGTCTTTGGCCGCGGCGCGTTAATTCGCGAGTGGGCCGTCGACGCCTGCCTTATTCGCCTGCGTCGGTGTCATTGTTGCCGCGCGGAGGAGCCTTGCGGGTCCTTATACACCGCGCGAGCGACGGCGGCCGCGGGCCCGCAGGAAGTCCACCGCAGGAGAGCTCTCTTTATTTCGCGCACGCAGCTCGAATTATTTTTTACGTTTAATCTTGCCCCCGAACGCGGCCGTATGGCTATCGATTCTCAATGACACGGCTGCAGTCCCCCTACCCTCGGTCTCCCATATTCAATTAGGCGAGCGAGTCTCGCGGTCGGATTTATAATCATCGTATACGAGTGATAAACTGCAGGCGGCTGTTGACTTTTGATCGATCTCATAGCTCATTGACAATCACTCCGATATGATACACAGCCGGCGAGTGTAGCTGGCAATTTGGTTATAGAATCAGTATAGTTACAGTCGCGTGTAGCATGACGGGCCGAACGTATTCAAAAGTCCACGATACGTTGCGAATCTGCATAGTATCGTTGATTTCGTCTGATTTACTATCAACTGCAGGCGCTACTCCACTTGAATTGTGACAAGCTTTATCACAGCGTAATAAGTCAGAGTACAGAAGATTACAGAATCGCGAGAAGCCACAAAGGGCGTGTTACCGTATCCGCGATCGGCCGAAATTTGCGAGTACATAATACACAAGCGCATACGCTCGGCGCAGCCACAAGCGCGCGATGCTTGAAAAAGTTTGGAAACTGGACGGAACAATAAGTGTGTGCGTGCGCTGGCCGCGAGCATCGGGCTCGGTTTGAAAAATCGGGTCGCGAGTGTATATCTGCGGCTTGTAATCGAAAGGTGTATCGCGGGGTGGGTGGGTGAGGGGGGAGCCGAGCTAATCCGCTCTCGAGCTGGCGCATTTACCGGTGCGCGCTCGAGCGCTCGGGCGAGCCCGCGAAGCCCCGCGGGCCATTTTCCATTTTGCATTGGCTCTCCGCCCCCGTCGCTCGGGCCTACGCAGAGCCGCCCGAGCATAATCGCAACGGTCCGGCACAGCGAGAACGATCTTACGACTCTTCGATTCCGTTCGATTTGACCGGGATACACCTCTGCCGCGCGCGCGTACACCTCTATCCCTATATCCAGCTATCCTTCTGCGGCTGCAGCTTCGTCCCGGCTGGCTCTTCTTTGCCCACTGCTTCTCTTTCTCTACAACTTATACCTTTTCATTAGACATTCGCGAGATGCTCGTTCTTTCACAGTCGATAACTTAACGGGTTTTATCAATTTTCGTATAAGGCATTAGGATAGTTTTCTCGGTCCGATGTATTATGCATACAAGTCCCATCGGTATGTACCAATATATGACGTCACATAGATCTGATCCCTTCGTATTAGCTCGAATTCAGATTGAATCGCGAGAAATAGAAAAAAACATCCAACCCAATCAATTTCGAACTGCTCGAATATGCGATAGAAAAAACATATGCAAATTCCTTATACCCGAATCTTTTTACTTCACTTATGCATAATAGCGTCTACTCAAATTATATCGATCTACGAAATGATTCAGTGCAAACTGAACTTAAATACACTCGGAGGATTTAGCGTTAGTAAGGAAATGTCCCGCAGCCGCGAATCAAGATAATACCAAGCCAAGTGGATTGCGCGCGCACATAACGGCCGACGGCTCGATTTGCGCCTCGGCCAACAGCCGCGGCTTAATTAAAAATAAATATAATAAGGGAGCTCGCGCGCGCGCGCGAGTTTAATGTGATGATCGTGATGAAACGGCGCGCGGCTCGAACGATCTACGCGCCGGCCGTGTGTACCGTATCGCGGGCTCGCGCGGCCGCCCGAGTGTACATATTAATTACACGCTGCATAAAGTAAGATATTACACTGGCTGATCGGCCCATCGGATCGCGCGGTGTGAGGTGTGCACGCGCGCTCCCCCGGCGTTGCCTCGTGAAAATCATCTTTCCCCTGGACTGAATCCCATCAGAGACTTGCCAAATCCTATTTACGAACTGCACGTCCATGTACATATATCGGACTCAACGTGTATTAATCTTTGGCAGATTTGGAGATCCTATGTGAGAAGAGTAGTAGATTTTGCACCTACAGAAAACATGTTGTACACTCACAAAAATAAAGTCTTGGTTCAAGAAGAAAAATCGGTTTGACGCTATAGCAAGAAGACTTATTCTCGTACTGAACAGACTCATCTAGAACCAAGAATATAGACTCAATTCTAAAGGAAATCTTCTTGCTATTGCGTCAAACCGATTTTTCTTCTTGAACCAAGACTTTATTTTTGTGAGTGTACTGGTTCAGATTTTCACGATGTCTTTTTGTATCATACATCGTCAAGACTAGATGATGATAGCATACATTTATACTAATCACATTAGTCATTTTTATCTTCCAAATTGTACTGAAAATCATTTTTATAACATTTCTATAACTTTATCAAACGACGCATCAGTAATAATGCCCGATAAATAATTCGATAAGTTGCCATCTAAGATTGTACAATTGAGTATAGAGTTGCAGTAAAAAGCTGATAAAATACTGGAATTGGCAATAATTGACATGGTGAACGGTATTATTAAATTTTACTATATGGGACGATTGTAACGTTCGCTGTATAGGAGCACTTTGACTCATAAAACGAAGTTACGACTATACGTTTAAATCGTGAACTTGACCATTGTATTTTTCTCTATACAGTTGGATTTATCAAAATACCAGAGAGCAAAAGGATTATCCGGATCGATCGTCGCGGTTCGACTGCCGAGGCTCGACAGTGAAAACTGTACTGAATTGGAATATTTGTTGTCGCGCGGGGGAAAAGTCGAAGTGAGCCGAGCAGTATAGCCTCCGGAAATCTGCTAGCCTCTCAGTGGCGGCAGAAGCGCGCGAGCCGTCCCTATGCGCGTGTGTGCGTATACCCTCGTCTCGATCCGACCGCCACCGGGAGCGCGGTTAATTATTCCGGGGGACATTAACGCGGCGCTTGCTCCCGTATATAAGGTAACTGTACCCAATTTGGCACTGTACCCAATTTGGCACAATCGTCAGATTTCGTATTTCCGGTGCTCTCTGAGCATCAGTCGCTCTTGGGTTATGTTGGGGGAATTAAAAGAAAATTTTCGGTATCTTCCCCGCCCATTTAGCCCTTAAAACCACTCTCCTACAACACTTTGAAGTTTCACTTACTGATTTTTTCACCATTTTCTTATTTCACTTTTCACACCCAACCTCAAAAATCAGGTGTCAATAATTTTTATCTCTCAAAGTGTCATTACTCTTTTTTGTGTAAAAACATCTCAGCTTTCGATTGGTCTCATCAGTTTTCCTAAAATTATTTTTTATCCTACTCAAATTGCTGTTTTTCGCATCAAAAAAAAGTGTACCCAATGTGCCCCTCTACGCGTTTTTAAATGGGAAGATTGAGTGAAATCATTGAATATTTGTATAGACATATTACGATGATTTAGACGCGTATTTTTGAGTTGTATGTTAAAAATTTTGTATAAATATCACTGGGAACATAATTGAGAGTTTATTTCAATGCCAATTGGATCGTCCCTGTAGGCCTATATAGGCTGTAGCTAATGATTAAAAAATTGTGCCAAATTGGGTACACGTTTTGTGCATTTAGCCTTTTTGCGTTTTTTTTTAAATTGCGATTTTCGATAGGTTAAAGTAGTCGAATGATGATTATGAAGATGGTTTCTAATAGGTATTGAGCTAAGCTTTGAGATGCCATTCACAGAATTTTAAAATTCGAAGTCTATCATAGTCAAATTCGCGAAAAACCCTTAGGGGGGGGCACATTGGGTACAGTTACCTTATATATAATCGGATTGTCAGCGCGCGAGCTGGAGATGTGCATCTGTGGTTGCGGCCGGTATCTTGCCGATCTGTTGGTACGTATCTGTCGGAAAGCTCAAGGTATCCCGGCTGACGGCGGCGGCGGCGGCGGCGGCGGCTCCCGGCAAAGCCAAATCGCTCGTCAATTACGTGATACGTCTCTCAGAGCCGCGAGTCGTTAATTTAATTAATTCGCGGAAAGCAGCGGCAGCGCTGCTATGTGTGTGTAGACGATAAAGCTCTATCAGTCTTGCGCTCCCGATCCCCCGTCCAGAGCAGATCAAATGAGAAATCGCGGTGGGAGTGCGAGATTGTCCAACTCTCCAATGGATATGTAACATACTCCTCCGTCGTTGCTCGTCAAAGGGGGAAAAAAAGAAGCTCGACTGTAATACGGCTTGGATGAGACGTTGGTTTTTAATGCGCGAGCCACCGTACGCGACTGCAGCATCAGGCATAAATCACGCGAGTTGGCCCAATCTCTTGCCTTCGTCTCGGAGCCTCTACCGCGCGAGAGGACGAGATGCGAGACTCGAGGATACACCAGGGGGCAATACTTTTTCGGCTCACGATTTAATTTTCGACACCGCGCGCGCCCACCCTCTCTCTCCCGATCAGTGCGTCCTCGTTGAGTATTCTACGCGGCGACGGCGGCGGCGGCGGCGCGTACGGCCCTTTAATCCAGACGACCGCGTTGGTATCACTCGCGCGACGCGTCTCTATTAATTTGCTCTTGTTTTTTGGTGATCCGGCGTGTGAGCACACGCACACGGTCGTTCGTGCGTCGCTATACGAGTCGAGCACGCGAGGCCTCCTTTGTTGGCTCGCTTGCATTCTCCACCGACAATCTCATGAATATTGAGCTTATATATGTACCTTGGCTGCTTTTTCTTTTCGTCCTCTTCGGCCCATCTCGACGACACGAACGCCACGTCATGATGGACTTGTGTGGCTCCATTTCGAGGCCCGTTTACCCAACGGCTGCGTGCACGCGTGACTGTGTGTATACGCATGTATAGGAATGAAAAATTATCATTGGACAAAGACTGCCTCGTGACTTTTGCTCTGTTCCGTTTCGTGTTCGGGCAAAATTGACGCTCCCGGTTACAACGCGTGATTAGTGTCCTTCGTACATCTGTCTCGCAATCAAACTTTTCGAGGTGGTTTAAAGTTGCTCAAAACAGACGACCATGAGGAGAGCCATTCATCGTCTAACGTTATTCGACTTACCGCGGTTGACATATTGCCGCATACTTGGGTGTAAAGAACGAGGGGAATCACATTCAACTTTTTATCTAATCAGCATAAACTCATTGCGTTTTGATGAGGCTCCCATAAGAATTTCCCGTTGATGAATCAATCGATGAAACGACCGACCAAAATATTTCTGGAAAGTCAAATCAGCTTCAAGTCAAATCGGCGCGTCTCGAGTCGCAAGTGTCAGCTGCTGGTATACGCGAACGACAGCTCCTCGGACCCGATGAAACACGTGTAAAATGATCAAAGTACCTCCAAGATGGATTTTCGAAAAAAAAACCTGACTACAGTTGTCTCGGGAGGTAGAGCCAAGCAGATGCTCGGGAGCTCGAGATCTGGGCGCAAGCAGTGGCGTGCGTTTACGCACACGCATACACAGGCAGCTGCCATAACTCAGGGACTTTCTAAAATCGGCGCAAGATCCGGCGAGATTTCACCTATACGCAGCTCGAGAGACTAATGAAGCCTGGCCCTCTCTCCTCGTCCTGGTGGGCATCTCCTCCTCCTCCTCCGTGGCTTATTTTTTCGCGGCTCTGTGCGCGCACGCATATATAATAAAGCCGTGCAGCTGAGAGCGAGCGCGCAGCCGTGGTTGTAAAAATGGGCATCGATCGCGGAGAGCTCATGCCCCCTGAACCTCCTCTGCTCCGTCCGTGTGTGTGTGTGCGCGCGCGCTGGGCTGCTCTCGGCGCGCGGGCGACGCTTCCTTTCTCTTTCCTTATCCCTCCGGCGCGGGGCTCGCCGATTTCTCTCGCTCTATCCTCTCTCTCTCTCTCTCTCTCGGCTCCGTTTCTCTTCCGCCTCTCGTAATCTCGTTTTTTGCTGGCTCGCCCGACGGCCCCAACGCCCGAGACCGAGTGCGAGGGAGGCCCATAGCGTCTTCGCAACTCGCGAGCGAGCGGACGCAAAATGAAATATGAAATAATGGCCCGTGCAGAGCCCGCCGCTGGCGCGTGCGTGTGCTCGAGCCACAGAGAGAGAGAGAGAGAGAGAGAGAGAGAGAGAGTCCGGGCGCACCCATGTCTACGCCCCCATAGCATCTCTCGCCCGCCACTCTGTACGCGCGTGTGTATATGCGCGCACGCACTCGGGCCAGCTCCGACAACACACACTCACACAAAGATGCTGCATCGGAGAGTACAACGGAGAGTCGAGCGATGCGCTCCGTTAAAACCCTCCGCGCTATATGAGCTTTCCACTTTACGCGGCTGTCCGGGCTGATTTCAGCTCGAGCCCGCTCGCGAGCCCGCGTGGGCTCGCGCGCGAGCCGTAATATGCACGAGCGGAACCGCCGAATCGTTTTTTACCCCCAGTGCACTGCTCGCTATCCGCGCATAATAGCTGAGCAGCTCGGACTCGAGATTTATCCTGTGTACTCGCGTATACTCGAGCGGGTCTTTCGCCTGTCTCTCGCGCGCCTGCCGATTCACATTCCCAAGTTTCGATTGAGTTTTAAGATGCACAGACACAAGTGGGAGAGAGCGTTGGAACGAGCGATACACAAATGGAGATGATTGCAGGATTGGCTGTCGCAAATGAGCGTGCGGCCGTGTAATCGGCCCTCGCACTCGCGCACTCGCCTCATTATCGCCGCTTTTGCGCGCGCGCCAGCGCGGAATATATACATGTACAACCAGACGAAATTTTGCAATTTCGAAATTCGCCACAGGCCGATTCTAGTTATTACGTATTATTACAAGCCGCGCCGTTCATTTTTCTTCCGCCCAAAGCTTCGAATCGAGAGACAAAGATATATATATATATATATATATATATATATATATATATATATATATATATATATATATATATATATACATAGAAAGCGTAGGTGCTGCGCTCGACTAGACCCTAACTAATCGACACGGCCCCCATTCGTAGCGCATGCATATATACACTTGAGCGTTTATTCATAAGGTCAAGCCACGTGTATGTGCTCGAGACCATCGGTTACCACTCGGGACTGGGGTCTCTGGTCCCGGGCTGGAACCTTCGAGGGTACAGCTTTTGGATTCCCCCAAACAGATAGGATGATTGAATTCGTTCGCCAGATTGTAGCTCTGTTCACCCGTAACTCATAGTTCAATTGGGTGTATTTATAGTGAGACCAATTGGATTAATGCTTGAGGACCTTAAGATAATAGTTTGAATAACCATAAATTTTAGTGGTAATTTGAGAATATTGAATAATTGGGTTTATGTGATTTCTAATCAATATTATGATTCGCGTTATGTGCTTGGACTGATTGAAAATTCGATAAGTTCTGGAAACTCATTCATTTTTTTCAAAATCATGAAGAACCTATTATGTAAGTAAATATGAATCCTGCAACATCATTATAGCGAGGAAAACAACGAACTAATCGTTTCATTGACTATAAGTAGTAACTATATAAGTATAATCATACCTCTACAGCTGATATAACTATAAATTGTTCTCGGCGCGAAGATATTAACCGGTCGTTGCTGATTTCATTCTAATGTACTGCATCTATGTGAAACGTCATACGGGTACAGAAATACATTGTGGGTATATATCTTGGGTAAATCGAAACGTTAGACCGAATGACTGGCAGATATATTATCCATTCGAGTAAGCATAGAAACCAGCTCGATGAGTTTGAGCCGAATCCGCGAGCGAGCTGCGCAAGTGGCAGCTCGAGCGGCTGCTATAAGTTCACGTTTACGCGTTGCTGCAGTTCTCTCGACCCTTCATTCATGCCCCGTCCTCGTATATACACACACACACACACACACACACACACACACACACACGCACGCACGCACACTTTCTCCGTGTCCCTCGTTTTTCCACGGGATTTTTGCTCGCGAGTATGGCTTTACGTAAGTCTCGGTTATTCCGCACGAGCGCGCGCGCAGTTTACAGCGCGTGTGTATGCGCGTCGGTCACAGTCCCGCGAGCGTGCAAGACGATATGGGGAGGGCGGCATCGGCCGGAATAGCCTACACACTTTTGATTTAGACCAATTAGTAACAATGTCAAAGGTGTACGGGCCAATTAAGAATCGAGCTTATCGATCGGTGTGGATTTTGAACTCGGCATCGATCCACGGGTTGACGCGTCGCCGCGACCTCGAATTATTATTTTACGCTGAATTTCCCCCCAGTACGAATTGCTGGATTTAGTACAGCTAAACTACATTGCGATTATATTTTCTTTGTACTTGTATCGATCAATTCCAATACGTTCACCTTTAAAATCTACATTCGCGATTCGGTCTGAACATTTTTAACAAATAGGTTTTCACCATTACAACTTCTCGAAACTCATTATTCTCGGCTCGTTGCGGCAAAACTGCAGACTGGCCGTTTCTCTCTCGCGCGCGCCGGCCGGTACTCTCTATTACATACTTGGCTCTCGCGTGAGTCACGTGGTTAGCCGTCTAAACCAATCAAATTACCGGAAGAGAGAAGCTTCGGAGTGGCTTGTTTTTTTTAAGGAAGTATCGATTACTAGCTAAACTCGCGAGCCTGACTTGGGCTGGCCGTTACTTAGGGTAAATGCAAAGGAGTCGCTGTCGAACGACGAAGTGAGTTTGGAACAACCCAGGTTTATTGGGGGATTGCGGAGGACCGATGGCGCGGCGCGACTTATCAGGAACGAAGCGACTGCGCAACATCTAATTAAGCCCGCTCCCTTGAGCTTATTAATATTAATAGGCCGATCCGCATTATTTTTGCATACGCGTCTCTTGTACACGCGCGTGTACAGGCGCATTATGCGTATTCTCCGCGCGTGGCCGACTTATCTTTGCTCTGCTCTGCAGCCTGGGCTGCGCTTGCCATCTCGCGCACCGCAACAGCATAGCCGCGCGCGCGGCTGTATGTGTATGTACGCTCTGGTATTAGCTCTTATCCGCCGCTTAATGATGCTATGCGCTCTACCGCGAAGCTACATTTATACCTGCGGCAGCTGCGCGCCACACTGCAGTGGGGAGCGAACGAGAGAAACAAACGGGCCGAGGAATATTAATCAAGCGTTTGTTAAATGTAATGGGACATAATGCGGCGATCCTCGCTCTTGCCCTCACGCGTAACTTCGATTATATTTGACTGGTGCTTCAAGAAGATATTATACTTATATACATCTTTCCTGTTTGTTTCATGAATATCACCATTCGTATAATTTTCCAACTCGAGTGTGTTTTTTTTTGATCAATCGAAGCATACAGTATATTAATGTAAAAATCTTACAATATTATTGCTTATATAGTGTCCACAGATTGTCTACTAATTTTCATTTTTCATGAAATTTTTTCCGCTACGTTGTATCTTGCTAGACAACGTTGGAATTGATTTTTTCACATTTACACAATACTCCCTTTATAATTTTTACTCTCGTCAAAGAAGACGCCAATGGGAAGGAGGAGAGGCAATTTTATTTTCAAAATCTTCGCCGTGTGGTGATTACTTCCTGTAGTTGGACGCACTTGATCGAGTTGGTTTGATTATTGAGAATAAAAACTGAAAATGAAACTATCTCTAGGTTAATGTTGATAGAGCTGTCATGATATATATCTTTTCATTGTGGATGAATTCCTTGGTCGAGTGTCGAGCAGATGCCAACAAACGAGAATCTGTTTGTAAATGATATATTCTATGACGTTTATTTCAATTTTCAAAAATGATATTTTATTATAGAATGAAATATAAACTGTATTTTCAAATACTCGTAATTGAAAATAATTTCAAATAACCCAAATACTTGTATTTAATTGCTGCCCATCACCGCACCCATAATATATATATATATATATATATATAATGATACGTATTATAACATGATCTCGATGCGGTCTGTTTTCATGCGAAACAAAGGCGCACACGAGCCGAGAGGGTATGAAATCTATATATACATACTCGCAAATGTTCGTACACGCGGGGGACACTTGAAAAGATTATCTAATTTTTGGTGGTCGGTGTTGGTCGCAGGAAAGAAATGGCGAGGCCTGACGCCGCAGGACAGGCGGCCGTACGTGGAGGAGGCAGAGAGGCTGAGGGTGATCCACATGCAGGAGCACCCGAACTACAAGTACCGGCCGCGCAGGCGGAAACACGCGAAGAGGGCACCCGGGGCCCCGGCCTCGCCCCCCACCGGCACGGCCAATGCCCCCGGCCCGAGGCCCAGCCCCGCCGGACAGAACATCCATCATACCATGTGAGTCTATCTGCTCCCGCGGACCCTACATCCCAATTCCTCACTCTTAAATATACTTTTGCGCGACATCTGTGCAATCCACTGGCAATACTAGATTTCATTTATTGGTTGAATACACTGAAAAAAAATCGCCTTCGTGAAATATACTGTAATGTCGTCACATTTAGATCGTTGCCTTGGGTTACTATATGTAAAAGTTGACAAAGTCAAAGAATATCGGAATAGTCAATATCAAAAGCTTTGTGACGTTTTCGTTGGACGAATGATACATTCAGTAATATCGCTCGCATTGAAAGTATAAAGTAAGATTAAACATATTGTAACAACTATTATTTTTTTTCATACTTAACTTTGTAATATTTTTCTAATGGAATCTATTGTAAGGGATACCCGGGACCGGAGCCGAAACAAATTTCCTACTTGATTTATGTATCAGGCCTCGGAGTATATATTTCTCCGGGTGTAATGGCGCGTTGAAAGTATACGAAGTCCCCCTCGAGAGCCAACGAAAATAGGATAGAGAGCCTTCGAGTTGGCTCGCGCGGCAATCTCTCTCGGCATAATGGAATAATTACCGGGCGATAAGACACCTTTCAATTACGGTACACGCACACGCGTTTCATTATGAAAAACGCGCGCGCGTTAACGGCGAGAATTCGCTCTATCGGCAGCGGGTAGCCAGGTGAAGGAGGAGGGCAGAGGGGAAAATAAAAAGAAGAAGCGTTTCATATAGGAGATCATTATCCTCATTAAATTAATTAAAAACATATATACGCAGGCGCGCGCGCGCCGCGAGATGTGGACTCGAGATTCATACGCGTCGCGAAATTCCACGGACAGATTTCAACGCGCGGCGCATTGATAATGATCTCGTTAATGACACGCAGTCGTCCGTGCGCGTCTACGCACACGCACACACACACACACAGATCCAAGCAGCGCGTATATCATTATACATAAACAATAAACTTTTCTAATTATCCGTGAGAACGCCAGGGATGAATATGCATGTGGCGTATACACTTGTGTGCGTGTACACACACGCGGGAACGCGTGCATTCCCAATTTCTTACCCACACAGAGACAAACACAGAGGCCGGCGCGTTGATTAGCACCCCGGAGAGAAAGCACCCGCCGACAATTGCGAATAATTAATTTTCTCCGCTCCTTATTAATACGAGCCCGTCTCCCTCTCTCTCGACCTTCTAGTTCGGCGCGCGTTTCGCCGAGCCGCCTTATACACACAATCCGGGCTACGCGTATCCTCCTTTTTTTCTCCCTCTCTCTCTCGCTCCCCGGCGAAAAACCTCCTTCGAGCTCGTACACATATATCCGCGCGTGCGCGCGATGAATCATATCGAAAATGAGAACGACCACTCGTACACAGTAAAAACAATTACTTACTCAAAACGAATTTTACATGATACAAATCTTGATTTAAGTACTTTTCTTATACTGAAATTCATTCCGTCCCATTTTAAGAATGATTTTTTACTTGAATCAAGCAATCGTTTTTGATGTGTGTATTGCGCCAGCGATACCTAGTTATCCACGCGATATACAATATATATGTAGCTGAGTCGCGGGTCACCGAAATGTGCTTCAGAAATATATATATATATATATATAATAAGCGCGGATGAGGGATGTAGGCTGTCGGGATGATGAAAAGAATGTTGTTGAGCGATTTGATCACGGGGCCCCGTTTGTACACGCCGCAGGTCGAAGATGGACAACTTCCAGGGCATGCCGCAGATGGCGTGGGGCGGCCACTCGCCGATCTCCTCGCTTTATCACCAGCAACAGCAGCAGCAGCAACAGCAGCAGCAACAGCAGCAGCAGCAGCAGGCCATCCAGGACTACAAATCGGAGAACAATTCGCTCTACGGGAGCCCGTACACGCCGATCATTCACACGCCCGACATCTCGCCCGTCGCTAGTCCCGAGCCCGACGGTAAATTCTACCTCTGATCTTCGACACAAGCCTCCACACACACACATCCTCTTCCTCTCTCTCCCTTTCTCTCTTTCTCTCTTTCTTTGCTCGACGTAATATTAACAAATCGCTCGCGCTCACGCTTTATTGCCCTTCCGAGTGAAGCGAGAAAAATCATTCGTGAATTATGCCTGGAAAATTATGCCTGCAATTATTGACTGCCGTTGTCTGGGCATAGCTCGCATCGAAAGGTTGTCTCTATGAAAATTGTATAAATTGATAGATTGATGTTTTTTTCAGCAAAAATAAGAACAAGAGCTATTTTTCAATGATAAAAGCCATTCCTACTCGACATTAATTTTTACTGAATTTCAACGGGATTCGCGAGGCACACCTAAAATTCATACATAAGATTTAATCGTGTCCAATTCTTCTACGCATAATTTATGTACAATTTTTTCACTCGGAATATACGATACACGGCATAGCCGTGTATGTGTATAAATATCAGGACGATCGGAAAAACTGACGATATCTGTCTGTGCGCAGGCGACAATTCGCACTTGACGGGCTCGCAGAATCCCGATGCCGACAGGGACCTGATGGAGGGAGCGTCGAAGCAGCAGCAGCAGCAGCAACAGCAGCACGCTGAGATGAGCGAGCAGAACAAGCGCTACTCGTACATGAACAGCGACAACCAGCTGCACGTCGGCATATCCTCGTGCGGAAATGCCGCGGGCGGATACACCGACACCCTCACTTACAAAAAGGTATTACACTCGGGCGTTTGCCTCTAAACTCACACTCACAAAAGTATCTTGTTGTTCCTAGAGGAATTATACCTCATACACAATTCCACTACTTTCAATCATAATATGTATATATATATATATTGTTGATTGGAGAAGAAAAATCTTGTCTCAAGAAGATTCTGTTTGGAAGTAGCAGAAATTCTGGCTGAGACCTAGTCCCTCTGGGAAAAACAAGAAACTTTTGTGAGTGCACCTCGTTCGTTCTCTTGTCTTCTGTTCGCCCTGATGTACCGCTCGATCAAACCATCGAGTCAACTCGGCCGAGTTGTGACATGGAAAAACTTGGTTCGAGTCGCGAGAACATGGGTTCACTGGCTTATTTTTAACGCGGTGGTATGAGCGATGGATTCTGGCTACTGAGTTCGGTCCATGTACTCTTGAAATTTAAAACAGCACACAATCGTAACGTCGATTCGTTGTTTTGGTTGAGAAGGAAAATCAGTTTGACGCTCACCGAACGCGTCAACCGGATTTTCCTCCTTAAAGCGTAATCACATTTTTGCATACCCACATTCACGTTGAGACAATTACTTATACAAGCCGCGGCTTTGACTCTTGTAAGTAGTGTGATGGGCAGTAATTTAATAAGCTCGCGAGAAAAAAAGTGTCATATCTGAGGATGTTGTGGGGGTGTACTTGCAGGTGAGCTACCTGAACTTTGAGCGGCAGCAGTCGTCGGCGATCGCGGTGGGCATAGCCAACGGCATGATGGTGTCGTGCAACAAGCTGCGATCGGGCTTCGACAACGTGGGCAGCGTGACGGGGACGTTCTATCCGCCGGTCGCCTCGCCCCACGACCAGAGCCTCCACTACTCGCCCCAGCAGCAGTCCCAGTCCCAACAGCAGCAGCAGCAGCAGCAGCAGCAGCAGCAGTCTCAGCAACAGTCGAAATCGAGTGGCTCCTCGTCCAGCTCGTCCCAGCAGCAGTACGGCTCGATACAGCAGGACGGGGGCAGCTACAGCTCGACGGCCAACAGACAGCAGCAGCAGCAGCAGCAGCAGCAGCAGGGCCTGGCGCTACGGCCCGCCGAGGGCTGTTCCGGTCAGTTTGTACCTCGTTACGCTCGTGACGGTAATTGATTCGTTCGTTAGAGGCCGAGTCTGGACGGAGCGACCAGACTCCTCGGCTCGCGGACTCGCTCTGATTAATCGCACGGGTGTCGTTCCGCCGCGGCTATTAGCCCTGCGCTTCCTACCCCCCCCCCCATGCTACTATAACATCTCTCTGCTCTCCAATCATCTGATTAGCCGGGCTTTTTGTTCCCCCGTTTCTCGTTCGATTCGTTAATACACTTCGAGACTGTCAGCCGCGTCGGGTCGTTTGAAGAATATACCTAATACAATGATTCAAAGCATCGATTCGAGGGATAAGCAAAAAAAGAAGTGATGTTACATAGATATCGCGCGAGGACTAACGGTGTGATTTTGTTGTCTTGGGAAAACAGGTGTCTCGCATCGCTACCAAATGTCCCACCACCAGGAGTACCAGTCGGACAGTTCGGCGAGCCAGCAGCAACAGCTGGGCCACATGGAGCAGCAGCAGCAGCAGGGGGCGACGTCGATGCACGAGGAGGAGCAGGAGCACGTGATGCAGCTGGAAAAGTACTTCAACAAGTACAGCCACCCGTCGAGCCTGGCCAGCGGCGGCCACTCGAGCCTCGCCGGCCAGAACATGCTCGACAGCAACCACAACTACGCGAGCGACCTCCGCTACTACTCGGCTCCCCAGCAGCAGCAGCAACACGCGCAACAGCAGCAACAGCAACAGCAGCACCAGCACCAGCACCAGCTGGAGATGTCGAGTGCCCAGTGCATCCTCGACGACCAGGTGGCTAAGGAGCAGCAGGCGGCTGCCGCCGCCGCCGCCGCCCACATGGGCATGAGCCACGCGATGGAGCAGTATCACCGGAGCCTCGAGGCGTCCAAGTACCAGGAGCAGGTCCACCACCAGCACCAACAGCAGCAGCAGCAGCAGCAGCAGCAACAACAACAGCAGCAACAGCAGCAGCAACAGCAGCAGCCGCAGACGCAGGGAATCGAGCATCAACAGCAGCAACAGCAGCAGCAGCAGCTGCAGCACGGCGGACAAAAGGCCACCGACGACGAGTTCAGCGTCATACTCGCCGACGTCCGCAAGACTTGCTACAGCAGCTAGTTCCTCTACTCCGCGCGACGGCTGCTCCGATCGGCTGGATCGACCGTATATCTACATGCTATATATGTTATAACATATGCAACACGACTGAGTACTTGTATACTCGCGATTTTTAGGCAAATTCGCTCGAGCGTCGATCGACACGACACACGCACACACGCACACACGAGCCAGTGGTGCACCGGCCGCGATTGGAGTTTTGCCGGGAGAATCAATTGAGTTGGATAATTTTACTCGTTCGAAATTCCACAGGTCACGGAGAGAAAATTGCGTGTACATACGTGTGTTTGTGTGTGTGTGTGTGTGTGTGTGTGTGTGTGTGTATTTGTCAAAATTGAATCGTGCGACTGGTGAGAATTTATAGATTGAAGATTCCGGTGAACAGAGAGAAGCTTTAGACACATACATGTACATGTGATATAGCCCAGTTGGCCGATTATCAGTGAGATTCTTATACGCGCGTTAAAAATTACAACGAGCCTCGCGAGTGCCCTATGCATTGCAGTTTTTCTCTCACCATCTGAACAGGTGCGCGCGGCTTCGTTTATTGTGATTATATTGAAAAAGCTCCGACTCCCCGCATGGATCTCTTTTGGTGCTTAGCTAATACGAATCCTTATTTTTCTTTTGTACGATTCCACTTGTCGACTTCTATATTTACGTAGATTGATATTCAACTGCCCTCACCCCCCCCCCTCCTTCCTGTCCCCCTCCTCAGAGTCTTCCGCGATGAAATGGAAATTTGCCCTCCCAAGCAGAGGCAGAAATTTTTCAACGAGGATGAAACGACGTTGCTGTTCGAGTTCGCATAGTGAATCGGCGTTTACATATATATATAATTTGTATCTATATCAAATGATTCATTATCCACGTGCATCTCTATAGATTGTAGAGATATTTAGGAGACTAAGTTTCTGACGAAGTGGTGATGCTTTCCCGAAAAGAATTGAGAATTCTCAGAGAGAAGCGGAGATCGAAGCATCAAAATGTACTTATCGAACAGAAGAAACATTTTCGTTTTTAACAATGGCAATAAGAAAAAAACAAACAATTCATCACGAATATTTAAGCTTACATGTAAATAAATAGTGATGTACCGAGACCCTGGATCGAGATATTTTTAAATCGTCAATTTTTACATAGATGTATACAGTAGAAGAAATTCGCAATCCTGTCTCGACATTTCTTCTCACAATTAGCACTAAGGCCAATAACCACAAGAAATTATGAGCGAAGATTAGATAAATATTTTAAGGACACGAAACGTGAATATAGATTTTTGGATGTATCTCATAAATAATAAAAAAATATTTTCAACAATGTCGCTTTCAGTTATTCTAAAACACGCATACATCTAAAGAATCAAAGCCCATCCAATCGAGTAGAATATTTTTATTAAATATATATAAAAAATATGTGTATAAATACAGTACTGTATGTAAAACATACGCGTTGTGTCATGTTTACAAATTTTATACAGAAAAGACAATTCAATGTGTCTTTTTATTCGCATATACATATATACGTTTAGACATCTCAACTAGTTTTTCAAATATTTCACTAGTTTCAAACGTAGACGTGCAATTACTTTGTTCGTGCTGCTTTATTCTACTACGTAAACATTGTTTTTCTTTTTTTTCAATGTCGAAACAACTTTTTGCAAGAGATTTAACTTGCATTCTGTTAAAGCATCTCATTTGTGATTGAAAATTTCATAATTTGTAAATTTGCACTATCTAAGTTCTTATGTCTTTCATTTATATACAATTGTATATACAAAGATATATATATATATATATATATATATATATTGCTATCCTCCAATAATCCATTTTCTTATTTAGATCTTTACTTCATCAATTTTATTATAGAAACTATTCAGTTCTAGCTTTAACGTGTCTTTGACTGAAATTGACTTGTGAGTATGTGATTATTCATAAAGTAATATGTAATTATGAACTATTTATATCAATACACGGTCCAACAACAAAATGCAAATGGTGCAATACAGGAATGCACAAGATTACTTAATTCACCTCTGGATATGGAAGTAAATAGTACTTTTGAAAAATCGTACTGTATGGACAGAGTTTACAGTCTTCTTAAAAGAATTTGTTCATAAAAGTCATGAATCGTTTCAAGTCTTTCAAATTTCGAGGAATATTCGATATATTTTTCGTTTCTTGCAAAGAAATACTAATTTCTAATGAATTGTCATGCATCATTCAAACTGAAAATTCTTTGGTAATGTTTGATACACTTATCTTCACTGGAATGTGTTCACGAAATTTTGGAAATATTCAAAAGAGAAAAAAAAATTAAATAAAATATTTCAATGACGGTCATCATAATTCAAGCATGTATCTCTAATTGTAGATTAGAGTATCTCTGAGCATTTACATAAAATATTTTCAACTTTCTTGGAAAAGTTTTTGTGTACTTGCTTAGTTTAGTTCAATGACACAATGGTGATTTGAGGTTGACATAGTAGACTTTCACTACTATACCTAATTCATCATTCATCCCATAGACAGTTCTGTTTCATTTTAGAATAATAAGAGGAGATAAAACATTTCTTACAAGTTTTTATGCCACATCTATATGTACTAGCTACTTTTTTCCCTTCGCCTTTACTTTTACAAAATTTCAGTCCACAGGGATACCAGCCAATACATAATTTTAATGAGCAAGTGCACGGTGCTGAAAGATTAGCTGTGTCAGCGCATTTTGATACAAGTGATGGTTTGGTATTATTACTTGGTGTTTGAGAATTTGCAACAGACGTAAAGTTACGAACTGCTGACAGGAGAGAGCCCTCGGACGAACCTAAAATCATAATCCATGTGAAATTCGTACAAATGTTGGTCATTAACAGTATAGTAAATCTACAACAAGTTGTTTCTATTCGTGTATCAACTTTCATCCACTCACCTGTTCTCTGAGCCCATTGCTTTAGATCTTCGTATCTGGTGTATGTTGTCTCTGCTGCCTCGGAACAGATGACACTTATATGCTTAGATACTATGCTTGATTGAGAAATATCCAAAAACAAGTCCATTGTATAGTTAGCATGACCCTTATCTTCTTCTGCAATCCTAATTGTACCAGGATTCTTCTGTCTCAGTTTTGACATGGCATCCGAGGATATAAAATCCATTTTATAAAAGTGATTGACAAAGCACATGGTTTGGAGCAGTTGGTTCTGTCCTTGCTCCTCTTCACCCAGAACTAAGGCTTTTATGACTTGAACTTCCTGAAAGATAAATTGAAAATATATGGAATGTTTTGTTTGATGAATAAAAATAACTGTTTGATCAACATTATGGATAATTTATTGGATTAATTAAACATTGTTAAAAAATTAGTGGACACATCAAATCATCTTTGAACTAATCATTACTCGCATCATGAAAGAATTGATGTCGTTACATCGTTTGATGTTTCAAGAAGTTGAAAAGTATTCTATATGTAAACATTGATTTGTAAAACTATCACAGAGATAATGTGGATTAATCTAATGAATGAAATTCTGTAAGTCTAGGTAATTTTATGAATCGCTATTGCTGATTAAGATAATCAGTATCAAAGGTTGATAGTACAAGGATACTTACATTTTTAAAGTCTACAAGTTGCGTGACTAGAGTTCCATCAGAGCGCTGGAACTCCAAAGTTATCACATCTTCCGTAATATTGGACGTTATGGTTTCGAGTAGAATATCTCCACCCTACAATTGGATATAGATCAAGTATATCCAATGAGATATGAATTTAGTGAAATGCCACACTCATTCATAAGCATGAAAGAAACAATGAAAACAAATGATGCTGGGTAAGAGAGCAGTACACCTAACCTCACCTCCAACTTGTGCGAAGATCATGACATAGAACAGTTGGCGGGAGGAGAGGAGAGAGCGATACTTATTTTGCCGGGAACCAACCTGATTTCTGACATTGATGAGGAGATGCGTCGTGCAGAGGCCGCAGAGAAGTTGCAGCACGACAGACACCGACAGCAAGCGAAAGCTCATCTTGCCAGCTCCATCCGAGATGCATGTAGAAAAAAAAGCCCTACACCGCCGAAGACGACATGCCTCTCAAATGGCCCCGTGACGCATGGCTCGCGCGCGGAAAATCGCTTTAGAACAAACGATTCCCGTACTACTGCGCTAGCCGATAAAACATCGCGTATACCAAACGAAATCACGTCGCGTCGCGCCTCCCCCGCATATCACACACACATATCCATTTTCCTTCGCTCACACGAACTGTGCAGCATCAAGCCGCTGACGCTGGACGACTGCTGAGAGTGCTGAGTGAGTTTCGGACTTCGGAGTTGGGAGAATCGGGCGACGGTCGCGCCATCTCACCGCGGGGAGGATACGTGCCGGAGGTCCCGCGCAGTCCCGCGGTTTCAAAGAAGAGCAGACCAAAACTAAAGCCCGGCCGAAGGTCATATTTTTGCCGGGTGATGATAAACGCGGGTACAATCTATATGAAAATACGCCGCGAGCCAACGGATTGAGGAAACTCGCGGGGCGGGATGTGCGTTGCAATTTTTAATCCCGACGAGTCGGAGAGTCTGTTTGGACGTATGGAAATCATATAATGGCCGGCGCGAAGTGCGGCTTGCTCAGTCTCGCGGAGTCGAGCATGACTTGTGCTCCTTTTTGCAGTGGTGCTGGTGCTGGCTGTGATGAGAGTTTCTCGATCTCTGATCCCCTCGGTGCTTCGGTGATTTGCTCCATTGTGCTGCCGCCGGCTCGCCGCTATCAATACGTCACTCGCATTCAATTTCGTACGTTTTCATGTATATAAATGTATATTTATGTTGCCGAACGAGTTTGGAAACTTTGACATTATATAGCGCGGCAAGTTTAGATATATATACGACTATGCCGTCACTTACAACTCGGCTCGAAGAGCCGACAGGATGGGAGGAGTTGTCGGCCTGACGATGGGCTGGATTTCGGGCAAGACGAAATGCGTGTAGACAGGCACCTGGAAAATTTATAGTTCCGTTGAATGAATCGATCATCAACAATGCTCGAATTGCTTTGTTGTTTTCGGAAAAGTATACCAATCCGGCATTATCTATTCGGTCATTGTGCGGCGATTTTATCCAAGTAGAATTTCAGGGTTTCATCGATAATGTATCAATTGGAATATCTAACAGAAGACGAAAAATAAATGAATCTGTTGATTTGACCGAGGCAAGTCTTTTTTTCCATTGGGTCCGGTGCAACGCAACAACTCGCGGCTATATATAGAACGTGATAGTTCGGTGACGTGGGTCCTGAATCGTTGTGAATTTGAATATAACTCGACTCTGCTTTTCGTCGATAGTTTGCGCGACATCATTATTTATTTTCTGTTTTCTTTCGTTGCAACAAAAATCAGCGGTTTCGAGCTGGTGCAGTAAACCATAATGGCTATAAAGCGCCGCAACAATAGAGATACGCAGTGTGAATTTTTACATAACATATCGTATATCTCGCTTAGATTCTCCCAAATATAGAGATATCGCGTTGGCGAGCAGTTGTGGTCTCGCAGCCGCTTATCGTCGGCCGTACAGGAAAAGAACAAATAGCTCGAAGAGCAGGAAGTAAGTGGTCGCGGTGGGAAAATATACATCACTCACGTAGGGCAGAGTCTCGTCGAGCTCTATAGCGGCGAGCTGCCTGTAGAGGTCGGGCAGGGTGAAGCTGGCGCCGAGGACGGGCGAGTCGAGGCCACAGCTGATGCTGCTCTGCTCCTTCCTCAACCTGTCCACGCTGTGGCAGCGCGACTTTGGCGTGGACGACCTCCTGTACGACATGACGCCCCGAACGCGACAGCGACCGAACCCCAATCCGCCCTGATCCACCTGCCCCCAGACACTTGCTATTTGATCGATACGCCGACGAGTGTACGCCTCGATACCCGGCCCGCCCGCACCCAACCTTCCCCGCCGCCAACACAATCTTTCCTTCATGTATTCGCGGCTCTTACTCCGAGCGCCAGTGTCTCTTTACGTTTATTTAACGATCTCTCTCGATTTTTAAGCTCTCCTATGATGTGGAAACTTGGTTCCTCGTGTGGCCATTTTGATCCCCTCTCAAACCGATTACTCAATTGTTAAGAGCGAATTATTTTGGTCCAACAGTAAGCTCGGCCATTGACGCATTTCGTTGCCGATTATACATCGAGTGATTTCGTCATGTGCACAGGTAGCTCTCGAACCGACCCGTACTAAAGGGACGATTTTTAGTTGGAACGGACCGATGCAATATCTAGCATTACCTCATGATTCCATTACTCGAGTACCAAGTACCAAGCCATCGAAATTCTTCCTTTAACCTAAGAAATATAGTGTGTTGATAGAATTTCAAAATATCAGAACTAATATAATTCTTGATTTTTCGCTCATATAATAATTTACTCATATCTAGAAATTCCAGATAACCATTTCGATCTTTCAATACTTTTATTGCTTTGTAATAGTTGTTTTTATTTCTTTTTGATATATGCATTCGAACAAGTTTCTCCCAAAAATAACGATCAGCCTCGAAAAAAAAACTTGCGAAATATTATTCGGTCACGTTGATATGGAAGGAAAAAATTTCCTCTCCCACAATAGGCAAAATTCGAAGCATTTGAAATAACATTTACACATGCCTAATGCATCGTGGTTTTTGTGGATTTCTCGGCTCGGCAGTGCGAATGACACATCAAATTGGATGAATGAAGCAGGATCTGGTTACCGGTGCTAATTGGAGTCCCCTCGAAACATTACGTATAGGCTAAAATAGGAAATCCATACGAAACCTCAAGTATTTGTGAACATTTTTCATCTCCCCGTAATCCTTCGTGTGGATCGAGACGGAAAAAGTTTCGAGCGCACACACAAACTCGGAGGAAAAAGGGTTCGCGATAATTGAGAGTTAATTTATTGATTCTTCCGAGGACCGACTGTTCAGCCCAACAAAATTTTCAACAAACTTTACCAGCATTCCCAGAGTAACACACGTTTAGATGCCGTCGACACACACACACGTAGGAAAACTTTTCCCCCGACGAAGGACTGAGAGATATTACGGTGAGGAGGAGGGTCGCTCAGCCGAGCCGAAAAGTCGAGTGTCTCGACGGAGGGTCGAACGGCTGCGGTCAAACGTTCTCTGTCTCCCCTATTGCCTCGCGAACCGTATCGCGCGCAAGAGGCTCAATACGAGCTTGGTTCTTCGTTCGACCTGAGGGTGGCGGGAGGGGGGAGGAAGGGCAGCCCCGACCAGCCGAATATCCAGCCGGCGTGGCGCTCGACGTTCGATTAATCGATTTACCGCGCGCAGCCCTTCGCTGCTGGCTCGCTGCTCCCTGCAGTGCCCGCCGGCGGCGGCGAGACTCTTTCCGTGGCGCTGCCGCGCCGTGCATGCGCCCGATAACGTATATGACGCGTTACGTGTAACGTCCAGACTATATTCGCGCCTGTAAGACATGACACTTTTTCAGCTCCCCTGAGAAGTGACAAATACGCTGAGGAATTTTCGCGCCACGTTTACGTCCGACCTCGTTTCGACAATTTGTTTTGTCCTACTGGATATAGATGGTCCGACGTATCGCAGACGCTCGCCGAATCGCAACTGATTCGTTTCGCTCCGACAAGACCACGATCCATCGTATACCAAGGATCGAACGCGATATATTCCAGTACAATCCACTCACAAAAATAAAATTTTGGTTCAAGAAGATTCATTCTCCTGCTAAACAGACTCATCTGGGATCAAGAAAATCGAGTCTTAAGTCGAATTCTAGAGGAAATCTTTTTGCTGTAGCGTCCAACTGACTTTTTTCTTCTTGATTACCAAGACTTCATTTTTGTGAATGCACTCGCGTACGTCTTGGAATGAGAATACACTCGTGACTCGTGAAGAGTCTCCATCCCCTGGCGCTCATTATAATTTGAGGGGTGGTCTATCCCATACATGCCATCAAAAACCGAACAATATCCCCGATTGTTTTCAATTGTTCAAAGACAAAAAGATTGTCGCAGTAACGAGGCGAATCAACTCTCGACCCATTGACGATTCAACAGCTGACGGGAATTACTGGGGGTTGCGGCGATAGCTTGTGTCACTCCCTATACCGCGCGATGGTTGAGATAACGCGCGGGAGCTGGGCAATGTAGCTGCATCGGAGTAGGCTCAATGAACTTGTGTGTGTGCGGGCGGGCTGGCGCGCGAGTGACATACTGCGAACATGGAGATTACAGCTCGAGTAAAACTGAATGGCATTGGCGGAGAGGGAGGATCGGGAGAAAATGCTCGCGGCGCAGTGTCGGCGAGGCTTTTCGGTCTCGGTCGTGCGCGCCGATGTGTGCGCGCGCTCTCGAATCAATGCGCCTGGCTGGGGAGGTTGAGGGGGTGGCCGCCCCTCTCCGGGTCGCGCGCGCGCGCGCGGCTCTGGCTGGTGGCGCTGCTGGGCGCCAGCGCACATATCTCGGGCAGGTTATCGATTGTGTTTTGGGGGGTGTCGGTGTCGGTGGGGGTGGGGGGGGGAGGCTCGAGTCGGCCATGTTGGCGGCGCTGCTCAGGCGCACTAGTGCCAGTCCCGCACCCTGTGCGCCCGCTCCGTCTCTGGATCCGCAGCTCGGAGCTCGAAGCGAGCGAGCGCGTGAGTGTGTGGTGCCCCGAGTCGAGGACGACGAGGACGTGGTGCTCAAGTCTGCAAGACGTGGATCAGTAGCCAGAGTCGGAGCCAGAGGCACATCAGCTGAGAGAGCCAGAGCCAGAGCGAGAGGGGACAAGAGAGCAACGAGGAGGCGGAGGAGCAGAGTCGCGCTCCGCTCGCTCCACCCTCCCCGAGGAGGAGGACTGTGGTGCGCGCGCGTGCGTTCAACACCGCCGCGAGTGTCCGCGCGGCCAGCCATGTGCCCGAACTGAGCCCTGCACGACCAGCGGCCGAAACCCAAGCGCAGCCCGCTCGAGCACGCACACAGCCCGCCACCCGAGCGCCTAGACGTAAGTAGATTCTGCCGCGCTCCGGTCGGACACCGACCGTTGTCTCCGTCAAGGCCCTCGCCCCCGCGCGCGGGGCAGGGGGGGCGTTGTCCTTGACTTTAATTATTAATCGATACACCCAGCATTATGCTCCGCTTCCTCCTCGCTCGTGCGTGGGGCAGCGCCAACGAAGCGCCCGCGACGCCCGGAGCCGTGTTTTCTCGAGCCAGGCGGCTCTGGCCGCTCGCGCACCGCTCGATACCACCAAGCGCCACCGCCACACTACCACCTATATATATATATATATATATATATATATATATATATATATATATATATATATATATATATATGCACGCGCGCGAGGGCCAAACTCGATAGGGGATCGAGCGGTACGTGCAGCCTGCGATTCGGGTCGATCGAAACCCCCCGAGCCCCGAGTGATACATATTCGCCCCCCGAAAACCATCGAGACCGTAAAGCTGCATACCAAACTTGTCAGCTTTGGAAAACTCGAGTGTCAGAGGGGTGCGCTCCGAGTCCGTGGAGATGTCGCTGCGTCCTCCCCCAAAACACGCCGCCCACCGCGTACGCGATACCCTCCGCGCCGCCGACTTCGTTTCGTTCTCTCGCGGATAATATGCTACAGCCTGCCTGCCAATCGATAAACTCCGCCCCCGACGTCTCGCGCTCCGCGTCTAGCCCACCACACATATACATGGGGATAAACAAAGAGAAAAATGGGAAATCATGCCCGCGCCCGGGTGAAAGGGGCCTCGGTGGCGAGTGGACCGAAGCGCGATTGGAATGCCCTCCCTCCCTCCCTGACCCCCCTATATTCGCGCATCGACGTGCGCGTCTGAATGGGACACGCGCGTCAATTACGTCAGCTCGTGGCATTTGTTCGCCCTCTCGACGGCCACTCGTTGCTGTTTGGGTATATATATACATCCTCCAAGCAAGCGAGCGAGCGAGTCACACGTCGATACAGCCCTTTCCTCTTACCAACCCCCCTCGTGTGCGGCTTGGATATCTCGAGCGAGCAGTTCGCCAATAGCTGCTTCGATTGTGCGCGCTGAATCGCGGCGAGCATCTATTGCGAATAGCCCCTTCGTGTAACGTATTCGCGGCGACGAATCTGCAATAGCCACAGATTATCCTTGTGATTATGTGTAGAAAATCGATCGTGCCGCACATGACAAGCGCAAGTACGATCGATCGTCTCTCGCATTGCGTTCTTCTTGTGTGATGCGTATACCAGAACGTCCGCATCTCGGATGTGAGAAATGCGTCGAACCAACTCACAAGCATATACGCTCGCACACACTACAATTTATTCGTGCTTCGGCCCAAAACAGAGTCGCGACCAATCCAAAACAACTCGCGTGTCCGATTCTCCGGTTGTCGAGGGGGAGAAGATGATTGTATCGACGTTGAATATAGCGCCGAGTAATAATTGGATCGTTTTATAAGTGGAGCCGCGAAAAGTCGAGAGCGGTTAATATTAACGCCATCCCCGCCGTCTCGGCTCATATATATATATATATATATATATATATATATACGTGCAGTAGCAGCAGCAGCAGCATATCGATCGATTTCCAATGCGCGCCTCACTCTCCACGTGCACCGCGTCCGGCTCGCCGAGCGTCTTGCCCGTCAGTTAGCGCGCGGTATATACGTAGACGTATACGTATACGCGAAACGCCAATCATCGGAGCTGATGCTGTACAGTGGCAACGCCCGCTATGAATAATTTACGATTCCATCGTACGTTTACGTAGCCGCTGACGAGGTGCTTTGCTGATGAGACGATTTTATCCTCCCCCCGCGGCCGGGCGAATACGCGCGCGTGTGGCCGCGAGAACAAACCACGTGGAACGATGCTGATCAAACGAATAATATACGGTGTTTATCGCGTGAACACACACGCAACACGTCCGAAAATATATATTCTTGCACGGGTCGCGTCCAACCTTATTTGTCCCCCCAATGCTCGCTATCCGCGCGGGGGTAAAAAATTAATATTGCTTGCTTGCGCGGCAGCCGGACGGTAATGAGGCGGATCGCAGGTGCAGGCGTGTAAGTTCAAGGCACGGCGGCCTCTGTAATCCAGTTAAAAACTCTGCACGTGTGTGTATGTACAGAGAGAGAGAGAGAGAGAGAGAGAGAGAGAGAGAGAGAGAGAGAGAGAGAGAGAGAGAGAGAGAGAGAGAGAGAGACGGAGAGGCCGAAGGCGTGCGCGACCACGTAACGAGCGATATCGGCTCTAACCCTCCCGCTCTCGTTTTCCTTCCGCGTCTCTCTCTCCCTTGTCCCCTCGTGAGCGCATCGCTAATCACATGCACAAGTTCCGGGCTGGAGATCCGAGACTGAGGAGATCGAGAGGGCCGACCGCGACGTGAATCGTCGTTACGTGCAGCTCTCGAGTGCTGCCGCGAGTGTATACACTATAGAACTCGGAGCGATTTTTCGTCTCGTCGTGATTACACACGGAATTGGGAATACATATATGTATACACGTACTATAATTTTCTCCCGGTTACCCAAGCTGGATGTATTTTATGATTCCCGGCTAATCGGTGCCATTTAAATTGACTGAACGGCGCATTGGGATTCGAAAGAATCATTTGGGAATCATATATCCCAACGGAATCATGTCTAACGCTATAGCTTACGCCGGGCGGCCGATGGACTCGAGTGCAAACGTTGGATGCGGATATTCTCGACACGTAACGTGCAATTTTTTACGCGTTGGTGTATATGATAAAAACTGCGACGTGCTTCGGTATTTTTGTTTATACACCGGGAGTCCCTCTAGTATTTCCACGTCAAATCCTTTTTCCCTTATTCACGTGAATCTTTGCCAAATTCAAAATATATAACAACTATACTTGTATTCATTGGAAGAAAATACATAGCCAATACGAATAATAGTGAATTTTCACCAGTTACACAATTTCTAATATTTAGAGAATTACTGGATTGAGGGGGTATACAATTCAGTTTAGTTTGTTTAAGATTCATAAAGTCGTGTGAGTGGGAGCAGGTCCTTTAGTTTAAAAAAAATGAATAAATGAATGAACAAAAGTAAACGCACGCGATTTTATTCATCAGTCGAGCCGTGCGGCGATATTATGAGGATTGTTTTAAAAGCGGAATATCGTATAGCCAGGAAGAAAACTGCAGCCGCGCGAATCAATTGACTCGTTCGAGTAGCCACGACAACGGGAAATCTCATTGCAAACGAGACGGCGAATATCCCGACGCGCGTCGGCTTTGCGGATAACATCTGATGTATTTGCGGGCGTACACGCGGCGAAGTTGACGAAGCGTCCGATTGGTGTCAGGCGGCCTTCGGACGTACCCGCGAGATATCGCGGCTATCCTCCTATATACATCCGTCAGCTGAATAGGCCGCGCGGGCGGCTACATGCGGGGCGCGATAGCCAATTTACATCCGACCACTTGGCTGGCTATTAAGACACTGATGAGTTTGCCTGCGTGTACACTGCGGTGTACTCGTGTAGCCGGTGATCTCGTCCAATGCGCGACACCGACAATTTGTTTTCGACTATTTTCTTTCACAACTGCCTCGCCGCGTGGACGATGATCGAGATCCCGATAGGAGACATTTTTGAGAAATGATGCATAGAGCGCAGGGCTTTCGAGATATCTCTAGAGAGCTACGTCGAGTTGTGGAATCGAAATGTCGGTGGAAGCGTAACGATGTAGCAACGCTGCTGTGAGAATATGTGTGACAATGTCGCGAGTAAAACTTTTTCAAACGATTCGCTCGGGAGAATATGAATTTTGGAGAGCAACATACTTGACTTTTGACAAATCGCTTCCATCTCTCTGAGATTTCGACTTTCTTTGAGTAGGTCGTATTGTGTCGTCTCACTAAGATATTGCAAGCTGTGCGCTCCGACAGCATTTCTCAAAAATGCTGTCGGAGCGCACAGCAGATCACACCTCAGAAGCGGATATTTTTGAGACATTCTCGGAAAGATCTCGCGCCGAGTCTTTTGCATCGTGTATGGCTCTATGCAATTTTTCTCTCTCATCCCTTGCAAGATTAATCGAGACAGTTGCGAGAGAAGCGATACAGCATTCTCGTTTAATCCGAGCTTTTGGGTTCCAAAGTCCATCCAACTTTTAGATTATTCCGACTTTCGAACAGCCAATTCCAGTACTTTTATGATTTTTCAAACTCTCGCGCGTTGCAATTCCTAGAAGCACACCCGTTGCTTATCATTCTAAACCAATCCCCTGCAGTCAAACGATCCCCGGGAGCCTCCTCGAGTCGGCGCAAAGAGGAGAACACGACGAGACAAACAGAAACCCATCCAATATTCAGAGCCACGACGTCCCGTGGATGATTCAATTGTTGTCTCAATTATAACTTCGCGGACAGCTTCGCGGGTTCGAGCGAAAAACGAGTTAGAAGCTGGGCATGCGCGCGCCGCATTCCCTCGGGTATACAACCGAGCTCTCTTTTTCAAACGCGTACTGCTCCCTTTATCAACAGCTGCTGCCTCTTCGTCGTGTGTAGAGGAAAAATCGCGTCAGTTCTTGAGTATTTTGCAATTTCTTTTCTTCAACTAGTTCAGCTGGTTCATTCGACAGTGCCTGATTGCTCGTAGCATTTTTTATCAAAATTTATATCCCCAGTAGGTCCTGTTATGATCTGTCGGATAGTCAGTAAAGCCTCGCAGTTGCTTCCGTCGTCATAGTAGGATATACAAGAAAGTTTACTGTGTTTAATGGCATATATTATGTACCTGATCCAAACTATTTTTCGTCTCCAGCAAGGGAAAAGGGACAACTTTGCGAACGCTAGGAAGAAAAAATGGCACTTTTCTCCCGCTCTGGCAGGAACTATATTTCGTATAAACTAAGCGAGAAAAGTGCCATTCTTCGCAAATGCCAAATCGTGAGGTGGGCACTTTACTACTACTCGGACGGAATAGTATATTTCCGAACACTAGAGCAAAAGACGAATTGTAGGCACGTGGGGGGTTTGCTGGTCGAGCGAAGACAAGCTGTTAATCACACGAGCCTAGAAATCATCTTTTGCTAATGTAGCGCACAGTAGTTTTCATCACGAGAGTGGAAAACTGAAGTTAAATGATCAACGTTTTGATACAAGTGATGAAAAATATAAAAGACACAATTATATATGACAAGCAAAAAATTTAAGGTTGATTTTCTCAGTCTATTTTATAACTTTCGGTGCACTTCGCAGTTTTTTTCAACTAATTTATTCATGATTTAACGTATTTGCCGTCTGACGGTTTCACATTTTAATCCAATATTTTTTGAATTAGTTATTTAATGTTTCAATTGTATAACGTCAATTATAAACTCACTAATAGGGAGAAAATTAGAATGTAACTCTACACCGAGTAAAATGTTCATCGTCGTCAATTTGTTTTTAATGTACTTGAGCGAGTTTTTCAAATTCCTTCCATTGATTAATTCAATAGTGAAAATGACATTTTTCAATAATTTGATGAACGAAAATTATTATATGTATGAAAATAGAGTGTTCCACAACGAGTGCGATGGTATTTATAGCAGGAATTTCGTTGTCATTCTTGACAACGACGTTCAATATATTGAATGAGCCGGGAAATTTATCGAAGTGTATTGAGCTGACTAAGGCTGCTGTTTGCTGCGTATATAAATTGCAGCTCCCCCCTGCGCTTCCCAATATGATTATAGGACATCAAATTTTTTATTGATAATTTGTCTCTTTATTTTATTTTATTTTTATGCTTGCCATAAATAAACAGAAGTGATGACTCATTCTGGAGCGCGGTTCTACTCAATAATATGCGAAATTTTTTGATAAGGGGTAAGGGGCCAAAATACTGGAAAAACAGCCATTTTCGATGAAAAATTGAATTTTCCGAGGAATTAACATTTAAATTTGAAAGAGCTTCAGAAATCACTCTGAAGACTTCATTAGTCGCGTTGGTAAGAGTATTACGAGTTTAACCGTATAGAGCAAAGTTAATTCGTTTCATCGTGGGTGGCAGTTCGAAAAGAATATTATTTCAGTTGAACCTCCCTATCTTACCCTTTCATCCCTCGTCCATTCCATTTCGAATTTTGAGATATTTTCAATTTCTTACACACTTAACAACCTAGAAATATTTCTTCAAAATTTTGCAAAATCATAAGACTTTCAATTTGTAGGAGCTCCATGGACTATCTGAATTTAATTCATTATTTCTGATTTGAGCAAGGGCACTAGGTGGATTTAATATTATCTGCATATCATTGATAATCACTTCACAAGAATATCCTCGCTATGGTATTAGGTAGTAGGAAGCTTTCAAACGTAACCTAAATTGATTTTAAGTATAATGCTTAAAGCATATTGAGACTCTAAGTTCAAAATTGAATAATAATGAATACTTTCACCAGTAATGGATGTTCATCAAGGGTACGAATCGAATTATAACTAGCATGATGTTGAGAAACATGAATTTAAAATCATTGTTCATAGATAACATTTATCAGTAGATGTATATTAAGTAGTTAATAAAGCTGTGAGGATACATTAGTAGATAGAACAATGAAGACTAAAAAGTTTGTCACAAGGATATCCCAAGTAAAATAATTATGCCTGGAAAATCATGATTGGAAATGAAATGGCATAATCTAAGCACAATCAAGGTACATCTCGTACGGACGGATAATCTATGCCTCATCTACGTGTAGAAATGATTGAATAGGTATGATGTTTTCTTATGAGTCTATTCTCACGTTTCGTAACTATGAGAACATTTTAAGGACAGACTTTACGAACACATACAAGTTGATTGCTCGTTAGAACTGAGACTGCGCACTGGTAAAAAGTTTTCATATAAAGTATAGCTTGAATCAATTTACCGAACAGATTATATTCCTTGATAGAGCCAGTACATTTCTTGCTCGTGAAACTTGGTCCACTCTTAAATGAGAGTAAATATATAAACGTAAAAAGTTTGATTAATTTAGTTATCCAGCCGAGTTTTCTTGACTCGTGGAAAATCTGAAAGTACACGAAAAATTCATCGAAAGACAATAGAAAAGGGAAACTCGGAGGAAAAATCCATCGTGGAGTTTATTTTCCCGAGTGGCAACCAACGAAAGAACTTTTGTCCAATGCTCTCGAAGCTCTCGTTGCTCGTACTATGTTAATGTTCTTGCGCATGAATCGGTGCTTTCGTGTTTATGATGTAATTATAGATACTTTGCGGCAGCCATCGAGATGAGGTATCACGGAAAACACCGATTAATCTTTTGCCGTCAGGCCACTTGTGTTATTTTTTTTTCTCTCCGCAGAAAATTACTCTTAGGCCTTTGAGTTAGAATACATCGCGGCTATAGCATTTCGTAATTAATTACGGAGAATTTCAAATGCTTGCATTAATGATTCACAATTTTAACCGTCTGGATTCGGACTATGCGTTTCATTATATACTCAGCGCATTGAACTAGAATTAAGAATGGCACGTATGAGTAAACTCTATCATGGAATTCTTCAATTTATACTCTTGACGAAGACATCTCACTGAGATTTTGACAAAAGATTTTGACAACAAACTCAAAGATGTTACTCTCAAAGTGAATCCTTATACTATTAACACACAGACTCACAGGGAAATGCTTGCAATTTTTAGATTTGGATTAACTTTCTTTTCATAGTTCAGTTTAGTTTTTTTCGCATATCTTCAGAATTTGTTCAGGTAAAAAATCAAAAGTCGAAACACAGCTAAATCCGGTTTGAAGTTAGGAATAAGCAAAATTTTTTTATCTCAATGGGTTGAATATTCCGGTCTACGCGTACCTGACATTTGTATGAATTCAACTGTCAGACTTGTCGGGACCCACATAGAGCCGTTAAACTACCTTAAAACAAATCTTGAGAAATTTCAAATTCGAGCAGTGACTCGACAAGCGTACAGCAGCACCGACGGAGCAATATATACGGACCGTGAGATTGTGAATAGCATATCTATAGAGTAAACGTCACGGATTGGTGATCGCGCGAGATTCCAGCCGAGCACTAGCCGACGCGTTGGCTGATTAAAATCGTACCGACTGATGATCTTCGTCATACCGGGTCCGTCGTGCAGGATAACACGTCGAGCCTGCTTTTTCATTCGCTTCGTCGAGAGTGACGTCAGAGCGAGAGAGAGAGAGGGAGAGAGAGAGAGAGACCGGCCGCACACGCGCGCACGCACTGCTGCTTTGGTTGAGCCGCGCTCGGGCGCGTCGACTCGAGTACGGAGGTGTAAGCGAGCGGCTCATCTGCCCGTCTTTATTTGATTACGCTGATGAAATTCTAACGACGGCGTGGGATGCGTATCTCACTATGCGCCCCGAGCCCAGGTTTTTACCCACTGTTCCGTTTTGTTGATGCCTCGATTAACTGAGGGGTTGATTCCGTACGCACGGATCGATTGCCCCTTTAGTTTTGGATACTTATCGGGAATCCAATCGACGTTCTTGGGGTTGTACGCAGATATAGCAGAGCAATTTTTGATGCTATGATTTAACTTAGAATAAGCAAAACATAGTTGTGACTTAAACTTTTATATGGACAGTATACCACACTGGGATGAATAATAGGCTGGAATAAGACTGTTTCAAATGTTAAATTCGTTAGGCTTTAAGCCGGAACGGATCCTAAACGAATGGTGAAAAGTCATTCTTCGCAAATGCCATTCCAACACATTCCGCTGATTAAAAAGTAATCGGCTTTTTTTTACGGCAAAATGATTTATATTCAATTCTATATCCCCTGTATTTTATCCTCTAATATAAATTTCCATATTTCATACAATATTCAACTAAAGGTAGATAGAACCCATAGTCAGTAGCCAAGTTAAAACTTTCGAAAAGTTGGAATATCTTTTCCATCTACACCATTGAAACTACTTTAGTTTTTTGAGATAATTCTACATGATTAATGTTGATTCAGCTTACCATTTTTATGAGTGTACTATTTTCGACCTCGCGTAGCCGAAGGAAAATTGTATTGTCATTATAGGATGTAACAAGAGGATCGAGCGAGAGATTTGCTTATTGTTTCTCGAAGACAATTCAAACTCGTCGCTGAATATATTTTTAATGTTGACAAAAGTTGTTTCATCTCCGGATAATCGCTATAAAAATATTGATGACGTGGTATTTCAGTGTGCGTGTGTAAAAACTAGCGGTTTTGCTCTTGCTACACTTTATATGGAACGAGCTATGCGAACATTTCATTTCCTGTACGTGAAAAGCTCATGATTCCTAAATACAAAAGATAAAGCTCGAAACGAATCTGTTAAGTATTCGCTTTTAACGATCCTCTATGAAATACGTTTCAGTTATAAGGCGTTCTACTGTTATTGATTAATCAGCATAACATATTCTCTCGGACAGGATCGACGAAATGAATATTCTTGCATGTTCGATTTCAACATTTCAGTAGTTAAACTGCACTTTGCTCATTGCGTATTCACGAAACTTGTTTGGAGTGCTGGCAAACTGAGCTAATTGGATATACGTATATTTCGCATAAATGGTATCATTCCGTTTATTGGAACGTTTGTTCCTCCACACGATTCGAATTGAATTGTAAATTGAAAGATACGCCAGCTCCTCGAAAATTTTGGAAATAATAAAATTCGAGTTGCGTCCAATTTCATGTCTCGGCTATGAATTTTCCAAAGATTAAGGAAAACGTGAGCGACGATATTTCGGAATGAGCCTCGACTTCCAACGCTCAAGCTTATCTCTTCTGGCGTATCACTGCCATTGCTCTCTTTTCGACGGAGTTTACCGCATATTTTTACCAAGAGCAAAATCAACGCCGCGAGCCGCATGCCAGTAATCGCATGCAAATCGCTGACTAGCTCGGCACTAAGAGTTTTTTTCTTCCCACTGTGGGCATGAGTCGGCGAGGCCGCGGGTTATGCGAGGATTTTCAACTCGTAAGGATAACACAGTCCACGTTCATATTTTCGCGAGTTTTTCTGAGTCTATAGCTGAAACACTCGACGTTCTTTCAATATTCACTCAGCTTATGAGCTTGAAAAATTCTCAGACCCCGTGACGTCGCTTTTGGTCCAACGAGTCTCGTATTAGGTGCTCACACTCGGGCGAACCGGGGGACATGGGATCTAATTGATACTATGATGATTATAGGACATATATAGCAATGCAATGATACACGGCCACTACGATATTCACTATGGAGAAAAATTAATTTTCACAATGTGTATTTACGATGTTTTTCGACCCATTAAGTCTGAATCGGGTGTCTAAATCATCCTGACGCACTCAAGACTTTCTTCACGAGCCAAAACATCTCCGGAGAAGATTATTCCTGAAGCTGATACTTGCGAATGCTAATATACATACAGCCATGAAACTTTGTTAGAGGGTAGAAATGTCGTATCTGAATAATTTCTCGACTTTGTTGAGCTCGAATCTGGTATCCAGATAGCTCTAGCCCCCTTCAATGCCCTCAGTATTGAAGTAAGCCTGTTGATCCAATTAATATCGGTCAAATTTCACTCTCGGGGCAATAAATCACGAGACAACGTCCGAGACTATTTTTTCTATCGGGTTTTTAATTGATCTTCGCAAAAAGTCCAGGGTTTCCGAAGTGGTTCGGACCCCACTTGGATTCGTACTCGCCGAGTCTAAAAAACACATTATCAGCTTTATTTTCTTACATACGACAGCTTCCAGTGCATAATATGTGAGCACAGCTCGAATGAGTGAGCTCATCTGCACAACAGCAGATTGCGCATGGCCCAAGGAAAGCTCTTGAGCGCATCAAGGGTTGTTTGTAGTGTACACCCAGCGATCGAGACACCTACGCCGATTGGTATTTGCGTAAGCAGCCCAACGCGATGTGGGTAGCTCGTCGTAGCCTTGGCGTAGCCGCAGTAATAATCGCCCGATCTATAAATAATACGGCTCCGAGTGCGAGCGAGAATCAACCTCGTCGTCTGGGCTTATGATGCACTGCACGGGGGGCCGGGATGAAGAGTCAACAAACGAGGCGGGGGCAAACAGACACGTGCCGTCTCAAGAGTCCCTGTCACCTCGAGCCCCCAGTTTTCCAGTCTGATGGTGTTGTTTTACCGAGAATCCACATGACTGATTCTCCCTGCACTTGAAACACGCCTTAATGCTCGATCGTTGAATAGATTTCCCAACTGAGTCGAGTACGTTGATGCGTCCAATTTTAAAGGGAAAACTTGACGTTAGCGAATATACCAGTGATCGGTTCCAATGGATCTCTTTCACTATCCGACAATTGTAAATTCATTATCGCCATAATAATCCAAATGGAAATAAGTCACTTTGTGCATTATTTTATTCGAGGAAATGCAACGATACAATTCTCCATGAGAGCTAACGTCCGTCACTGAGATTTTCGTGTCTCCGAATCACCCAAGTGAATGATGCCCCAGCCCACGAGGATTTGAAATAATCCAAACAAATAGCTTTTTCACCCCTCCCACGCCGGGCATTGCGTATAATGCGACTCGGTTGCACACGGCGGCGCAGTCTTGCCGAGCTCGTCTTTTTCCACTTGCGCTCCCCGTTCGCGCGCGCGCGTCCGCGGTGTATATACTCATCCGAGTTTCGGTGTGCCGCGCACGAAATTCTTCGAACCAAGTCACCATACAGAAACAATGCTTCTACGCCTTTCGACGTTTTCGACGGATCAACCAACGCAGAATTGTCCCGCATCGTTCGCTCCTCAATCAGTCCCAAACGACCAAACGACTAGAGTGGCAAATCCCGTGGGAGTAGCCGTGTGGCTCGATTGGGAGTCTTCGGACATCTGGCTCTGGTATTTTTCGAGAGACACGTGCGCTCCGGGGAGAGTTGGAGAGAAGAGGAGGTGTGACAAAGAGCTGCCCCGCTAAAACCCCATCGCGATTCATCTAGACGAGGCAGCTCTGGCTCGAGTCTGTATACTCGGGCCCGCCGCCCCGCTCCATCAGCTGCCTCACTACTCTCTTTAATGTCTCTTCGCACTCTCTCGCGCGTGCATGTGCGCCAGCTCTCTCGGCTTATCTTCCGCCCCGCACTCGTCCATTCCCCCTTTTGTGTGCTCCTCCAGCGCATGCGTCACCTCGATACATACACATACACTACTAGTATTTTTCGTACTTTCGCGAAGAGTCACATTATCAAATTGCGGCCGAGTAGGTACACTCGAAAAAATCGAACTCTGGTTGAAGGAGAAAAATCAGACGAGGAGGATTGCTTCTTGGATCTGCTAAACAGACTTCGCCTGGATAAATAAAAGAGTCGTTAATCATAGAGCAAAAGTCTTCTTGTTCTAGGATTAAGCCTTTGCGAAGCTGATTATTTTTTTTGATCAGCAAGATTTGATTTTTCCGAGTGTAGCTGACCGAGCTGATGAACGGGACGCAAGCTCTCAGTTCCTTGTGATTCCAATCCGATTGATTTTGATAACTTTGCGGTTGGCGAAGAGGCTCATATCTGTGCTGGATTGATCGATCGAGTAGGGTGAAATTATTCGCGTACGCGCATGTACATTCACAAAAGGCCGCTTGTTATTCGCGCACGAACCTTCACGAGTTCAAAAGGAATTATGCAAATCACGTAACGCGAACGCGTGTGAAAATTAGATCGCGTATACGCCGCGACGACACAAAGGGTTATTGCGATTTTTCAGAAAGACGGTGGATTACGTGTCCCCGAAGAAAATTTATACGTCACTCTTCTCGCGATCTCGTTGTAGCGCACGTTTCGACGGAGAAGAGCAGACACGATAAACTGTACGATCGACCATCAGATCGCCTGGATCAATTCGAGTAGCGGGAGAAACTGCGTCGTCGAAAAAAATTACCCATATGAGATAAACTCGTTGGCGCGTCGGGTTTGGGGGGCGCAAACTCGTGTCGTTTCTTTATTCACACCGGCGACTCTCAATCTAGCTGCAGTGGCTCTCGCCCCTATACACCTTCTCTCACTTCTGTGACTTTCCCCTCTGCAAACAAGATTGTCAGTGCTCTTTCGGCTCCTTACCCTATTTTCCTTGCCCACTCGTCCGTCCGGAATACGTGGAGAGGGGCCGCCGACACCTCTCTCGCCCATCGTCTCCCTACTTCGTCTCCCTCACACACGCAAGGCTGCGCGCGCGCGTTTGCGTTTATCCTCCGTTTCGGCCCCCCGTTCAATAATACTATAGCACGCGCGTCGTCCATTCAGCCTGTTTCCCCTCGATCGACCCGCGCTGGACGTACTTTGCCCAACGAGGAATTGATCCGCGCGTCGGAGCGATGAACCATATCATTTTGCCGCCCCACTCGATTTTTGTGTTTTATCGGGGCGATTTGTACAGGCGCGCTCGCGTTCCGGGTGACGTACACGCGTACACGTTGGAAGGAGTGTGTGAAAACGATGAGTAAGGACCTCCAAGCTCAATGGACAGCCCCTGGAGTCGAGGCTTGATTTTTATTGCGCAAGTCTATTTGCAGCGTGCCCTGGGCCGATAGCTCGGCAAGATATAAACCCGCGGCCATCCGGGGCTTTGCCGAGCGCTCGAGCAGTCGAGTCGGATCGAACCGCGTACTATATTTGAGACTTTCGACTTTACGTCCTGGTGCGCATCGTCGGCCAACAATAAGAGTTCGGTCAAGTTGGTGGAATAAATTTGGTCGCTCGTTATGTTACGGGGCGGCGTAATTTTCCTCGCTGTGATCCGGCCCCGCGGCGCAAAGTTGGGACGGAGGAGAACCGAGTTACGCGAATAATCAGATTGCTCTTGGCGGAGAAAGTTTTTGGAGCAGCCGAAATAGGTTGATGTATTATTTTCACACCTTCCTCGGCCCCCCAGGTATACCCGATGGAATATTGATCCGTACGAATTACCCACTTTACGAAGGATCTCCCCGTGAAACATATTACACGTATTACCCGAGCCGAAAGTTGCCGAGCGAAAATTCCAATGGGTAAACCGTGGATATTAGTTTTGGCGTATCGATCGACGCGCATCCAAACGTAACCGGTGGTGAGTATGAAAACAGAATAAAAGAAGGGAAATTGAACAAAGCTGTATGTAGATATATCGGTCGGGCGAAAATAATTACAACGGCGCGCTGTTTATTTGCCCCCTCGAAGCAGCTGTGCAGCACACGAATGTCCCCCGGGGGCTCGGCCGCTTGGAGGAAGGAAGAGTCGGGTCGTGTGTGTGTGTGTGTGTGTGTGTGTGTGTGTGTGTGTGTCAGTTGGGCGCGCATCGCGAAGAATACTAATTGGCAGGAGGAACGTTGAGGGGGGGGGGTAAAAAAACCACGACGCCCGCTGATCGATATGCGTGCCACGCGCGCGAGCCGACGAGCCTAATCGCGGCTGTTTGACACGAGCGTTGAATATTTCATCAACTTTTCTCACCCTCCGCTCTCTGTCTCTCTCTCTGTTTGCTGATGGGCTCTGATTGCCCCGTGTGCGCCTCGCCCCGTTTCAATCGGCCACCTCTGTCGATTATTTATATTTCAAATTAGCGGGAAGCCGCCAAGCCCGTACACACACACACACACACACACACACACACACACACACACACACACACACACGAGATGAGATGTGTCTTGGTTGATTCCGTGTAGCTTTCAGTACTGGCGTGATTTCATTGTTGAATCTGCGAGAGACTGATGAATAATCCCGTAGATTCGAGCGAACACGATTGATGTATATATATACGTTACGGTCCGGTCGTTGCGTGTATTATGGAATTAGTTCTCGCGAGCTGTGTCTCTCGAGAACGCCGGAGAGACATATACATGCTCGCGCTGCGGCCGAGAAACGCGCGAATATATATCTTGGGAATAATCTTGATCGTTTCTATATAACCGACATACCGCGAGTCCGATCGACCGATGGATATAACCGGGGAAAAGCATGAACGCAGCCCATACACTTTTCGTTGATAACGACGATCAAACATAATGTACGCGCATTTCAAAAACATATGGTTCGAGCACGTAGTGAGATATCGCTCAGGCGGGAGCCGAACGTGAGGAGCCATGCGGCATCGCAACGCTCATTCAAGCTTATAAAATCGATTTGCAAAATAACACAGCTCGACAAACGAACGAAAAAATCGATCCAAAGACTAGACCACCCTCCTACCCATATGTGTTTTGGGCGGTTGATTTTTAATCTGGCTTTAGAAGAATCCCATCACCCTCAGTTTTCTCTCCGGCAGCAAAATAATGCAGGGTTACGATAAAATCTTTGGCTGCCCGGGGAGAAGACCGAGGGTGATGGGATACTTTTAAAGCTCGCGACGAGGAACGTATATATTAACAAAGACATTCGAAACGTACATCGCTACGGCAAAATTCTAGCAACGCCATAGAGGAACCTACAAACAACGCCGGAGATATGCAGGCAATATTGTCAAACACACATGCACGTATCCGACGCGTTGGAAATCCTCCCCTCGCCCCCGTGCCCCCGAGAACTCGTAAACCGCGAGCTGTATAATAGCGTCCCGTAAGTAGGTATATGCCGCAGTCTCCCCTCCGAGCATTTGCCGTTCGTAATAAATGGCGGTGGCGCGACGCCGGTGCTACTGGGGCCAACAGCTACGCACTTGGTGCCCGCTGCAAGGAGGGAGGCAAGATGGCGATGTCATAAGCGCCGCGGGCCGTTTACACCGGCAGCCACCGATCGATTCCGCCCAGTTGAGCCGCCAGCCAACACACACTTATATATACGCGAGCTTTTGGGACTGGAGCCCTAGGGTATTGAAGCACAACGCTCGGGGACGTCGACCGCTCGGGGGAGCTTTCGATCCTGATCAATGTTTTAGCTGTAGGCCGTGGCGCGGCTCGATGTGACGAAGCAGCACTAGGTATATATCTCCTGTCTAGTTCTAGTCGATGGCTGTATGAATGTGTGTGTGTGTGTGTGTGTGTGTGTGTGTGTGTGTGTGTGTGTGTGTGTGTGTCGAGCGACAGGGTTGCTCTCGTCATTTTATCTCGCGTGAATCAGCCGCGGAAGAGGCGACGAGCTAATGGGACGAGCTCGATGAAGCTTCCGGTGCGATGAGCGCCAGCGGAATAAAGAGTTTCGAGAACCTGGGACGGAGCGCGAGAGTGATGGATTCGATGGGAAATCGAGGACGATACGATGAAAATAATTGACGAGGGATTTGACGAGTTGGTTCAAATTGGAATGGTGTATATATACATGTAACGGCTTTGATATTGCCGTGGCGCGTTTCTCTTGCTCTACGTGTGTGGCATTCCTTTGTTTTCACGGTTAGCTCGATGTTTATTATAAGATCAATTCCGTGTTCGGCTCTTTCACCTCTCCTCCTCAATCGCGCAAACACACGCAACGTTTTACACGAGCACACGCTATACACACCACGTTTCCCGAGCAATATCGAGAGCCGAGAGAGAGAGCCAGCCTATCCACTCTCTCTCTCTCTCTCTCTCTCTCTCTCTCTCTCTCTGACTCGCGTGTGTTTATCAGATTGCGCATATCGATGCAAAACGTCCCGTTTATTGAACGAACGGTAAGGATAATTCGAGTGTGAACGAGGACGCATGTCAACGCCGATCGCGCATTTCTCATGTATAAATAACGTCGACCGACGGGGCAAGAGAGGTGCGAAACTGACGGCTCTGAGTTAAATCCAATCGAAGTACAACGAGGGCCGCCGCTTCGAATTTAAACTTGAGCGGCTCGCGAGAGTATAATACGAGTCGCGGGGTTTGGAAGCTCGCGGGTCGCAACGACACACAGCTCGGGCTGATTTATGTTGTTCACCTATGGGCGCACCTGCACAAGTGCTGCGCCATCGATCGATCCGCGGCCGCTTCGTTATCGCGCGTATGTATGTATATACGTGTACGCGCACAGCGCCGCCGGGGCTCTGGCTCTCTATTCTCCAGCCCGCGCCCACACATATTGGTCCCCCTTGATCTCGGTGGGCGTGATTTCTCTCGGAGCTGCGCTCATCCTCGGGTTTGACGCCTCCACGTGGCAATCGAGAGAGCCGAGCCGAGCCGTCTCGGGTGATCGTGTAAGTAGATCGGTGTCGGGTCTGGTCGGACCCGCCTTCGTCAGATTCTCGTATATCCATGTCGAGAGACCGTTCAGATTATTTCCATTATAGGGCTGATGCGATGAACTACACATGGAAAATTGGGGAATCAGTGTTTCGTAACAATTATCGAGAACGAGAGTTAATTGTTGCGGTGATGAAAATCACTTCTGCTCAATTTTTATCTTCACTGTGTATCCTTGAATAATCAACAGACACTGCGAGACATATAGAGAACTACGCCTCGATTATCCTAGATAATCTGCGGTCAGTCCGTTTCCAGGCGTTATTTCCTATAGGCATGATTAATGCATGATCTCGTTCTGTCTTGTTTGCACTTCCCGTTGTCTTACATGTTTTCTCAAAGTCAACGGGAAATAATCTCCTTTCGAACAACACGAGCGAATTCAAAGTAGGTATAGGATCAGTAGATGCGCGCCGAGTTTATTCAGACGCGCGTCACTTTCCTCCGAGACTGTGAGTCTTCCGCATGCAAATATGTAAGAGCGATCGTAGCTCGACTCGGTCGCGGAGAAAGGCGAAAAAGAGCCAAAATCCGCTGGCATGTATCCGCGAGCTGCGGTGATTCTCGTTGGCTCGCGGCTGTAACAGCGCGACCCAGACCCAGTGGAAGGCCACTACGTCATGTGTCCGCGTGAGTGTGGATCCGCTGGGTGGGTCGCGCGCGCGCGAATGAGCGCACCTGCTGATCGGCGTGCGTCAGCCGGCGGCGGCGGCGGCGGCGCGCAAAGGGGCCTTGATCCCGGCCAAGCTCGCGCGCGGAAGCCAGTCTCGCGCGCACCGCCGCGCCGCGCGTCCGTCTCTCTCTCTCTCTCTCTCTCTCTTTAAATAAGTTAAATCATAATTTATACTTTTTAATAACTTGTATTTTGTACAACATAATGTACAGGCAATAAAATTATTCTGAATCTGAATCTGAATCTCTCTCTCATGTGTGTATGTGTGTAAGCTCGCGGGCGAGCGGTGCCAGTGCAGTGAGCCTATCCCTGTGTGCCATGCGGGACACGTCTCCCTCGTTCCTCCTGGGAGAAATGCGTAAAGTGTGTCTTTGCGCGAAAGCGATGTTTCTCACACGCCGGGCGGATAGTGCGAGTGTCTCATCGCTCAGAAAAGGATGTTGTATCTCATCGTTATTGACTCGCTGAGTCAGACCTGTAGATATTTATTTTGTACGTATATACTTTCGACTGACGATGTATATTACACTTCGAATTTTTTAGTTTATTTATTCGCCGTTCAAACGATATCGCGTGTTTGCGCGTCATTCGAACGAATTCGATCTTGGCTGTGTAGAGAAAGTGATGCATGCATATGCATCCCTATGTATAGGAAACTTTACCAGTGTGCGCATATACCGTAAGTGTCAAAGCGAACGGGACGTGAATACATGTCACTTTATACACTTGCCATAACATGTTCCGCGTTGCTCCGAATTTCACGTATAAAGTTACACCCGTAGGCAGGGGATAAAAAAAAGCATCGGCGATCGGGGGATCTGATACACGTGTACGCGGCTGCGAGAGGATTGCGATACTCGAATTCTATATACTCCCTTCCCCCCGAACGAGCCATAACTTTTTTAACGACGGTGATTATTGCAGGATCCGTATACGACTTGTCGCTTGACAGAATTTGCTTTTTATCCGTCCGCGTGAATTTTCGGCGTTGCTGCGACTGCGGTGGTGGTAGAACCCGCGCGCGCGTTAACTCTAGTCGAGTGTGTTATCGATCCTACAAAGATGTTAAAAATGAATTCGTGCAGGATTTATTTGATTTCCCCTCGAATCACTCCAACGTGAATATCGCTCTCCACAGAGCAAACTTCATACACAACGGAATTCTTGGATTTGCTTTTCGAGCGATATATGACAACCATGCGTCTCGCTCGCGATCGAAAGCTGGGTAAAATTGCCCTATTAGATAATCCAAATAACCCAAATTATCCGAAATCCCCCGTACCGCTTGGAATATACCTAATGAATATGCTGAATTAATCGGAGCTTTGTTTGTGTTGTCTTTCAGAAAATGCCTTCGCTGGTGAAGAGACAAGCGCCGTTGGCGGCGGAGCCGCCTAAGGAGACGCCAACGGTCCTGCCCACCCTCACTTCCAACGTCACGAAGCTTATAAATGTCAACGTGGCGGAAGAAACGGCAGCCCCCGGTGAGTCGAACACGCTCGCCATAAGTCGTAAGTGAACAAAACCCTGCATCTATATACGTCCGTCCGTGTGCACGTCGAATTTCGCGGTGTTGGTGGTCTCGAGCGCGAGCGAGCCAGTTGATCGGCGCGCGCTAATTGTCTGTGAATTAATGCAGCCGGCACGACGGAGGAGGCCGCAGTCACGACCACGGTCAAGTCCATCGAGAAGGAGATCGAGAAGACCATGGAGAAGATAGCCGAGGACGCGGGCCTGCCGACGTGGACCGTCGTCACCATTTTTATAGGTAACAAACCCCGGGCAGCGCGTGTGTGTTCTCAAGTTCGCGCATCGCCTCTTTCTTCCCGAGTCCGCGCGTTATCTCGCGTAATGAGAAGGAACGAAGGTAGTTGCGCAACCAATCAATTGGCGCAAGCCACTCAGCCGGCGAACGTTTCCAAATGCTCGTTCTGCATTGTGTGTGCAGTACGTATCGAGGCTATTTTGTCCTCTTCGGCAGTGAGTTTATCGGGCCGTTGGCTAATTCGATTGTGATGCCCGTGTTTTGACAAGCCGTGCCTACGGTGCTTCGTACAGCCGGCGGCGATGCATATATATATTTACTCGTTTTCGATTGGTCGCACAATACAACTGTTGACGGGGCGGGGGTAATTCGAGCCCCGAGCGACCGAACAATGTCGGACGTCTCAATGCTTCGGGGCGAAAATTCGGGGCTTCGTTTACGAATTATATCGGGCCCGTTGTATAACGCCGTCAGAGGAAAACGAAGGAAAAAAATGTCGTATTATACCGCGCGAGCAATTACGCAATGGCTTTATCATTCGAAATATGAATCATGCGACTGGCGCACAATCTCCCGAGTTACTTTAACTCTATTCACAGTCTGTGCGTCAGCCGAAAAATAATATTTCTATTTGTTGATTGCATAAATAAAGATTTTCGCGTACGGGGCATGGTGTATCTGCCTCATGAATATATTCATTTGTTGGCGGTACTTTGAGCGAGCGCCGAGCCCCGCACGTCGTACAACAAAATACGCTGGAGCTTTGGAAGAATGTTTAGTTGACGCTTGAAATTCATATCGGTCTCTCGTGTAATCCATCGGGCTCCGTCTGTGATGAATGCATTTCATTGCACTCCAAATTCGGAATGTAAGATCTCTCAGCGTTCTAACCAAACTACCTTTGTCACTTCTCAAATTTCTCTTGTCAGTTCTCGAATATTTCAATCCTCGACGAGGATAATATATGAGTCTACTTTGTTATATCGTAAACTCAATCCGACTGTCGGATACGATTAATAGAAATTTTAGCCAAATACCACAGTATATCAAATATCAATTTTTTTCTAAGATTTTTTCTAAGATTTTTTCTAAGATTTTTTTTTTTTATTTATATATTCACACACTATTTAGCATGTCAGCTTATTTACTCAGCAATTTTCGCATGAGAAATTTCACAAAATAGTACTCAAATTCTGATTCAAATTTTTTGGCAAAATTTTTTGCTTCCGAAAAATGTTTCAACGTGATTAGAAATAAAAGCAAATAATACTCGAGCTTCGCTCTGCGAGAAGATTATTTCTAGCTCTTCAACTCATTTGGTATATTACAATTTTTTAATTCACGTTTCGCATGTTTAAAATACCACACAAACTAAACAAAAACTTATCTCTAGTGAATGAGATGAATTAATCTTGATCATCAAGAAGTAGAAACAATAGTGTATCAAGGTTTTGTGCATCACTTCTAATGCTTCGTTTATTTTCTATGGGACGACAACGATTTGCGTGGATTGCAATTTGTATGAGGTAATTGGAAAAAGGATATAATCTGTGTCTATAGATACCTTGTGTGAAACCACTGTAACCCCTTTGAAGCCCATTAACCTCGTAACTAGCCTATTGTTAATGGTCAAAATCTTGTGGATCCCTGTAATACATCGCATAGTAAGACAAATGAATCTCGATATGCCAGCTGATTGATACAAGCCAACGAATTGTGAAACCTTTTACCAATACCTTGCTTCACAGCTCAAGATGCCAGTTGAATTTCACAACTTCCATGCGTACTCGTTTGATTAATACATTTCAATGATAAAATCGAGAAGCCTTGTTTTTGCTTGGACATCTTAAGCGCTTTTTGCAAATTCAAATTACGCTTTTGCTTGCTCGTTCCTGAATTCATCTATTGATTGATGGATCTTTGAAAAATTCAAATACTGCATACAATTGGATGAATTTCAGAACGACTATTATTAGAATAGATAGATGTCCCATAAGTAATACTTGGAGGACAGAGAAAAAACTTTCACTTTCAAAACTGTTTAATTCTGCAATTTTATATAACTATGCGCATATTAGCTTTCGAACACAATGTCTCAATGCTTGGAAAATTTCTAGTGTATATAATTCACAACAATAGTCCACACACACACACACACACACACACACTTCTCAACCCTCTTGTAAACTTTTGACGTAGACAATTAGAAACAGCATACATGTTTGTGCATTTGATAATTCCGAGTAGACTGTCGAATATTAATTGTTGTTGAAATCCTCTAGGACAAATGCGCAAGCATGTACAAGTACCCATAAAGCACAATATCAAGTTCAAAAGCTTACACTCCAAACAAGGTAAAATCTTGGGAAAACATTGTCTGTGAATATAGGAGGAAGGGTTGATCCACGAATAGTCAAAACTGTTTCATTGCATACATCAACCAAGCTCGTCACAGTATTTGCCTTGTTTCGAGAACAAGCTCTGTAAAAAAGCGATTTTGGCATGAATCCGCTGATTTTTGTAAGGAATATGAAAGAAGGCGGGTGGGGGGATAGTTTTGCCGATTCTAACTAGTGTTAATTTCCGGTTGGCGAGCAGTAGTGGGTCTGCTGATCCTCGGTTTTTGCGGCTTCTGCATAAGGAGATTTTTCCGCAAGCGGCGGGCAAAGGATGGGAAGAAGGGCAAGGGCGGGGTGGACCTCAAGTCAGTGCAGCTGCTGGGCAGCACGTACAAGGACAAGGTAGGCACGCCGAGCTCGCTTATTACGCTTTGGTAGTACCAAGTAGGCGCTATCCTCTCTTAAAAGCGGGAATTTCGTTTCTCAATGCGCAGGTACAGCCGGACATGGAGGAGCTGACCGACAATGCCGAGGAGCCGGACGAGGCCGAGAGCAAGCAGAGCGAAGTCAAGCTCGGCAGGCTCCAGTTCAAGGTACGATACCGGCATCTCTTTTCAATTTTCCTCTCCTCTCGATCGCACTCGCTACATTTTGGCCGATTTACACATGCAACCACTTCAAATTTTCACTCAGTCTCTATGCAGCGAGCCATGGAATTTCAAGTAGGTTTATGGTTTGTGATGGATATATACTTCCAGCCGATCGTTCGATAACGAGTTTACGAGAAACACTTCGAGATTGCGCGAATCGTGTTCCAAATTGATTAGCATTGTTTTCAGCTTCTCGATCAAATGGTGCGTTTCACTTTTACAACGCTTCCGTATTACGGGCAACGGTTTAAGTGACCACGAGTGATTAGTTAAAACCGGGAGATTTTCAAACGACTATTTGTAGAGCATTTTCATCCGTGTAACTTGAAAATTGGTATTTTCGGGCTCGCTAAGACACGATATGCAATTGCAAGTTTTAGCAATTTTTCGACGCTATTTTCCCAACGCACAATATGTCAAGTCATTATCAAGAAACAATAAGATTTTTCATGATCGCACTCCATCGAACCTCGCAGACTAGCGGAACAAATTTCAAATTCGTGTAAGTCAAGTCTAGTCACAAGCCTCATTTTCGACACAAACCATTCAATAAGTCTAAAAGATATACATAATGCGCTTTGGAAATGTAAACAACTTAACCAAAAGATTTACTTTAAAATGACCATATACTAAAATCGATTAGGATACATTAGTCAGATGCGCTTCAAAATATTTTAGCCGGTGTGTAATTACTTCACGAGCTCGTCTATATTGATTGGGCATGTTTGTTCTAGCCGAAATGTTATGGGAACAGACGTGAAATTTGGCAATGTCTCAACGTCATGCTATTTTAAAGAATAACTTCCAATAGTAACTTTTTTGTGATTCAAATTTAATTTTCAAAAGTTTGAAATTCCCTAGTTGTTCCCGACGAGATTACCCATTTACAAATGCCACGTGAAAATTTTCTCAAATATTAGCTTGTTTTTCGATAAAAACTTGTCGGCAAAACCACTCGAAAGTTGTGTGTCGCTGTTTGAAATATGTTTCAGTGGGGTTTTTATCAGACACAGACGATCTCTCGATATCAACTCGCGGGCTAAATTCTATTTTCGGTCGTGATGAAATATCAATCCAACGCCCGTAAAAAAGATCGTCACGACCTACATAATTCGATTGTTCAAAATAAAAACGTCAACAAACCGCAAGCTAACTTATCGATACAACAGAAATTAGTCTTTTCGAATCGAAACGTTTCCGACTGAACTGTATCGAGTCACGTATATATATATATATATATATATATATATATATATATATATATACGAGATCAATGAATCCGCACGAAAACTGTTGGAGAAAAAAATCCGCGATGGGGATAGCCCCGATCGATCCGCGGCTTTATCTGCCTCCGGTAATCAATGAAGCCGGGCCAATCAACGCGAGCGCGTTAAACAATCATCCCGATCAATCATCTGTCCATCGGGGATAAAGGACGATCGTGCGCGAATTGGAAGGAAAGAGAGAAAAAAAAGGAGATGATAGGATGAGCCGTCGGCAGCTGGCTTTGGGAGAGAGAGACAAAATAAAATTCTGACGTCGTGCGGCAAGTCTCGAGTGAATGTTTATTGATCGCCGGGGCTCGGAGCCACTGGCTCACTCTCTCTCTCTCTCTCTCTCTCTCTCTCTTGCTCCCCGGCTATGCTTTCTGGGGCTCGCTATATATCCGCTCATGTGAGAAATCGAACGAGCAACGACGGGGAGCAGGACGAATGGGCAAAGCTAGATTTTTCGTCGCGCGCGAGACCTAATTAAGGAGCACTAGCACCGCGGCTTCGAGTATCTGGCTTGACGTACGATATAGGTTAGCCGCTCAATCTCGATTCCCCCACTTGGTTACATTCATGCACATACATATACCACCATTGATTCTTTGTTCTATGGCTCTTTTATGCGGTGGATTATGTATACACACACATATTTGGGGATATAGCTTTTCACACCATACAAATACAACAACGTAATCCAAATCAATTCGGTTGGATATGCGAATACTTGCTTTGTGATGATACTTCATTATACAGGGTTACGCCGCACTTGTATAGGAACAGTCTAGGGGTGGCCATTTTAACGTCTCGCGCTGGTATAATTTGTGTAATCGAAAGGTGTATACGCAAGAGAGGCATATTTATTTGAGAGTAGCCTCCGCGTGGGGGGCAGGGGGTGTGAATGGATGAGAGAGAGAGAGAGCAAGTGACTATAGTCCATTGCTTATCTGTTCAAAAACTTGCTATCTCGGACTTTTCATACACCCTCTCTAAAAACTATTGGATCCCCTCCAGAAAAACATTCCAAATCGAATGAGACATATGAGGAAATTTGAAAACTATGGTTTCATATTCTTTTTTACGAAAATGTTGAAAAATGAACTTTTTTTATTTTTTAATTTTGAGATAGTATGAAAACTATCAATCCTAGAGTAAAATAGAAGAGAGAAAAAGTTTCCTTATTAAATTTTGCATGAGGATTAAGCATTCCGAAACATTAATCTCGAATATTGTTGTTGCAAAATAGGTGGAAAGGGAAAAATGACCCCAAAAAAAAATCCATTTTTTGTGATTTTTTTTCAAGTTTTCAAATCATAGCTACGATTATGACAATTTAATTTAGAGTACCTTATACAGTCATGAAAATACAAAAAAAATTTCATCTCGATATCTCTGATAGTTTTTCCACAAAAAATTTTTGAAGTTAGCTATTTTCAAAATTTTGCAATTGTAATTCAGTCCGTGAGGAACCTCTCAGAAACCTGCCAATTTTTTTACGTACTCTTATAGATACTAACTATTGATCCCCCGCCGAAAAATTTAGATTGATCAATTTTAACAACTTTTATGATTCTTTGAAAATTTTTCGAAAAAAATTTCTTCGAAAAAAATGCAACTGCAACGCGGTTTTTCTGTCTATTCGGAATTTAAAAGTTGCATATGATAGAAGTTGCATATGATAGACTCATTTTGAGTTTTTATTTACTCAGATCTGATTTGTGAATCCCGAGATATAGAGGTTTTTAGTCGATGTAACTTTCCGGCAAAAGTATATGCAGTAGAATAAAAATCGAAACGGTTTCTGGTAGCTTGAACATTGTTTTACTTAACTATTAATTATTATGTACGTGAGTAATGTCCTTGATTCTTAATAGTCGGGCGGAAGGTTGGTGGAAATCATTGAAACGCAGCGCTTTCGGTGCAGCGGCAGTGGCGGGCAGTGGAGGGGGTAGCGAAAAAGACGCGACGAAAAGTCGAACGCTCAGGATCAAAATGAACGTTTGATTTTTTACCGACAATATCTCAGCTTCTATATTAGATAATTTGATCATTCTTTTTTCAATTTGATGAAGCAAGTCAAGAGATGATTAAATATGTAAGTTAAAATAACGTAAAAATTATTGGTAATGATCTATATGTGAGAAATATAATAATGAATATTTGCAGAGCCGTTCAAATCATATTTCTCAATTTTCATTATAAAAATGTACCTCACGTTGACTAATACATTCAACAAAAATGTTTTTTAATTTATATTGATTGATAAATATATTTTGGGGAGGATTTGAATAAGACAGCACAGTAAAATGTTCTATGATAAGACGTTTATTTAACATTACTAACGAACGACGCGCATATGTATCCGCCTGCAGCTGGAGTACGACTTTAACGCGAACAGCCTGGCGGTGACGGTGATAAAGGCCGAGGAGCTTCCGGCTCTCGACATGGGCGGCACATCCGATCCGTACGTCAAGTGCTACCTGCTGCCCGACAAAAAGAAGAAGTTCGAGACGAAGGTCCACAGAAAGACGCTGAATCCGGAGTTCAACGAGACCTTCGTGTTTAAGGTACGCTGCGCTTTATCGACCCGCCTTCTCCTATATACCTTCTCTTATATACACCCGGGCGCGAATTTTATCCATCCGTTGGGGACAAAGTGAAATCCATCGGTTGGTTGGCGCGCCACTCGCGAAGCTCGCTTGCTTCGTGCGTATGGCCGAGGGTATGATTAGCTCCGAGGCCGCAGTGGCGCAAACTCCTGGCTTTCACAGACTTCATCTTCTTCTGGGGTGGGTGGGTGGATGGGTGGGGGGGGGGGGCGATTCGCTCGGTGGACAACGAGTGTCGCGCCGCGGGCCGCCATTGAGGGAAAAGCAATTACGCAATAGAGCCGTCGAAAGGGGAGAGAACGAAGGAAAAAAGTCGCGACGCGGACAATCTAATAAAAGCTCGGGATGTAATTGCGCGCGACGAGCTGCAGCGTCCCGTGGATGTTATACTGCAGCAGCCGCGCGAGAACCGAGGGGGCAGGCGATGCAAATCTGATGTTACCATGGGTCTTCACAGAGTTTGCCGTACGCCGACGCGATGAACAAGACGCTGGTGTTTGCCATATTCGACTTCGACAGATTCTCCAAGCACGACCAGATCGGCGAGGTCAAGGTGCCCCTCTGCATGGTCGACTTGGCGCAGACGATCGAGGAGTGGCGAGAACTCGTCAGCGTCGAGGGCGAAGGAGCAGGGGTGAGTCGTCTTTTGCCCTTTTTCTTTTCTTTTGTCCCTTGCCACCCAGCTATTGGGGATCGATGGGTCCCCGGGAGACTTCCCATAGCTCGTCGAGCCGGGACGAGATCCTCCGGAGGGATTCGATGCCTGGTTTTTGCCCTGATGGAATCTTTACACACGGGGGACAATTGTTTTGGTGCGGGCCATCCCGCCATAGCTATTCTCGTCGCCTAGAATGTGATGGGCAAGTTTACCCCCTCGCGGCTGATCGGACGCGTACGGTCAGCCACGGGGTGTGTATCCTGCGCCCCTGCAATGCGAACAAAGTTTTTTGTCGTGCTAAGCGCAGAGTATGCTTTTGCTCTTGTGATTTTGTGTACCGTGTGCTTACCATAGTCACCGTACTACGGCGTGAAAATGACCCGCGAAACAAAAAATACTTTACGCAGTTGCTGTGACAAAAAAGATCGATGCACGCTCAGTGATCTCTGTTTTATCCCCGTAGATTGTAGAGTTGGCTCACTTTGGAAGAGGATAAAGTAAAAAGAGTAATGAGGTGGTTTAATGTTTTTGATTACACCAAAGTGCATTAGAGTTGTTCGTGTATAGCTTTGAGCAGGGAAAAAAGGGGGAAAATGTAAATCAGCAAACGTTTCATCGTTAGTTGAAATAATCTTGGAGCATTAAAGCTCGCTCTCAAACTTTTCGACTCTTCTCGAAAGTTAAAGTGGAGAAAAATGTTTGAAACTTTTTAATTGCAAGAGTGAGAGGGAGTCAAGGCGTTATTTTAATAGATACGTTGAATATTTCAGGACAACAAACTCGGCGACATTTGCTTCTCTCTGAGATACGTGCCGACCGCCGGCAAATTGACGGTCGTCATTCTGGAGGCGAAGAACCTGAAGAAGATGGACGTCGGCGGCTTGTCCGATCCCTACGTCAAGATCGCACTTATGCAGAACGGCAAACGACTGAAGAAGAAGAAGACGTCCATCAAAAAGTGCACCCTTAACCCGTACTACAACGAATCATTCACCTTTGAAGTACCCTTCGAACAGATTCAGGTAAGATTTCAACCGTCCACGGGTGTTTCCTCGATGTTTAAAAACGAAAATCGTGTATAAACCGACTCAGATCCCGGGCTATACGCGGCCAAGGTTTCGAGGATTCTTTAAGGATTGTTATTCCTTGGAATGTGGGAGCCCATATATCTATACCAAATGCGTTTCGCCCATTGATTCTGGCAAAGTTTCAGTATAATGCAGATTGGATTGCGTTTGCAAGAGACGCGTAAAAATTCGCGATTCAAAAATATTTGCTTCTTCTCATAGAGAATTACTGGGCTGGTAGTTCGTGGGGGGGGGGGGGAAGTGGGAAATATAAACATGTATCTGTGTGACTTGCAGAAAGTGAATCTACAAGTAACTGTAGTGGACTACGATCGCATCGGTACGTCCGAGCCCATTGGCAAGGTCCTACTTGGCTACAACGCGAGCGGCACGGAGCTGAGACATTGGTCGGACATGTTGGCATCGCCTAGACGTCCGATTGCCCAGTGGCACACGCTCAAAGATCCCGAAGACGGAGAGAAAAAGGACAAGGACTAAGCTGACCCCGAGTCGATCTTAAAGGTTGTTACTTTACATTATCGAAGTGAAAATCAGCAATATTGGGGTGTATGTACATCAGGCGGTGGTTTATTGACTTTTCAATTTTTGCGATCATTAAAGTTTCACGCGGATTAATGAGAAACGATAGGGTGCGCGAATAACCTTGCAATATCGGTCGTTTGAGTTGCGCAAAAGATGTACAAACTAAAGATTTCAAATGCGAGCATCATCGTGTCGAGCGTTACGAATCGCGGGAAAGTTCTTGAAATACAGAGGGACATAACGAAAGTTTGGAATGTGATAATGAGGAAATTGCCATCGCCAGCTAGAGTCTGGAACGAGGTTAATTCAATTGGCAAATTGTGTTTTTTTTTGCTTCTGTTCGAAGCTCAAGCTTCGACTTGTTAACACTCGATCGCCAATGATTTCACTTAACGTCCAGCTGTTGCACACATCCAATATTGACAATATGACAGTCGAGAATTGTAATTGATTTCTTCTTTGGGTTTCAGGAAACAAAATCGTATTGATGCAAGAATCCAAAAAAAAAATTTGAAAAACATGAAGTACCTTATAGGGATGCTAATCGATCGTAAGACAAGTCGAGGAGTGAAATAAAAAAGGAAAACAAGCAAACAAACAAACAAACAAACAAACAAACAAACAAACAAACAATAATAAGAAATACCACCAAGAAAGAGTTAGCGTTAACGATATGTTCTCATGGAGTGTAGTGTCTTGTATATACACATACTATATCAGCTATACTTCTCTCTATAGACGTAACGGTTATGAGTTATACTATATTGATTATTTGAGACGGAGAAAAAAAATTATGAAAGAGGAAACTTGATTAATAAGCCGCGGCCGCGTCCTTATAACGAAGACACGAACACGCAAAACGCATTGCAAACCTACGCATTCCAAATGACTTTTTCATGAATAAGATATATATATAAAAATATATATATATTTACGAGAGTACTTGCGTATACGTGCGTATGCGCATTTTCAAATGTACATGCATATACGTACGCACACGCATACGTCCAAGTTGTTTTTATGTTCGTTATTATATTCGATGGCTATTAGAGTGAATGACATATTAATGAAAAGCCGTTCCCTGTGGAAGACACGGGATAATAATATTATACTGTATTTCACCTGTACAAAATAAAATCTACGGGAAGTAAAAGAGTCTAGCTTAATATTCTTTGAATATACCTTCCTGATGATATATCACGTGCGCGTAAGCTTATTCTGCTCTCGGGCATCATCTCGTTCGACTTTATATATATATATGTATATGATTATACATATGTATAAACACACTTTGCAAGCGAAGGAACAATGCTTTTGTCTGATGCGCTGTCTTCGTCGCAATACATCACACAAAAAAAATGATTATACTGCAGATTGACACACGATTCGAGGAAATTCGATGAGACAAAGAGAAGGATAAGGAATATTAGGCGTATACGCGCTGAATTCGCTCGGGGCGTTTGTGCGTCGTAGAAAGCGATTTCTTCCACGATATATATATATATATATGTTATACTTGCTTTGCGAAAACTCGCCGTTGCGCTGGGCCGCTACGAGCGAGCCGTGTATTCACACACACATAGGTGCATTCAACGAGTTTGAGCTGAGAGATATAATATATGTATATATGGATACGAGTCACTTTGAGCCTCGAAAGCGAAGAAAGCGACGAGATGGGAGTTTGGAGAACTGGCCTATGTGTGGATGCGCGCGACTATACCCTACCGCGAATACGAGGATGGAAAAAAATGCGTATGTAGCTCGTCGCGCGGCGCCAAGTCTGCACCAGCGGCGCGATATATCGGCCTGTAAATTTCGCGCTTACACGTGCGCGAGCCCACTCTGTTCGACAAGCAAAAAAAAAGAAATGTGGGACATGGAAACGGATGACGATGTGTGCGAAAAAGAGAGAAAGAGGCAGAGAGAGAGGGGCAGAATGTTTTTCGACAATTTTTCTCGCGTACAATCACTGTGTGTGCTACTATATACGACGAAACGGGTGCTCGGATTCAAAATGATGCAATAATATAAAATTAGACAAGCTCGCGGGTGATACGCAGCAGTTAAACTCGATTCCCTCTCTCTCCCTCTCTCTCTCCCCCCCCCCCCGAATATCATGCGTTTCTGCTGAATCCCCCCCTCCTCCAGCCCCTCCCGGATATATAATGTATGACGATGCGAGTCATTCCGTTTCGATGGAGAGTTAAAACACATATAGTTGTTATTATATTATCATTATTATCGTCATTATTGTTCATTATATGATTGCATTGATATCGAGACCCCGATCGACGATCGACGGTGTGTTTACATACGTATATGTATTACAACGCGTATTTATTACTACCTATTGAACTTCTTTGTTATCAAAAGTCCCGAGAGAATCGAAGAAAGAGTTTGGGTATTTCGTTGCGAGAGATGGATGGTATATTTAAAGATAAAAAAACAAAAAGGTGTATAATGTGTTGCTGGTAATCATACCACGATGTAAGTTTATTAACTTTGAGAAAATCTAACGAAACGAGAGCGAGAGAGTGACAGAGAGATGTGGAGATAGTGTGTGTGTGAGAGAGAGAGAGAGAGAGAGAGAGAGAGAGAGAGAGAGAGAGAGAGAGAGAGAGAGAGAGAGAATGAGAGTGAGAGTACTTAAAAGTGAATAAATTAACAAAAACGATTAATACGATAATAAAAAGAAAGAGGAGTGTCAAAGGCTCATCTACTTATAATATACTCAAAGAATATGTCGCTTGTTCAAAATAATACAAATTATGAATTTTGGTTTTCTTTGAGCAGATTCATCTATGCATCGCTTAGATATATATACCGTTGATATATGAACACAAGTGCAGTTGTAGCGTGCGCGCGCGCGACTCGTGTATATTTTGTTGTCCGAATTAACATATATATATATATATATATATATATACATATATATAAATATATACATATACATACATATAAATATATAAATAAATATCGCTTCTCATCGCACACATACATTATGTAATCACGTCTCCTCGTGCCCTTGCCGATTATTCAATCCCGTCGCATGATGTAGATTGTTTGTTAAAAAGCGTAAAAACGCGTCTGATCCGATCTGTGTAAATATTTCCTCCCCCCCTCCGTCTTTCCCGCATTACGGCTTTGTTTGCGTGACTCTCCAAAAAGTGGCAATTTCGCGCGATGTAACAAGCTGCTCTCTATTTCGTTAGCCATTTCGTTCGAGCGGATCTGTGCGATTGTTTTACTATATATGTTGACTGGCACATACACACACACGTGCGCGCGCGTGCATACGTATATCAGTACTTGTATATGTTTCTTTTGATCACAGCCACTGCAAGTTATATATTATACCGTATTATACATAAATATACACACACACACACACACACACACACACACACACACACACACACACACACACACACACACATATGCGCATATTGCAAAAGTATTCGTATCGACGATACATTGACCAAGCAAGTGAAATTGATGGCTTTAACGTTATGACATACCTGAATATATATATTTATGAAAAGATTGGTCGCCAAGTTTTGGATTCGCTACTTATATATAAAAACCGGTAGTGACCCATCGATTTGCAAAATTGATTCGTTGAATATTCGTTCGTTTGGATGTCGAAAGGGAAGAAGGCCTTTTTACCCCGAGCAACGCGCCAACGCAGAAAATTAAAGCAGCGCGGAAGAGGCAACGTCCAAGTCGAAATATCGGCAAGGATGCATGCATACCTGCATCAAAGTTTCGTCCGGTGTGTACATTGTAGAGTACCTCGTTCCGTTCCTTCGATGTTCACTCGTGTATCCATTACTTTCCAGTTACCAAACGTTATACACATATGTATATTTCTAAATGATACATAAATTATTCTATAAACACACAAAGGCGTACGTACGCCAGATTCCCGGGAGTAAGGAAGGAAAAGTAAAAAATTAACGACACACATAATGAATCTTCAAATGCACGCGTCACAGAGTAATAAAAGTACACACATGAGAATATGAATTATCCCAGAGACGATCGTTACACGCTGAACGAACGAGATAACAGAGACGATTTTGAGTTGGAATCGACAGGATTGATTGATTCAAAGCCGCAAAGCTGAGCAACGATGCGTCTCGCGGGGCGTTAGTCGCCGAGGGAGAGGAGGAGATTTTGTAGCGCCGGCTCTCGTCCACGACGAATTCGACGAAAAATCCCAAGGATTTAGCGAACTATGATATTGTTATATGTATAAGGTACGAGCACGTCATGCATCCGCACGTGGACACACACACACGCACGCGCGCACTCGAAATTCACGCATAATACTCACCGATTATAATTGTATCCATACATACATATAGCGAGTCTATAGGTAGGGAAGAGCGCGCGTAGGCTAGGCTAGTGGGAGGATTTTAGAATTTAAAAAAAAACGAATGATCGGAGTATCGAAGACCGATTGCCTCCGCCTCTCGCTCGGGACGATCGACTCATCGGCGGGACGCACCGGTATGTACGCACGGACGGACGCGGAGGGAGACGGAGGAAAGATGCACCTTTTTCACGTTGAATATTTATATAGATAGCTGCCGAGGCTGCTGCTTTAGATACCGATAGAGGAGGGAGCGACGCGTCGATTCTTTTTAAAATTACCCCCTTTTCCCGTGGTTTATTTTTTCTTTTCGCGATAATCAGGACGAATATATATGAAGGACAGCGCGCAGAAAAAAATCAGCGGTCGTTTTTTTATCGGTCGAAAGTCACACACTGTATGCTCTGGTAGAGAGAATCGCACCGCGGTCACGTCGTGCACGCGTACACATGTAATCTGCTCATCGTATAGGAACATCGCACCGCACATATTCAAATCAATCATCACTGCACCGCACCGATGCTACATACACGCCTTCGCGATATCACTGCGCAATTGGATGTGCGCGCCTGAATGGAGGAAAAAAATTATTAAACGCGCATATAGCCTGCGAATTAGCGCGGAGACGAATAAGGAACGTTTGGTTTGGGGGAAGAGACAGCGATCGGCTTGGTATATATACGCCTAGCGGAGCTTGCGAGGGGTCGGCGCATTTTCGAAGACACACCACGTGCCTAACACTAATTGTACCTCGAGAGACGTGCCTGTGCACTCGTATGTATGCATAATTTACACCGCGCGCGGATCTACACATCGACATCTCCCCGTGGCTGCACACACGTCCCGCTTGACTTTCACAACGATCCGCGCGTTTTTCATCTCCGCGAGCTCGCCCTTTTTTCGTTTCTTCTTTCACGAGGTTCTCGCGCGAGACTGCATATTCTGCGTGTGTAATGCGCGTGTAACATATACATAAATCGCCGTGTCACGATCATCAACGAGTGTGCAGTAGTGTGCTGAAGCCCATGCGGATCAATCGACGCGTCACTAGTTTGTTTCATGTATCAAACGCCTGCGCCTGTCTCCTTTCGTTTCGAGTGCGCTTCGTCACTTTTACCTCATCTCAATCGCGCGGGGTAACAGATACACACCCGAGGCCCATCATTAATCTACCACGAAGTCCCTCACAAGCTGAAATGAGTGAGCGCGAAAACTCGACGACGAGATTCTTACGATAACTTGTTGAATTTGAATTTCCTTTCGACTGCTCTTCGATGGTTTCGATTGCAATTCGTCACGTCGCGGGACTCACGATAGGTTAAAAAAATTTGACATCGTATCGTATCGTACGGCGTATGAAGCTCTCGCGTCGAGTCTCGCTTAGCGAAGAAAAAAACAAGTGGAATAAGTTCATCGACTTTTGTTTTGCAAACGTCGCTCATTCGATCGTTCGCGCGCGTGTCTCTGTATATCTCTCGCGTATTGCCGCGTTCGTCGCGATGCGGCCTCGACTGCACACACGCGCTGCCTCCCGACTTTGAGCTTGGCCGTTGCGGAAATCCGATACTTTGTTATTAACCGAACTGTCTAAACTGCAGTCCAGTCGCGCATCTAGATCGTGCAAACACGTGCGCCCGTGTGTGAGTTTGCAAAAGCTCCGTTCTCTCTTTGACGTTTTAACCGCATACAGGGCGAGGGTCTAGTTTTTTACTCGTTGTTCGCCGCTCGCCCCTACACACACACACACACACACACACACACACACAGGTCCGTTTACGAAACTCCACCGCGGCGCGAGCGCGCAGCCATACACACGCGTTGCGATGGTCGTACTCTCTGGATTGCAAAAGCAGTTACAAATTACTGTTCGATCGAGTGGGAAATTTGACTGCGATCGTGAGTAGACAGTCGCGTGACTAGCTATGAGTATTCACTGGTGAACAGCGATCTTTAATTATTTCGAAAATAGTGCGTTGATATGCGAATGCCCCGATATGCGAATTGTGAGAAAATTCGATGGATGAACTAGTGGTTTCGGTTGATTTCCACCGGATAAATCCACCGTTCCGTGTGCTGGATATTTTACTAACTTTTTTTTTCTCGAGTGAATAATCACTGTGATCCGTAAGATTGGTACTTTTCGACTATTTCAAATTTAGAGAGTAGTAAGCAGGGTCGAGTCTCCGTCGAGCGTTTGCGAATTGCGCGATGCGATATATACAATAACGAGCGAGCTGGAAAAACAATACCGCGCGAGCGTCGCTAGACACACGGAGAGGAGTCGTATTGTGAAAATTACTATTTTTTTCGGCAACGCCGCGACATAGGACCACGATGATATCGACAGTAACGTTCGGAAGGTAATTACAACAAAACGTGTTAGAAACTACAGAAAAAAAAACAGTAAGAATTACCATATATTTTTTGTATTTTCATCCTAGCGGTGCCGTCAAAATCGTCCGAATGACCCTCCGTCGCTGCGTTACTAAAATCAACGTTATAATTTTCACATTGCGATCCGTCCACGGCGTACTAGGCTGATTGAGAGGCTGCAATGTTGTTAATTGGTTGATTTGCAGCTACACACATTGATTCGTTCGACAGCCAGTTCATTTCGGTCGAGGACGTCGAATTGTGTTCGCGCGTTGCGCAACGCCGCGGCGGCGAGACGTTCCGGGAGAAAGGAGCGAGAGCAACGCGCTCAACGGAAGTTGGCCGATCCTCGCGATTATTCGCGTTCGTTTGGCGAATTGCTGTGGCGTAAATTCCAAATTACAATTCGCGTTCGCCCGACTCGCCGCGGATGTTCCTCGGAGTCATCGCGATCGAATTGAAAATGATGGAAAACGAGGAAACGAGTCGAATCGAAATCGTTTGTTCGCGATCGCTTAGCAGGTGGGAGGAAAAAATCTAGTGTTTCTATATAGCCAGCTCGTTCGAATTTTTACTTGGAGGCAAAACCTCATACGGACGTGGAGTATACACATAGCTGACTTTCGTTTCGTGCGTTTTCACAGTCGCGTATACGCTTTCTCGGGTGTGCAATGCCTGGGTGAATAAGGCTTTCGCGATCTGCAAGGATCCGTCGCTATATGTGTGTATTAGTTGGGACGATTAGAGGAGGACAGACAGAGCGCGTGTTTTGATTTTCTCGTTTCGTATCAAAATCTACGTAGAGCGCGTGTAGCGTCGCGCGATTGACAAAATCAATCGGGTTCACGACACAGTGAACAAACTGAGGAGATCTCGAAAAACGTCACGTATTCGTTCCTATATTACATAGTTGCGTAAACGATTGATTTAGCCTATACCCACCGGCAGATGAAAAATTTCGACCTTTGCATAGATACGGAGAGTAAAGAAAGTAGAGTTCGGTGGACACTTTGGAATTGGCAAATCCAATAGACGGACGCACTGTGGCGGGGTGTCAAGAGAATGGGTTGCATATCCGCGACGAGCAGCCTCGTGTTTTTAGCTTTGTTAAGTAGAGCTTTTCACTCGGGATACAAAAAACTCTCCGGAACTGTTAAACTAGTCTATACATATCGACAGAGTTCGGGAGAGCGATTCTGGACTTTGGCGAGGACGCGCGACAAAAAGACACACGACCCCCTTGCGATCAGACGAGTGAACCAACTCCCAATTCCCCCCTTATACATACACGATTAACTATTACGCATATTCCTATATGTTATATCGAAATTCAAAGTGGAATAAGAAGAGGACGAAAAGAGACGATATTCCCCCCCGATCCCAAGCCCCCAAAAAAAAGAATAAGCTTGCCGAGAGACGAAGGATGTGTACCAACCAATCTTGTAATCATTCCATTACGTATTGTATTAAGGATTTAGCGCGAAACGATGTAATGTAAATCCATAGAAGTTATTATTATATCATAATTATTATGTAATAAATATTGTTGTTAACATAATGTCTTTACTTTGGCTCTAAGATCGACCGTCCACACTTATACCCACACATATCATTTGTAATTATATCTTTGAAACGTTCGAAGAACATTCATTTGTGCAGGCGCATTTGACAGTTTCTGTTGTCCTACCAACACGTACGAGAGTTTAAAGTTTGAAAAAGTACATACACTTACAAAAATAAAGTTTGGTTCAAGAAGAAAAATCGGTTTGACGCTATAGCAAGAAGATTTATTCTCGTACTGAACAGACTCATCTAGAATCAAGAATAGAGTCTCAATTCTAGAGGAAATCTTCTTGCTATAGCGTCAAACTGACTTTTTTCTTCTTGATTACCAAGACTTCATTTTTGTAAGCGTAGATATATGTAATCATCTAGTAGACAAGCGACTTCAAAACTATTGAAAGCTCTTGATTTTCATTCATTTCATTCGTCTATTGATTTTTCACCCAAAGGACATTATTCGGGGTGTATCAAGAATGAGCAGTAGCTCATCAGCCTTTGCCAGAAAACAAAAAATTTCAACGACCACCTCGCCGTACATTCATCCTCGACGACAACGGCGGATATCAAAAGGACACACACACACATATATATATAATATATAACAACGACGCATAATTTATTAAGTACAAAAATATTTCACAAAACTCACTGGTGTTCTATACAGCGTGAAAAAACAATTGTCTCTTTCTCCGTCAACGACTAATGTACAAAATACACTATAACAAAAAAGAAGGATTCCTCTTCTCCCAGTGGGTATGGGCGAGTGAGGTACTACACGATTGAACACAACACAGCGTGGCCGAAATGCATTGGACGCTCGACGCGTCCCGGCATATTTGCCCCTATACATATACATATAACGCACTACTTACAGGACTACGTGTAGGACTACGAGTATAGAAAAAAATTCATTGGAAAAAATGAAAATGCTATTCTATGATGATGTTGATTATCTGCTTCAGGAGGCTTAATACTGGTGGGAGGACGATCGCTTCCGCTTTATCTGCCGCTTTTTTACGGGAAGCCCGCGGGCGTATGGTTTGTGCGCGTTTGTTGACAAATAAAATATTCCCCTTGCTCTGCAAAACAACACAATTCGCAATTTTTAATTTGAACCAGTCAAAGCGTGTATGTGTATAGTCTGCTACTCAATCTCACGCATATACATATACGTAAAAAAAAAAAAGCAATGCCATAAACAACTTCCATCCAAAGAGGTTTTTCCGCTGTAGCACGCTTTTAGCATACCAGTGGGTTAACTACTTTTCTGGTTAACTATATCAACTTGTTGTAAGTGGTTTATGGCGATTGGGTGGACCAACGGCAGATCATAGGAAAATGAAAAATGGCTCACGTGTGAGGAGTGTCTTCTCCCATTGGGATATACTGCTCTTCGGATGGGTTGCACCATCCTGTCAGGTAAGAGAAGAGATTTGCGCAGGGGGCTGCCCAAAATCCAACTTTTGTCGTTATCGACTCTATGTAGTAAGGCGTCACCTTCGTGTGGTCGCACGACAGTGTCTCTATTGTTCGAAATTGGACAGACTATTTTTTACGTGGATACGTGCCAATGTGATTGGGGGGAAAAACAAAAATCGACCATCAACCTTTATGATCGTTCTTGGCCGAGGATTTTATTTAATAAGTCTAATTTTGGCACGGAACGCGTGCGTCCCATTCACGCGCGGATATATATCCTAATCTGCTAATTGATATTCCGAGGAAAGCGTTTAGCTATTGCGCAATCACCGAACGAACAGGCTGCTGCTGCTCGATATCGGCGCTTGCGCAACTGTACTATTTTACAAATTCCTCGGCGAAAAAGGAAAAACGGCCAATTTAAAAATACACTGCGCGACTCCGCGAATAATGCCTATCGAGTAAAAGCGTATGGTTAGTGAAATTCCCGCTCGACTTTACGAAGCACACTCGACTGATGTTTGATCGCCGAGGGACGTTTCAAGTTCCTTTTTAGACTCTCTTTTTTTAAAGCGAACGAGACAAGTTGCTCGATAATCAAACATCACTCGGGTGTGCTTCGTGAAGTCGACCGAAAATTTGACCAGCAAACGAGCGCCGGAGCGTAACAAAACTTTTATGTTACTCGAGGCGTAAAACGCGTAAAAGCTGCCTTTTCACAAGATGTCATAACATAAAATATTGTATCCAACTGGTGCGTTCAATTTATTCGTGGACGCTTTCACGAGGGTCTTAAAAATTTTACGCACCAGTTGCATAATGTACTATTCTAAAAGCGTACATGTATATTATACTCACGAAGAAGCGACGCGGTGGCGCACCCGGGCTGGCTCGATCCACCGTTCACGTAGAAATCCGCATGGCCATTTGGGCCCCACTGTCCCAGGATTCCCGCTCCCGTGTGGATCACATCGACGAAATGAGCATCGGTCTCGTCCAAATCCCTCGAACGGTTCCCATTCATGTAGAAAAATATCGTCGGGTCGAGTCCTGTCGGTTTCACAAAGGAACAAGAAAAACGTAATGAATCGATTTTTCATAAATTTTTATTCTGGACTCAACGTTATCGTGTATACTATTGTCAATCGAAATCTCAATACTAGTACTACGCTATGAGTAAATAGAGCGGGCCAGGTTGGCAAACTATGAAAATCTGCTAATTCACGCGATTAGCGGAGATGACGCTAATTGCAATATGTGTACATGACCACGATTTGTATATGTCCAGCGCTGCTTATAGAGGTCAGAGGTGAGTCCAAAGTATTTAGCTTATCGAAACAGAAAAGAAATTGTTCAGGAAATGCGTGTTTATTTACAAACCTCGTTGATAAGCAAAAATTGTTGATAATATGCCATACGAAAGCATTATTTCTCATTTATTGTAATTTTATTCAAAGGGTGTTAGTTGGCAAAAACCTTATTAAATTTTTGGAATGAGTTCTCGCCACTTCAAATGAAACGATTTACACACGAACAAGCAATTGCTAGGAACTTGAAAGTACCTGATAAATCGGATCAAAAACAAACTACATGGACGAGATTGGTTTTCATCGTTCGCGAAAAGAGATAAAAAACGAGATATTATTGTATAAGGACTCCAGATTTTACTAGTTTGGGCAAGGAATCATTCGAATGTCAATTCCTTTTTTAAAAATCCAAAAACAACTTTGTTTCAATATCTCATTGCCAAAGTATCTCCATATGGGGGGAACATCGGCAGTAACCTCTTGTCCTAGGACAAATATAAATAATATAAACATAATATTATAAATTAGCTAATATAAACGTTTGTATAACAAAAACGTGAAAAAATACATTTCGCGAAAACTCGGCCAAGCTCCCCTGCGGTTACGTAGATCGGCAAAAAGTAATCGATCAGCGTCGGGGACGCGCGACAGAGAGAGAGAGAGAGAGAATGAAGAAAAAACCAGCTCACCGGTTATCCTTCCGAGCCTGTCGTCGGGCAGGTGGTTGGCTATGAGGCCGGCTATGTGGGCTCCGACGCTGTAGCCGAGCACGTGGATGCTCTCGACCTTGGTGCCCCTGGGGTGGTCCCTCAGGTACCTCACCAGCTGGGCGATGCAGCGCGAGCAAAAGTCCGGGCCCCACTGGATCTGCGAGAGGCAGGGCTCGCGCACCAGCGAGCCGTAGTCCACGATTATTATGTTGTAATCACCCCGCGTGAAGTATGCTGCAACGACAAGCCACAATTCATCAATTGCTCGACCGGGTTTACACGAGATTCTCGTGCAAATCACAATATTCGATCGACCCTGGCTTTTCGTGTCAGATCAATGTTGATTCCGTGTGAAAGACCAATCTTGTTATGTTGATTCAACATGCGAAATTTCCGCTTTGAAAAGAGATAATTTTTAACTTCGAGCTTCTTCCAGAAGATCAACATATTTAATGAATTAAGTATGAAATATTTCTGTTGTTCGGTTGGACTTGGACATATTTGCATATAATTAATTTATTTATTACAAATATATGGAATAAAATATCTGTATTTTCATATACAAAAATTTCAAAACGTTGTAGTGCGAATACTTGTATTTATTTACTGCCGCATGGGCGAATGATAACATACTCAGACTGTGGGATTGAATTTCAGTATTTCAATTTCCTCTGATTTCTAGAAAAGCAAATATATTCACTTTCAAATGTTATACCGAAGCTTAATCCCGCAGTTTGTATGTTATTATCTCCAAGGAGAATCTCAAACTTATGTGGAGAAGTTTTTATTAACTTCAAAACGAATAATTTTGCATGTGAATATTTACAAATGAAATGAACATTAATCAAACAGGGGACGTAGTTTGAATTCGAATAAAATGTGTATTCCACTTCACACTCTCCTTCCAGCTCGACTCATCTGGATGTTGGATTGGATAGTTTGTACGAGCAAGCTTTCGATATCGCGCGAGTGAGTGTTTGAAAAAGTTATCGATCGATTCATCATCCCGTTATAGTTGCGTTGCGATATCGATCCTTCACGCTTTATGCAGAAAATGCCTTCTGCATATACACTAGGTTTATCACGCAATAATTTATCATAGAGATTCCATTGCACCTTATTGAAACTTGTCGCGCCATCGAGATTGGATATTCGAATCGCAACGCTGAGTACATAATATATTAAATCTCTGCGCGAGCAGCTGGATATACGGTGATTAGTAGTGTAAGTGGAGCAATACCTTGACGAAGATCGGTGCTGGGCGCCAAGTTTCTCCCGCCGCCGAAACCATGGATGATGATTTTGGTCGGGTGTCTCGGGTTGAAGCGCGACTTGTACAGCGAGCCCTTGCGCGTCACGTCTATGAAGAACGGCTTCTCCTGCGTCTCCCTGTGGACATGCCACCAGATTAGCCCGAACGAGTGCAGTCCCAGTTGCAAAATCGTTAGTCTTCAGATAGAAGCAACGATCACGAGAAAACGTAGCTCGCGCAACTCGAAAAGCCAAATCCGCCGAAAATCTCGAGATCCTCGGCCGCGCGGGAGAAACGAGTATATACGGGGGGGAGGAGGTATACCTACATCAGAGAAAGAGAGAGAAAAGGGAAACAGTCGATGACGCAAACGCTCGTTTAATTCGAGCGGCGTTGTTTTTCTTTCTCTCTGTTTGTCTGTCGAGCTATGCGAGAGCGATGAGGCTGCAGTACGTGCGCGCGCGAGCTCGGAGAAAGGTATATCGGGGTCACTTTCAGCTGTGCGAGAGCCTCAAGCCCAGGTGATCGTGATCTTGAAAGCGAGAGTACGTACATACACACTCGCCGTGTGTTGTACGCGCTCATGAATGGCGCTTGTCTATTCTTACGCTCGAGTACTCACGACCGGCGCCTCGCGCTTCGATTAAACCGCCGCGTAACGCCAGTTTTACCTTGCACCTCCTCCTGTTTTTACCACTCGATAATGCCTGGGATCGTTTCTCTTTTTCTCGACGCGTCGCGGATTCGGAGACACTCGGGTCTCTCTGGATTTTGCCGCGAGAGAGACTCGGCCAGATGTCCGTGAAAAATGATGTCTCGGCCAAATCGAAATGGCATATGTTTAAAATCCATTCCCGGGAAGTTTTCGATGAATCCGAAATACCCAATGAGTGTGTTGGCTTGGCGTTTGTTCAATATTGTCTTTTTGATAGCACGCGTCCAAATCTCATCTAGGAAATTTGTTTGAGACAGACTAGAAAGGAAAGTTGTCTATTTGCATTACGTGACAGCTATTCAATCTTGATGGACGTTTTGATTCATTCGTAAAGATGCCGCGAGTGAAAATACACACAAGTTTTCAAATCGAGTTTCTTATTTTTCAAACTCAACCCAGTACTTTCGTGTAATCGTACCCTCGATTTCGGACGGAGTAGGAAGACTCGCGATTCCTTCCGTCTAATCGTGAAACAATCATAGAAATCGTAGAATGATTGAATTTCAGAATAGCCGAAACCCTTTTCGAGAAGTTTCTTCCTCTTCCAGTTGCGTCTATTTACATTCACACGTGAGAATAAACTCTTGAGCAATTGCATTATACTAATAAAACTATTGAATCATACTTGGCATTGATTGTTCGCGTGAATATACATTTTAATTGAATTTTCACACTGATCATCCAATTTTCAAGTCCTATTCAACTCTATTTTGGGATTTATAATTGCCGAAGTACGATAATCGATAAATACTCTTCAATATAACCTGCTAGTTGAAAATGTAAAGTCTACGTTTTCAAAAAATACATGACTTTCGTTTGCTTTATAATTCAAATTCCAAATATTTTTGAGCAAGTATGGCGGTAAGTGGGAAAGAGTATACTTATTTGGTGAACTGTCCATGGTCGCGGATTCCATCACTTTTTCCTCATTCACATTTATGAGCACGTCTTATTATAGATATGTTCTTTTTTTTCAGAAGCACCCAACCTCAACTCAACTACTGCATGATTTAAATTTTAACTCTGATGTCATCGACGGTGTAGAAATCCGTTGACAGATGAAATACTCCTAAAATTCACAGTTTCTTTGCAGATGACTATATACGGGTCGAATTGTGCAATTATCACCAAACACACTAAAACCAGTGCAATCGGTCGCCTTGACATCATCGAATCGCTTTATTGTCAAGATAATTCGTTAAAAACAGACATTTCTAGATTACTCTTACGACCCGTTATTGCCGTATTGTTACTATTCGGAGATGAGGCTGTCGTGGGATAACCTCTGATACGCATAGGTAATCCTTATTTCTCCATATTTCGAGTATACTGACCCTGGGTTGGAGTGGAGTTTCCTTGCAATTTACTCGTCAAACGAGATCAGGTGGTTCACCGAATTCACGGCCCTATGGTTGGGAATCAAAAGTTCTATTTACCGGGGCTATATGCACCGGTAAATACACTTTTGGGATGTGACTTTGAGCTTGATAAACTGTAAGGATATATCTATGAAGAAGACTCATGTGTAGCTATGCACGAATGACAATTTTGTCAAGCTGGTAAAATTCATGAGTGATCAATTCGTAGACAAATAAATATCTTGAATTAAAGAATTCGTATTGTTTTTTTTTTAACCATTTGAGATTTGAAAGAGGCCTTATTGGGTAGGTTATAATAACAAAAAAAAACTAGTTACATATACAGACCCGGTGCTGGGTTTCCAAATCATATTTTGATTATATACTTTTACGTTTCTTGGCGATAACCTTTTTCACGTACTCATCAATTCATTTCATTATGCTAATCCCCAAAGTCTGAACGAATAATAAAATCCTACATTCTTCTGATTCCGTGTAAAAAACTATATGAGTATTGGAAAAAAGTATCCATTCGAATAATCCTGAATTATCGCTCGACTATCTTGAGCTCTCAACGTGATTTCACACTCAACTGCCAACATCGAACCTCGCACTAAACTCACAAGTCCTATACCTAACAGAGTCACGTGCTACGGCGACCGTTTAAAATTAAAAAGTAGCAAAAATTATTCATGTACACTCTAAATCCAAAATAGTGAAGAACTACTGTTTAATAGCACGAATTGCACAACTGATAAAAATAGTAGTAATATTTTCTAAAAAAATATTAAATTTTTTTTTATCAAAATTGTATTATTTTTCCAATCAATATCTCCTATTTTTATCATTTGTACAATTTGTATTATTAAATTGACACAAGTTGAAATTATATCTTTGAAAATGAAAATGTGATTGATAGCCGTGTCGAAACTCATTATCGCAGCTTGGCCAGCAAAACTAACCATGTACTCTGTCTACAATCTACACATTTTGCGTGGTCAGCTGTCTAGACCATAATCAAGTCGCTCAAGTTAATGGCTTCATAATTCAATATCGGGGAGGGAAAAAGAAAAGGAAGAAACGGTTGCGGGGCCGTTTGTCAGATCGGCCAGTAATTCGGTCGCGCACTGCACTCACCTTGTGTACAGAAAGAACTGAATCTGCGGATAGGGGCAGGTGAAAGGTGGCCTCGCGCACGAGGTGCTGTTGAACAGATCGTGCCAGGTCTTCTGCGGCTTGTTCTGCGCCAGGCTCACGTCGGCTGCAACCAAACACAGCCGTCGAGACACACGTGATCAATTTGTAGTTCATCGGCGGCCCTCTTACGCGCACCGCATAACTCGATTCCGCGTAACACGCTTACGTTGACCAGCCGCTAGTACGTGCGCTCGTACGTACATGTGTGTGTGTGTGTGTGTGTGGAGATGTATACGCGATGCACACACGAGATCGAGCCAAATGCAAGCGAGGAAACGAGGTAAAGGTCGCGTCTCTTATCCTGCGATACATACGCTCCGCCTTGGATTAATTTTTTGCTCTTGGCGCCTCTCGATGTGATAATGTAACTATTGCGTCTACTCCGCGGCCGCGGCTACTTGGTGAAAGTCGACGTAACATAATTCAGCGCTGATGGACCAGTGAGAAGCAGCGTCGAACTGCCAATTCACGGGAGATATGTATATCGGATCTACCGATTTCCCGGTGCTTCTTGTAAACAGAATCTAATTCGCTACATTGTTTAAAATAATTATTCAAACGAATTAATCGGGAGCATTAAGTATTCCGAAAAGATATAATTGGAAAAAATACGAAGAAAACCTTCACGACTAATTTTTTTAGATTTCTTTTCAGCGTGGATGAATCGCATCGCGGCAGTCGAAAAATAATGTCACAAAGGTTTTTCTTCGTACACAGTTTCTTGCGCGGAATATCGATCGGCGCTATCGTTCTTTCGAAATATCATTTTTCACATACGTTGAAGGGAAAAAAGGACGGAGCCGTTGCTTTTTTCCGCCCGTGGTCGAGAGTCGACGTAATCAATCCCGCGGTGAGTATATAGCATCAAACACGGGAAAAATTCTCTCCGCGAGATTTCGCGTGTCGATCGTGCGCGCAACCCACCGACGATCAAACGCGAAGCATTGGGAAAAAAAAGGAAATATTGCGTAGCTGAGGATTTTGTGCCACGACAAATAATCGAATGGTCGAGCTCGCGGCGAGAGCCACGCGATCGAATGGATAATGGCACGGCTTGGCGGTGCGCTTTGCTACATACCAACTACTTAACGATTAATTGTGCTTCCTGGAAAGTCAGATTTACTTGGGATGACGAGGATGCAGACTCGAGTGCGCATGACATATTGACCGTTTCCTCATTGTATCTCGCGGCTCGCGCTCCGAATAATGATACGCTCGCGGCGCGGCGTTGGCGCAAGAAGAAAAAAACAAACCGTTGGGAAAACTCGCGGACGGGAATCGAAAATTTCATTGGTGAAACTCTGGCCGGGGAAGGGGCGAAATGATTTGGCAACCGCGTGGCCACGCGTCGAGTGTGGAATTTACATCGGGGAAAACATTCTCCGGGAATTTTCGCAAGCGTATACACACGCAGCCGCGCACTGCAAATTCTATTCACCAACTCAAGCTCGCGTAACAGTTTAATAATCGGTTCCTATGCATTCGGCGAAACGACGCCTTTTGACATTATTACCCGAACAATGAACAATCCCGGAATGTCCGGGTCCGCGCGTGGAAACGCACCATTGTTAATCGTCGCGATGACTTAAGATCGCCGAATGCAGATGCGACTCGAGTGTCTGTGATTAAACGCTCGCGACGACGCGCGTGAGAAGCTCCTCTGAATGAGGGGCGCGAGAGTGAGAAAACGCCCGGGGATGATTTTTCGCAACCGCGCGTCGACCGGTTGGCAAACGGGCTCGATCCACGTGGATCTTGAACTTTTATGGGCTTCTCCACGCGGGCGATGACGAAAGTGCGCGCATTCTGCGGATCGCGACTGTCACGCATCGGGATATCGAACGAATATCCGTTTGAATTACCCACGAAATGGAAAAGACGTGCGTGCGATTCGATATAGGCGCGCATTATCCAATATCGCGATCGCGAGAAGTGAAATTTCACAGAGAAAGGTGTGTAACGCTCGCGAGAAAACACTGCTCCGTATACGATGCTTCACTCGTGCAATCGCTGCTGTAACGCAAAGTTTATTAACAATCTACTTGAATTTTCCCGCCGCGAGCAAATAATCACGTCCCAGTTATATACACAAAGTCATTGACCCGACGGTGATGAATCTCGTTATTCCCATTTTCCAATAGTACGCCTCTCGAATTCGATGTCATTCGAAATAGGTGCCTGGGAATATACAGCTGTATGCGTGCGGGCCTCGAGAAATTCCCTCATTATACCGACCTTCTTCCATTCCGATCGAGAGACAGAGAGAGAGAGAGAGAGAGAGAGAGAGAGAAAGTGGCGGCGAACGTGAAAAGGCGGAGGAAAAAAACACAAAAATCTCCGCGTTCGTCGGATATCGTATACCCATATGATCAGCGGACGCGCGATCAATCGATATTCGCCGCGTCGAGAGGGTAGCAATCGTACGGGGCGTATTCTCGGGCCGGAAATCCTAGGCACGCGACGGATACCTTTCCCGTGCGTTAATTGCGCCGGGCCGGCGTGTGCGCGGAGGCTGTCATTAATTACGCAACACGCGCGTCGACGGAATGCGCAATTTTTCACTCGCGTGGTAAGCCGCGTGTAGCTTTGTTGACATGCGAGTTGAGTTCAAAGTTCGGGGCTCGAGAGTTTGGAAAGGCCGAGAACTGTTGCGCTGCCGCGTGTGTATATACCGATGCTTTTTCTTCCTCTCGCGGGTATATACTTGTCGGGTGTATGCTCGATCGCACGAGTTAATCGTGTCGCGCGAGGAGACTCTATGTGCTCAATAAATTTTTTGTTCCCATGCAAACGCGGCGCATGGAAGAGCAAGAAAAAAACTCGCGCGCGCGCGCGGCCGTGAACTCGTTCGATCCAGCGTAATTTACCCGTGTTGAAACGAAAAGATATACATTTTAGAAAAAAAAAAATCTAACGGAGTTTGCAACCGGCGTTATTTTCTATCATACCTGCAAACTTTGCGTGCGCAGGCGAGTAAACCGTCGGACCAAACTGGACAAAACGCAACGGGTCGTCGACATGAATCGCGAATTGATGATTTTATACACACACACACACACACACACACAGACCGACACAAGAGCGCGCGGCTGATTGAAACTGAAAGTTTGGATGCGCGCGAGTAGTGTTATTGCCCCGGTGCTACCGGTGACGCGGTCTCTCGGGGAACGCCGGTGAAATCTCCCGGACGATTGCCATTCGAAAAGGCTCTCGCTCGAAAAGTGAATCTGTACAACGGATCACGACGTATAGGACGGCGCAGCAGCGAGAGTGGTAAATTAAAATCGGCGAGCCGCGGCGCGCGCGTTAGAAACTAAAAGCGTCTCGCCGAGTCTGACTTTCTCTAGTGTGCGGCTGGCTCGCGAGACACGCGTATGTGCTCGACACACCGAGAGATGTATAGGTAGACGCGAGCTGCAGTATAACTCACCGGCAGCGAGGAGGAGGGCAGCGAGGGGCAGCAGGAGAGCTCGAGGGCTGGCCATCTCCGGGGCTCTCAGCCCCCGGAGGCTGCTGCTGCTACTCGAGCGTGTTCTCTCTGAGATGCGGAGAGATGTGGAGAGAGGGCACGTGTGCGTGCGCACGGCTCGGCGGCCGATCGCTCAATGCGAAGTCATCGGCACCGGCGCGCGAGACGCGCCTTTAGAAAGTAAACGTCGGGCTCGGGCGGTGCGCGCTCTACTGATAGTCCGCGCCGCCGGTCCCGGGCCTTATATCGCCCGACCCGCTGCTCCTGCTTTCTTCCTATACGCGCAGCTACGTCCGTACGTATACTTTGCCCAAGCTGCCGTATACCCCAGCCCGGCCGCGATTATGTAAATTGCCGAGGATGCGTTTTGGGCCTGGACGTTGTGCAACGCGGCTGCAGCTGCGCGGACCTCCCCCGCCCGGCTATATACACGCAACTTTTTTCTCACCGAGTCGTCCTAGTATATTATGCGTAAATATACCCGGGCAGCTAGGGTCGCAAGTGCCGAAATATGTGAATATACTATTTTTCGTAAGCCGCGGGAGCAGCTGGCACTTTGCTCTCGTTGGATACAAAAATGTATATACTCACAAAGTGTGTGTGTGTGTGTGTGTGTGTGTGTGTGGATATTATGCGATCACGAGAGATTATTGCGACACACAAGGCCGCGGATTCTCGATCGACTTTTATCCGCGATAGCGCCGCGAAGGATCGTTCACTCGATGGAATTCCTTTCGGAACTCACCGCTCATTGAGGTATATTATATGTATATAGGCTGCGCGGAATCGAATTGGTCCACTGACGATTTCCGTAGTCGCTCGAGTCGTAATCGGTCGGATTAACTCTTCGCTTGGCAATATCGAGTGCGACAGAGGCTACTGATTCGTGCAAGTCACTGCTTTCTGCATCGGCGCTGATCCGATCTTCTGATGAAAACACACTCTCCTCCCATTTGGCAACGTATCGCGAGTGTGATTCTATTTCGTGTTTGAGTTGCGACCTTCGGTCAAGATCGCCGAGGTTAGTTATGACACTGTAAATTTACATATACATACGGTGTTCGTTCGTCAAATACAAGTTGGTTGGCGTTACATTGAATTATGGAGAATTTGAATGTCAGAAATTAATGATAAACACATTGAGATGCTGATTGGTCCATGAAAATTGGATCTTTTCCCCCTGCAACGGATAGTTTTTCTATGGTTCTTATACAATATCCCAATATGCGCACGTGGGGTTCAAAGGACATAAAGATTTCATCCTGATTTGCATACACTGAAGAAAGAATACATGTAAGAACTTGATGTAGTAACGGTATACTTTGTTTGCTTGTCTCAACTGTCACGTGTGTATCAATTAGTATCCCTGCACATTATTTTATTGATGTTTCGGGCGACAGTTCATTTGATATATTTAATTCAACTATACTATACGAAAGAAGATTATTTAATATATTCGGAAAAATATATGTGAGACATTGTAGAGAATCAGAACGTTATGGTTGTCGCGTAAGTATAATTCAAATTGTAAATCAATAGAACGATGTGACAAATGACTGAGTGCACAGTCCACGCTCGAGCGAAGCTATCGGGCGTTCTAAAAACTGACAATTTCAAAAGCATCAAAAGGTACACGTACATAGTCGCGCGAGGGAAACGCGTGCGCTCCGATCTAATAGCATACATCGCTCGACGCTCTGGTTTGAGCTATGGTTTGTCAATCGCGGGCGACAACTGCACAGCCTGTGTGCATATACATGTATATCGTCAGGTGTAACAAGAAAAGATTGCAATAGGAGAGAAAGGAGGGGATGCGTGATGCTCCACATGTGCAGGCGGGCGCGTGCCGGCTCCCTGAAATTACGCCGTTTCCATTTGATTGCACCGCGCGAAAAGCAAACGCGCTCTCGCGTGCTCGAATCTCTCCCCCCGTATGCTACTCCGCGGTATATTGCGCCAGCCGCGCCGCGCACATTTATGAATGTGTGTGCATATATTCTCGTGTATATATCTGTGGACATTCGCGTGGCGGCAGGGATTTGACGGAGAGACGCGCGCGCGCGCGCGCATGTGCCGCGCGAACGAGGTCACTTTTCGGACGTTCCAGTTGCCGCAGCAGCCAAGGCTCCCGGGTCCGGTTTGCGAGACGAGCGTACATATATGAGATAAGCCGTTGAGGATATATATATATATGTTGGCTCACCTCCCTCCTTTCTCCCCCATTGATTTTCGTCTCCTTCGTTTTTCGGCGACTCGCTTCTGCGGAAGGTCTCGTTCAAGTGCGTGCATCTATATATACGCTCGCGCCCGTGTGTGAATGTGTATGAATACCCTTGGAAACGGGTCGTTCGTGGCTTTTTCGTGTCACGCCCGTGAATCGTTACTCCTCCCGTATATATATGGGTCGTTCTCGCCCAATCGCGGTATTTCCTCGACAATTTGAGCATTCGAAAGAATTGTCTGCCACCCCGATAATATTATTTCGAATTAGTTGTATTCTTCGAGATCAAAACATGTATGAGTTAAATCATTATACTTACAGCAACAATGGATTACTCAAAGATGTTTTTTTCAGAAAATCTCTAGTGAGAATGAGAAACGGCCAGTTGATATCAGAAAATTAGATATGGATGAAATGAAACAACAAATTTCGAAAAGATTCGCCGATACTTTAATGTCAAGAGCCATCGGTATTTTTTGGAATATTACATAATACACTTAATTATAATATACATACAGATTTTGAATGATCGTCACATAATATTATTAACAAACCAGACATTATCGGCGAGTAACAGTTTAATTTTGATAATTTTTTTACCATCGGTTTTCTTCTCGTAGAACGTGCTTACTACTCGTTCATATTTTTTCCTTTTACATTTCTTAAATTCGAGAAAAGCTTCTGTTTGCATCTCCGAAATGCTTAATTTAATTTTATAAGATTAAAACAATCACATTGCACAACATTTTTGAGATCATTTTTGTAATACTTTCGAATTGATACTAATGCTTCCTTTTGGAAACAATTTCAAGCACTTTCAATTGTTCGATTTCATGTTCTTTTTCTTTTAATTTTCCAATTCTCAACTAAATCAGAAACACGCGTGCATACACACCTAAGGAATTTTCAATAATCCATCATGGAAATGAAGACATCAATTCTATTTTGACTCTCATTCATAATGAAATATAACAATGAAATCGGATCAAAGTTATAGTTTCTCCGAAAAACTCAGAGTCAATTTCCTGTCTTGTCTTCGAACATGAAATAAATTCAATGGCAACTAATCAGGTTTAGTAGCATTGAAATCAATATCTAGAAAAAACATAAATATCAGAAATTTTCCAATTGAATAGATCAAGATTATAGTGGTTATATATATTAGTCTCGATTATGAATAATCTCTATCTTTTTATAAGGAAAATGAAAAGTGATTTTTCATAACTATTCATCGTTTAAGGACAGTCTTCAACAAGATTCCATTACTAGATGACTTTTACAGGTATAGAACTCTACATATTTCCTTTGAAAACCTTACGCATATATTCTTATTTTCGTTGACAGCAACTATTTAATGATACTCATTTAGATGAAAAAATAATAGAAATATCCCAAACCAATGATAAGATCATATAACACTCGAACTATCTTGTATAACTTCATCATACACTGAAAAAATATGCCTAGGGTCCAACCTAATTCCTACTGCTGCAAGTAAGTATGATTTCCCATGCAAACTCATCAAAACCGACAGATATTCAAATATATTTATCTGAAATAAGACAAAATTTGTTAGATCAGTCTGTGATGGTTTATAGTCTGATCGAAAATTGTTTCGAGATATTTTCAGTTTTTCAATCATTCTTTAAATATGAATCAGATTTTCATCAGATCATGAATATTTTTCGCTAAAATTTGTCAGTGGTTTTGAGGGTTGGTAAATTTAATTCTCATAAAAGTACATAATCATTAAAGTTTGGAATTTCTACATTAATTCGAAGAAATACAGTTGAATATACCTAGAATACGTGATTTTCAGTGATTTTCTTACTCTCGTTATTGTCGATATAATAATTGATACACTTCTATTTATACATATTTTTCCATATTCTCCATCGCGTGTAGCGTTAACAATATAATTTTCTTTCTTTTCATGTTCCACTAGAAAAAATGACAAGCAGTGACATCTAAGGATGCGTATTGTAATATGAATTAACATGTATATATAATGTAAATATCTATATGTATATACAGTACATAGATTAAACAATCTTGAACATCACACATTTTTGCCCCATTCATTCACTCACAATCTTATTGACAAAGCGATCAAACGATAATAAAATAATACTATTAAAGCAACAGTCCATTCTTTCTAATTGAACGACAAATTTTCGAGGGCAATGACGTATCACTTCTCATTTAGGTACACTTCATACAATTCGGAAAATCCATTTAATCTATTTTTTTTCGAATATACATAGTATTGCCATTGATAGAACCCAAGAATCAGGAATTCTAAATACTACAAAACTTGCAAAACTCATTGCAACTAAAATATGAACAATCTCAAAAAACAATGAATTTCTTATTCTTAAAAGTTAAACTCACATTTGATTTACCTGTCTATAACACTTCTTACTTCTCAATCTCGCTTATCACTTGAGCAATATTTACAAACTATAATACTGTAGAGACAATAGAAATAAACGAATTTCTCTAAATTTCAGGGATCGATGTTTTCTATTGTGAAGCATCAATCAAGTTTTATTTCCGTTTTCGCGCAACTCTGATAATTTCGCATTATGCGTGCAGTGCTCTCATGAGCGACATTAAATAGAAAAATACATTTGTCGCTACGTTGCAATTGCGAAAATTGTACCTACTGTTTCAAAATATGTGTCCGTCAGCTAAACAAAGAGAGAAAGAGAAATGTTGCACGTCTGCAATGCATCGTTGGATGACCGTCGATAACAACAGTAATCATCAATTATGAATGAAAATTTATAATAAGTTGACACATTGGTAAAATTATCAATTCAACACTTTTGCTGACTAAACGGATATAAGTCTTCACAGCACCCGCGATAATTGTTCATTCATTTTTTATTCATTATTGTCGTAAATTATTATTGATGAATACACTATAATTATCATATATATATTATGTACTTCCCTTTATATAAATATCTCAGAATTATTGTTCGAACAGCATCATAGCTTAGCCTAGGCTTTATATTCAATATCATTGATTATTTTTTCCAATAATAGTTCTTTAACCAATAACAAAAAATCACTCAAATCGAGACATTTTTCAAAAATTCCTTCGTGAAATTATATTTATTAAAATATATATATTATATATATATCTCTTTGCAAAAATAATGTTATCCAAATATTCACTTCAAATTATCATTCTAAAAATGCTTTCAGTAAGGGATGAAAATTCTTATCATACAAGTAGCTAAATTATTTTTTGATCGTATTCAAACTAAAGTATTGAAAAATGACTCTGGCAACAAGTGATTTTTCTAGAGAAACGTGAAATACAAGTGCCCAATCGTATTTGTTCTTCACATTTTGTACCATAATATATCGCAATTTAAAGACTTATTAGGCCAGTAACTACTTCAATACAAGGTTGAGTGATTACTCGTTGAATGAAATATTCATTTAAGGGATCTAATTAGGAATCGGCTCGCTCCATTTCTCCTGAACCGATGATTTCTTACCAGAATGAATCAAATCTTCAGTAAAATTCGATAAAACCGAAAGAGATACAATTTGGTTCATTTAAATTCTGTGGTCTCACTTTTTTACGTATCAGGATTGTTTTGAGATTCGTAGATGTATAAATATATTTAGATATCAATTAACGAAATTGTGGCCTTTCCAGATTTTTTCACGCATTGTACAGTTATATTTCAGGTATTCTCGAATATGACAGAGTTTCATATGAGTTCATAACAGCATGGAAAATTCAAAATAACAACTTTCAAAATATACCAGCGAGCAAATTCCAAGTCTCGACAAACAGAAGTGATCCCAAAAATGTAGTGTACAAAACCAAAAATATTTTCGCGTCTATAGAGTAGAAATAACCGTTTTAAAATCGAGTTAGATTGTACGAAGTATTAGCAAGGAACTCTATCAATAAATATTTGCAAAAATCAACAACTTTAGGTATATTGCAAAGCAATCGTTTCTATACATACTTGTTAAGAATACATTCAAATTTGTCTTTTCATGAAACTATACATATATATATTTATAAACCCTTGGTCATATTTACAATAAATATTCATTTTTTCCAAAGCTATGAAGGTCAATGTCGAAAAAAAACCCTATAGTTCATGGAATAAAAAACAATCGGCCCAAAACAAAAAGAACGTGAAGTGTATGAAAATATCCAATATAACTAAAATCATAAAATTACACTAACTTAAAATCATGTCTTCCTACGCGAGAAAATCAATCTTCAGAAGATTCTCATACTTTTTTATCGTAATACTTGATCAACGCAAGTTATTCAAAATCTATGGAGAATGCTTTTATAATTGAACTGTAATTTATACTAGTTTTCCATACACTGAGAGAACTTTCAGTTGAGAATGAGATATATTGCCCTATAAACCATTAAGGTGGGCATCAGCTAAGACTGTGTAGTCATATCATATGGGTACACGTTTACCTACATGGTCATGAATAATATATCCTACTCGTTAAATTGAAATTCTCTCATCGTATGGTCTGATCAATGCAAGTCAAAATGGATATCTCCATATACTAAACATAATCAACAATTACTTTATGCTATAAAAAAACAAAGGGAAAATTCAAAAATCACATTATTACAAAACACGAATTTTTACACATATAGATATTGCCGGCAATGACATTGATAACAGCACAACAAAACATAAGACCCATTTGATAGCAAAATTCTCATCCTCTTAGTTCATTAGTATACATAAATACAATTAATTTTCCCGCCTAAAATTTGTGTATATTGAATTTCTCCATTCATCTCATTGGTAAAGTATTATCATGTTTTTATAATATATATGATTATTAATATGTTAGTAATAAATATTCAACCTTCGCTCACGTATTTTTTCTTTTATAAAGGTTTCGCGTAAATTGACTAATTTCGTAAGTATTACATTTTCCTCGTCAAACACTTCTTAAACTCTTTCATCCCACATTTAAACAACTGAAACTATACAGAACTCCTTGAAGCTCCTCATTACTTTCATCGTGTTCTATACTTTCATGTTTATATTTTCATTTGTCAACGTGATTCTCATTTCTTCTGCTACCTTTTATTTCTATATATATCGTCTTTCCGATAAATATAAAGTAACCGCGTGTTTACTTTCTTTTCAATAATTAAACTTTCATGTGTTTATTAAATGTTCTGTCTTATTTTTAAAATTTTCACTTTTATAACTTACTTTAAATTCTCTTGATAATTTGTGAATCCTTTCAAGAAAAAGCAAGTGAAAAATACATTCAACAAAAATTATAACAATACTATAAAATGCGTCAAGCATTTCTTCAATCAACTTCGTCAAGCTTATTGAATTCAGTATCGTATTCTATCCATTTAATTTCTATACTCTTTCAAGTATTTCCACTCAATCTCAGTATTTTTATTGAATTGTCTTGAAAGGGATTTCACACAACAGTAAAACACAATTTCGTATCAGTGCGTGTGTGTACGTACATTTTCGTATGTAATGTATACCGTCATTGTTCTTCGAATTTAAAGTTTAAACATAAAATGAAATCTAAGCTCCACATTATATATTTGTGAACTTTAAATCTTGTTACTTTCCTATCTCCGAGGGCCGTTATCGAATGTTTTCATTTCAATTTTTCTACCATCGACACTTTTCTCAAGCTAAAATACCTTTTTATTGCTGAGTTTTATGATTCCCTATCATTACCTCGGTGTTTCTTTTTTCTATCAAGAGAATCATCTAAAAGTTGCAGACAACAGTTCTGCTTTCAGCTTGCTGTTAAAGCATTGTTTGAATCATCCTTCGACAATTTAGTTATCGCGTATTTTTTAATTGAAAAAATTTCATTGATTGAATATATTTTTTTTATTTGCAAAATAACTTTAATCTTCCTTCTAGTGCTGAGTTTTTACGAGTGCAATTATTGTCGATTTGATGACAGGTAAATCCACTCCCTTTGAACCAGAGTGCGTAAATATTTTCAAATTTATTTGATTATAAGTTTCTCGGCATTATCAAGCATTTATTGTCTCCGCGAACGATTTACGAACTGCTTACTGAAGAAAATCCATATCGAAAATTGGTTTCATTATGATTTGCTTGCAAATGAAGTTATTGTCTTCCTTTACTATCTTATTATACAGTGCATATTTTAAAAAGTGCGAATCATATAATTATTAAAATTTTTTTTTCCAAATACGTACTTTGCAGTTTTAATATTAATTCCTTGTAAGGACTCAGTATTAGTATTGTCACGTTCCTTGTAAGTCTTAAAAAGCTGAATGATTAATTTTACGAAATTATTGAACTCGGGGTAACTTATCATTCATTTGAATTATTATTCTTTGCCAATTTTCCTTTTAATTTTCTCTCTACTAGCGAAGTCTTATTATATAATACTTTCTTCAGTTTATGACTTGAAGTATTCAAGTTTTACTTTCATCATTTGTAAACCATTTTCATAAAAAATTTATTCAATCTTCCGCTTTTAAGGTCTTATTCTACTGATACTTTCTTCAAATATTGTCCGCACTGACACTAAGCAAGTGTCATTTTCATAAATAAATTCAAATATGCATACAAAACAGGTTTTGCTCGTAAGATTTTGAGCGTGGTTATGATTCAATTAAAAGTCGTCCTCGACTCTTAGCAGTTCGGTCACCTGCCCTTTTAGGTATCCCTGGAATGGATAGATTCGGAACCATACCCCGTTCGTTCATATCTCAATCCAAACTCTACCAAAGACACTTTTTTTAAATACAAGATATCTACATCTTCTAGCAAGCATCATTTGAACGAAAAAACCTTTAGTAATCTGGACAAAGCTAGTCTTTTATTTCGCATCTGTAATTGATATATTCGTTTAAGGAGGATTAAATTGCTATGTTCGTTCTATCACTCGAACATCGATATGTGAAGACTTACAGCATCTTACCGGTTTTTAGTATTCAGTCAACTAACTTGGTTTCATGAACCAATCCTCCATCAACTTTTAATACGTTGTCAGTATTCTAAAATGAATGTTTCTGGAATAATAACTGCGTGAAACTGAATATCTTCGTCGGTGCAATATTATACTGCAATCGAGCGAGTCTCAAAGTGTATTTGTATAATTATTACTAACACTCTTGAAGATATTGATTTCGACACATCAACAAAATTCTATTATTAGTATTGTATCCCACGACTTGTCGATCTTTCAACTTACACCTTCGTTAATCGTCGTGTTTGGTATCTGTCTTTGCTTTTGTTCACGTTGGTTGTGCATTATATAAACCATCTCTTTAACTCAGCGTATCGAATCAATATCATCAAGGATATTCAGTTTGTCAAAATGAAAAAATAAATCCTTGGTCCAGATTACCAACGTTATAAACCTACAGCTTACTGCCACTGATTCTGCGATTGCTGCACAGGGTCGTGAGCGTAGTCGTCGACGGTGGGAGGCTGCACGTAACTGGCGCCGACGGAAGCGCTTGCGAACGGATTGGTTGAGGCGACGAAGGGGTTGCTGGTTCCGCTCTCGATAGAACCGTAACTCGGTGCCTGGCTGCTGTCGATCGGCTGATGCTGTTGCTGGTACTCGTTTGCCGGTGGATGGTACTGTTGAAGAGGTGGCTGATATGCTGGTACCTCGTTGCCATATACCGGCTGCTGTTGGTATGGCCCTGGTGCTTGCTGGTACGGCGCTTGTGCGTCTCTCCATCCCGTAGATTCACCCATCGATGGCTGTTTCTGCAATAATTTTGAATTAAACTATTCATTGAACATACTTTCGCAAAAATTATTGTTGCCTTCATTCTATAATCTGTCAAGTGTTTCGTTCATGGTCGAGTTGAATTGGATTAGAAGTCTACGTTATTATAGTAGAATTAGACGATAACTCATTGTTCAAGTACTTTTAATTGATTTACTCGCCGATAAAAGCTATTGGTGAATTCTATTGAAAGATTTGTCTGCAAAGAAAAGCAATAGCTTCACCATAATATTCCAGTTAATTTTATCATAAACTTGCATATTAACTTATCCCAAACGAATTCATGAACGGGAAGGTATTTCTTGGAATTGACTTTCGTTTAACAACAACTTTCTAAAGTAGTAACTCATATTCTCCTCTGAGAATATTAAATTTAGACTGTCTCTACTTTTATATTTGATATGAGACGTAACCTAGACTCCAGTTTCTATTCATTAATTGTGAGAACGAGATATACGCGAACCAAATGACGTCACTAAAAAATTTCTCCTTAAGCGCTGTGTCCATTGTGTAGTGTAAAATCAATAATGTCGCTTTAACGAAACAGAGAGACTGTCAAAACTTACAATGAACTGGGTCTGCATGACTTGGGGCGGTGGTGGCACGGGTGGTCTGCCCTGGCTGAGTTCATCCAACGGGTTCCAAGAAGACTTCTCTTCCGCGGGAGGCTCGGCCCAGTCTTGCAACTCGCCGGAGCAAAATATCGCGTAGAAGGTGACGCCAACAAAGTGCACACAAGCCGCAGTGACGAAGACCTTGCGCCAGCTGAGCGGGTCCTGGTCTACGGTCACATTGTCAACGAAAATGGGCACGAGGAGACCAGCTATCGTGCCCACTCCGTTCGACATGCCCATGAGGATACTCGCGTAGCGCGGGGCTATGTCCAGGTGGTTGACGTTGAATCCCGAGATGGCGAAGCCGCTGCACGCGACGCCGATGGTGAGGGCGACCGTGGCGGTGGTGCCGTTACGGTGAGTAGCGCAGTTTGCCACGACCAAGAAGAATATCGCTTCCATGCCAAAGCCACCGCAGTTGAACACTTTGCGCACGTTCGTTGTCGACATCTGGCCCGTCTTCCTCAGGTGATCAGCCAACAAACCACCCACTGGTACGATCATCGTCATGACCAGATGAGGCAGTGAACCAATCAGACCCGTCTGCAGCATTTCAAGTTGAAACATTAGCAGAGAATAATTATGATTGTTTTTATGTATACAAAGGTTGTAACTGACCTCGATGACAGATATGCCAAATACTTCGTGCATGAACCGGCTCTGGAACAGGACGAGCATGTAAAAGTTCCACGACCTGCAGAAGTTGGCGACGATGATGGCCCACACGGGCATGGAGGTCAAGAACTTGTTCCAAGGTGTTGTAGCGAAGGTCGGCATTGCCTGAGGTGCGCCGTGTCCCAGGGAATCTTCGATGTAACGCAACTCCTTTGCCGATATGCAAGGATGTTTCGAGGGTTTTTCGAACGAGAGCCAGAGCCAGAAGCCGTACCATATCAAGCCAATCACACCGTAGAAGTAGAAAGAGGCAGACCAACCGAACCAGTCGCTCAGCATACCGGATAGTGGCATCCCTATAACAATAGCAGCATACGAACCGCAAAAGGCAAGAGTCGCCAGTCGCGATCTTTCAAAAGGCGGCGCCCAGAACTTCCATATACCGTGACACGCTGGATACGTGACACCCTGCAATACGTACATCATCAACGTTAGCCATGCGTCGTATCCTTTGACGAAAGTCTATTGAAAAGACGTTTACCTCAACCAAGCCTTTGCAGATCTGAAGCAACATGTAGACGAAGGGACTATAGGCGATTGCCCCGGGCGCGAAGAGATTGAGAAAGCACGAGGTGACAATGGCTAGTCCGAAGACCCGATTGGCTGGATAGAGCTGGGCGAGGAAGCCGCCGGGCACCTGCGTGACAAGGTAGCCCCAGAAGAACGACGAGTCGACCGCACTTTGCGTTGCGACCGACCAGCTCTGAAACGGGGTGTCGTCCATTAGTTGTTTCGTCAGGTTGCCCACCTTAACTATTGTGTCGTTTTTGTTCTTCAGCTTGGCCATTGACATGTTCGTTCTCATGCCAAACGAAATGATGAAACCTAAACAGAGAAACAAACAACATACAAACGTGATCTACACAGTGAAGAGAAAATGGTTTGAAAATTCGATTATACCGCGGCATATCGCATTCTTATAAAGTTTACTATTTCCATCCAGTGCAGTGCATCGGAGAGTATTGCAAACTAAAAATATTTCCATAGCCATTCATTGATCATTCTAGCTCTGAATAATTATGATTTTCCACAATTTCTTTAGTTCTTGATAGTTTTTAAGCTGTGGGGATAATTTGCACTTCAAATTTTGTAATTTTAGAGAGGAAATTCTTATGCTCGCATGCTTGAATTTAAATAGTAATGATTTTTCGATATTCACGTTTTTTATTAATAACGATGGTTATCTGTATGCGACTGTTGCTTGATACAAATAACACCTGCTGACAATTGATTTGCTTCATTTCTATTGATGAGCACTTCGAAACATGAGTTTTTTAAAATTTGCTCTTTCATATGGAAAATATCGATATAACCTTGATTCTTATTGAACAAACACAATGAACGCTCCTGACTTTGCATAAAGCTGCACATTCAAATGCCCTTCGCTTTAATTCCAACTGAGAATCCATATCTGCTTTTGGCGAGATGGAATATTACCATATCTTTCTTCTCTTCTAACTGCAGAGCAATACTTGGGATCCACGCACAAGAGGGTATACAATTTTGGCTCGTGGCAAGAGGCAGTAGGGAGGGAAGGAGAAATACTCACCGATGCAGGCGAGCACGGCTATGGTGTACCTCGTGGAGAGGCCAGGAATTTCGGGCATGCAGTAAGTGTCGATATGGCGCAGGGGTGGCCTCTCCGGCTCGGGCAGCGAGTCGAGCGAGTGTTGCTTGCCAATGCCCCTCTCGTCCACGAAGCCCCGGTTGTCCCTCATGTTCTCGTTCGGCATCTCGAACTCCTCGTACCCGGCATTTCCTCCGGTAGCATAGCCTCCACCGCCGCCGCCCCCTTTGATCCTGGCCGTCGGCAAGAAAAACGCGTGAGTGCTCGAGAGGGTGAATCACGCTTCTATCAAGACTCAGTCGCCAAACTCGAATATTAATCATCTCGATTGTTCGCTCTCGAACGTTGCGATTCGCTCGCAATCCAAATAAGTTTGGAATTTACGCGTCGTTCGAATAAAAGTAAATAATTCGTTTAAAAAATAAGATGTAATACGGTTCTCGATGGCGGATTTCAATCCCGAGATTTCACAATAAAAAGATTCGCCGTCAATCCTCTTACCTGGAGATTTTTTCAGATGCTATGGTCTTGAGGGATTCAAAGGCCGCTAGACCCGCCTGCGCGAATCCGGACATTTTCCAATTATTGGGGTTGCTCTTGCTCCCTTGATGTTTGTGTTGTTGTTACGCAGCCCCTGCAATCCATTTATCCCTTGATATAATCATCCAACCTTCAAACTGTAATGTTTCGCTTGAAAATTCATGCAATCGAGCGAACCGAATAACGCATCGTTGTGCTCGTTTAAAAAATCTTCATTTTCTCGTCAGAGATGATCGTGGAAAAAAAACAAAAAGGCCCGAGCTTTTTTTCCAAATTAACGTGCCGGGTATTCCAGTCTAGGAAGGTCTTTATCGCTCGCCCGAATGAGATACAACGAGGGGCAGGGGGAGGGGAGAGAGATTTCCTCTTATAATTGATTCAGCCGTTTATCTTGATCGGGCGCACTCGACGTTGGTTGGGCAAGCAAATAATCCGAATTACATCGTCTACCTCACAGACGTATATACTCTTCCGGCGCTCGAAACCGAGACCTACCGAATCGAACGATCACACTTGAAAACGGACGAAACGCGTGCCCGTGAAAACGACCCGAAATCACTTCGGGTCGGTCGAGTCGCGCCGTCGAAACTGGAAAGAGTATAACGAGGCGCTTGAAAAGAGATGTGTAAAAAAGGACGCGCGCGGCGACGGGCGAAATCAATCGGCTCGAGCGCATTAGTTTTCGAATGGATATATCGGCTAAAGCCCCGCGCGCTTGCCAATACACGCGCGTGTCCTATATCTCACTCGTCGTCGTCGGTGGCGGTGGCTGGCGGCTGGCGGATAAAGGGCGAGAGCGGGTTAGCGCGCGGCGAGGAGGCTGCTTATCCGCGCCCGAGGAGCCTGCAGCACTCGGAATCCTACGCATATATAGTCCCCCTTGAGGGGTGGGCGAGCAGCCGAGCGACCCTCGCGCGACCAACACACACACACACACACACACACACACACACACACACACACACACGGTTTTCGTCCGACAGAAAACAACGGGGCATTCTTTGCGTCAGGGGCAGCTTTGGAGAGCTGACGCTGCGCTTCCTCGAGGCTCTCGTTCTTTTATTGTTGCCCCCTCGAGAGGCCGGGGGCCGGATTATTGCGTTGGCTTCGTGATTTTTGACGTGGCGCGGCGCGCATTAACGCCTCCCTCCGTGTGTACTCGGCACTGCTTATACCCCCGGGCTGGGGGACACTTCCCGGAAAATGAATATATACTGCGGGGCTATTTCTCATTTTATCGTGTATATATCGCCGGCCGCGGGTCGTGGAAGATTTGGCTGGCGATCACGAGGGGGACGAAGCGACAGGCCAGAGCCAGTCGGTCATCTTGAACGAGCCAACTCTGTACAACCGCTCGGTTTCTCGAGGTTTTCTTGTCGCCAATCGTCGCTGCGCGTAAATCCACGCGAATGGGCCGAGACCCAAAGACGATCGACGAATCGACGGCGGGTGAGGGACAAAAATCATCCAGTAGACTGCCCTCAAACTCGGGGCGAAAGAGAGTCGGACGCGAGAATGAAACCATCGTCGACAGCCACGAGAGGCAAAAGTTAAGTATGGAACTGTCCCCGTTGGGAGCAAGGGTGAATCAAGCGGGGATCTCGGCCGGGGGAGACACGCGCGCGGAAAAGTCGAGAGGGAATTCCTCGGCCGTGACGTGGACCAGTCCAAAAGTGCGGCTCGCGGCACGTGACCGCCGTCGCCTCGGCCGAGAGACAATGGGCAGCCAAGTGCACGACACGTGTCCTCCGCGCTCGCGCCACTACATACACACACGCGTGTACATGTATTTGTGTGTGTGTGTGTGTGTGTGTGTGTGTGTGTGTGTGTGTGTGTGTGTGTGTGTGTGTGTGTATCGAGAATCGAGTGGCAGCTGAGTGACGCCGAGAGCCGGGCAGCCAGCTAATGGGCCGCGCGCGTTTGTCGGCCGCAGCTTTAAACGCAAACGAGCGCGCGATCGATCCAGCAGCCGGATTTTTCCCACTCGACAAAACTCGGCGACTCGCGATTGTTGTTTTCTCCTCCAGCCCCGTTAATCGAGAGGATGTTCCAGGATGATTTTCCCATTTTGGCAAGAGGCGGTCGATCCGGGTGTCCTGGATAAGCGACCAACTGCTCCGTCTAGCTAGCGTTTCTCAATCCGAAACAGCCAACGGACGAAAATTACTCGTCTCGAAGGTTTTTCAATTATGATGTCGTTTCGCACACTCGCCGAGGAGCGCCGAAGCGAATTTGAATATCCGTTTTGGATTTTTTTCCTCGTCAACGTCGATCGGTTGACTCAAACTTCGAAATGACGATTCGTCGACCCACGAAAAGTGAGTTTTTGTCGAGCCTCGCGCAATAGCAACTGCGAATTGACTCTCCAAAGTGTGTCCCAAATTCCACTGCGCTCACCAGCGGACGGCTGAAGTTCGAGCCAGTGGAGAATGGCTCCGTGTACGTCGTCGCATCTCTGGCACTGCTCCGGCAATTACTTGATTGGTATTTCCTTTTTGTCCCTCGTCGTTTCACGAGCCGAGCCACTTTTTCACTCGTGGACGACAATGTCGGCTTTCGCGGCTGAAACCACGGGGCGCGACCCGAAAGCTCCTCGCCCGGTGAGCTTTTTTCAAATTATGCAGCAGGAATTCCTCGCCATACCAAAGCCAGCCTTCCGCGAGAAGAGTTCATCCACTCGCGATCCCGAATATTGATTCTTCACTCGGTCGGATTGCCCTTGATTATCGTGTTTCCCCCTCCTTCCCTTCGGTCGTTCATGAATAAAAATCCCCGGGGTTCCCCGTCGACGTCGAGTGCAAAGTGCGAACGAGCGAATTCGGGGTAACGTCGCGTGATGTAACAGCCTACCGAAATCTCGGCCAGTGTCGAGCCGACGAGTGTGGGGGAGGATGATATCCGGGCGAGCGCGCGAATTTTTCCCCCATGAATTCCACGCTCGCGAGACGTTATTTCGAAAGCATCGCGTATGGGAGCTGGCGCGTAACGAGGATATCACTCGCGGAGACGAGTTAACACTGTTTGTCGCAGAAGAAGAAAAAGAAGAAGCCACTGGAGCACAGACACACAGACACATAAACACAGGGGACCCGACGAGTGGTCCCCGGGCTGGCGACACCGGGACTCACCAATAAAAAGAGCCCAGAGCTGAGGGAGCGGGTGTGCTGAGCGGGTTCGTCGGCTGGGCGCGCGGCGGGGCCTCTGAGCCTCGCGCTTCGGGAGCAGGGCTGCTGCTGGCGCTGCTCTACACAGACAGAGAGAGAGAGAGAGAGAGAGAGAGAGAGAGAGGACGGGGCGCACGCGCCAGACCAGCCGACGATTGGCGCGCGCCACCCGCGCAGCATCGATATCGGGGGCCAATGGAGGAGCGCCTGGGATCGACCCCCGGGCGGAGCTTCCGAACGCGGCGCCGTCGGCTCCTTCTCGGACGACACTTGCCCCCTTACGATCACTCGGATTCATCTTTCCGCCGGGCCACCGTCAAATACATGCGTGTGTTTGTCTCCGGAGCACAGCCAGTTGTATGATTTTCAGATGCTACGTAGGGCAGAGGTTGGATCGCCCGTCTGACCAGATCGAGGCACTGTCTACTTGTAACTTACCGTGGGCCACAGGCAGTGCTATCGAGGGGTTTGTCACTCCAGTACTACTACTACTACAGGGAGTACCACGGAGTTCTTATGGAGTACCGATGGTTTATGAACCAACAAACTGTTCCTCGGATGAGGACGCAATAATACGCAGTTTATGCTCAGATAATAACGTCAAATGCCATCAACTCTAGTACCTTGCAGTACTAAAAATTAATCGGAGTACCTCCTAAATAATTTGTACGGCATTTGTTTCTGGGGAATCCGCAGTTCTTTCATCCAATAAGCTCCTTCGGATCCGAAGTGGGCATGTACTTTAATCGTACCACGCTGCGAATTAACAATGGGTCACAGGGATGATTTTAGTGTCTATCGGGTGAAACGCAAACCGTAAGCTCGCGGGATAAGCAATGTCTCGAATGGAAAGAGGGAAAATCAATGTATCGCGGGTGGCGTATATACTTGGAAAAACATTTTTTTGACTAAAAGGTCGCGCAGTACAGAATGCGGGATAGTTTTATCCAAGGAACGTAATTTGATATTCAGACCGAGGGTAATAACGGCATGCCAAGCTATTTTCAGTCACCAAACAACGTCCGTATATCCTAGTTTTCAAAAATTGAACAATCCACCCCATACAAAAGCTCACCTTCGAACGAGTTTTATTTCATTTTAATTGTCACCAATCATGGAATCCAAGTAGTTCCGATCGATTGGATTCCGACAAACGTGATTCGCGTCTCCCAACGAGATCTTCATCACCTCCCCTGCGAGACGAAAAAACCCTCCCCCCAAAAAGCATCCTTCTTTCCTTGCCGTTGCACCCATTCAAACTGATCGCGGCGGCCAGGGCAACGCGACTGGAGAGAACCCACTCGACGCTCGACTCCGTCATTAGGGAAGCGGACAAACGCACGGGGGCAAACAATGGGGAAAGCGCTCGGGGGTGGTGGGGTGGGGGAGAAGAGCATCGCGCGTCGATCGCGGTCCGATCGGCGGAAGCTCGCTCTCGCCGGCCAACTTCCAACAATCAAGACGGAAATGACTTTTCGCGTGGGTGGCGCGAGGTGGGAGAGCAAACCGCTCGAGCTGTACGCCGAGCTACGAGTCTCCCCTGCGCCTCCGACCCCCCCGCGTGACTCACCCAACCCCCCGAGCCGCGGAATCGATAATAACTGCGAGAGCCAGCCGAGAGATATATCCCGGCTGTTGTCGCTGGCGCGCGCGCGATTTTCCCACTGTCGGCAGATCGTTCGGGAGCCGCTTTGGGTATATACTTTGGTCCTCTTGTTTCTCGGAAGTCGCGGCGCTCCGGTGGCTGCAGTTGGCGATTCGAGTGTATCGGGATGACCCAATTTGTCCGACACCTCAATCGGCCGCCGCCTTCGACACTTGTTGACCGAGCTACTTGCAGTCGAGTATAATTGCAAACGTCGCGATAACGAGACGCACCGAATCAACCGACGGACTTGTGTCGTCGTCGAGGGGAACGCGCGCGAGCCCGAAACGTCTCTCCGGTTCGTATAGGAAGAAGCAAAAAAAAGAAAAAACAAAAGTAACGGCCCCGCGGACGAGGCCGCAAACGGCCAAACCGACACGACGGCCGAGGAAAAACAGAGGGTGGCGGCGCGGGAGTATGAATCACGACAGAGCGCATGATCGTGGGGTGGCGGGCGCGCAGCATCCCTCCGCGTATACAGTAGCAAACGGCCGGCGGCATATCGATCGCCGCCGCCGCCGCCGCCGCCGCCACCACTGCAGCTCGTTTTGCTCGAATTTGCTCGTGAATTTGTGGCCCACCAGCCGGGAAAAATTGCTGCCCGCGCGGGGGGTAAGTTGTGGCGCTTCCCGCCGCCGCCGGCTCGTTTTTTCTCTCTCACTGCCCGCGTGAAACTTGGGGCTCGTATATTGAGATGTTATCGGGGGCAGGGGAAGAGGGGCGAGAGCCGACCGACGCTAATGATTGCCGTGGGTTATGAGCTGCTTCGATTTAAACAGCCGCCGTTGTCCGACTGCCAGATGCGTATACGTCGAGATCGAACACAGGGAGCTATTAACCGTCTCGTGTAATGACATTCCACGTAATAGCCGGCGTGGACTCGGGTGCTCGGCATAAATCATCCGATCGATTGAAATCGGACAATCACCCGGGATAAACAGCCCATCGCTAGATCTCATTCACTCCAACCAGTATGTTATGTTTTTTTTATCTTCCCCCCGGGCTCCTCGCCATCGATCAAGCTGTCTGGAAAAAAAGAAAACTCTCGGCTTGTCTGCCCAATCAAAATCAAAATACTCTTTATTCGATGGGAGCATTAGTCTCAGCTGGATAAGCCGCGAAAGCTTCTTTATAATCGATGATTATCACACGGGGGGTAACGCCAGGACAGAGCCGACGTCCCGACGCTAAATTGATTTCTCGGACTCGCTCGTGCTCGGGGGAGCCGTTAATCCGTGGCGCGGGGAGACCCTTAGCTCTCGCTCGCGCAAGTGGACACGCACACAATGCCGCGGGACCTTGAAAAATCGCCCTCCGCTCACTTTTGGTCGGCTCGCGCTGGTCCTGCTTCACCTTCCTTGTTTCCCCGTGAACGATGTCCCCGTCGGGACGTCCGAGAATGAAAGTATATACGTAATCTCGCTGATGAGATTGATTAAAAAGAACAAGAATAAATATAAGAAACTCCCTGCACGCGAAGGGAGAACGAACGGGCCGATAAGTATTTTGACAAGTAAATCCGACCACACGAGGGAAATCAAAGTACAATCTTTCCACGTTCGGCCCTCGGCGATCTTCTTTTTCTTCGACTCCATCCCCTCGGTTGGTGGAGTTTCCATTCGAACGGACTCAGCGCAGCGGCCAGGAGAAATCGACAAACGCTCGAAAGCGAATTCCCCAGTGGGTGTTTACGGCCCGTATATACACACGTATAGTCACACGACGCAGCAAACGGGCCGATGCGTTCGGAGGATTTCTCGAAGCCCCCGCGATCATCTAGATCTTCCCCCCTGAGAAAAAAACAAACGTCACGTGTACCGAATTACCAATTCAAATTGTCCCTCGATTTGACGTCTGGGCAGAAGGTATTTGTCGGGCACGATTGCAAACAGCCGCGGCGGCGGCGGCGGTGGAATCAATGGCAACTTATAAACGTCCCGAGACCGAATTAGCTCGGAACGAAGTTAGAGAGCCGGGACGGGAGGAGCGTGTATATTAAAGGCACGGCAAGAGGGCCTCGAGCCTCCTTTCAAAGCGGCTGGATATTTCATAATCGAGCGGTGGAGAGAGAAAGCTCGGGGCGCGTTTGGCCAATGGACGCGTATATATGTATACACGTGTACAAGCTGTACGCGCACGAGGTCGCTTAAAAGCCCCGTAATGGCGTTGGACGCCAATTAGAGCGGTTGCTATGAGTTTTATGGGAGGTGACTCGCTTTGTACTACCTGTCCGCCGAGCGATGATCGCTCGGTGATATATAGCAGTTGTATTTTTTTTCTTCCTCCCCCTTCCCCCCCCCCCCCTTCCACCAAGGCTTGCTAGATCCACGCGATGTTATATACCCATTGTCCCTGGAAGTACGCGTCGAGGCTGTTATCTCGTGATTTCCGAGCTGCCCAGCGCTATGATTGCGCTATACGTGTAATGGCCCGTGCGCGACTGGCTTCTAATGGATTATTCCCTCGTAACGCTTTCTTCCTCGCCAACTTTTTTTCTCTCCACGTGTCCCAATGAACGTCGATACGGATCAACGCCAGGACAATAAGCAAACCGAGGCACAATAAGTCGAACACTTAATTAAAATTATTATTCAGCTATTACACCCTTGTAGAATATTGGAGGGAACGATTTTGTTGATGGAACGAGACGCTCGGGCTGGATCGTGTCTAGGAGCATCCCCTGTCGCGCGACACCGGCAACGAGTAGCACCTCGTCTCGCGTACGTTCTTCGACGCGTGCCACTTGGACGTGTAGGTGTCGATGCGCTTGTAGCGGTTGTCCATCTGGTCGAGGGACCTGCCCTTGGTCGGCGGCCTCCACCGGGGCTGCCTCCTCCTGGGGCCGAGGCTCTCGGGGTTGCGCCTGTCCGAGCCACCCCCGAGTCTGCGGCTCCTCTCGAACTCGCAGATCACGCAGTCCGAGCCGTGGGTGTTGACGTGATAGTCGTAGGGGTGCTCGTGGCAGCGGCAGCCCGACTTGGCCAGGTTGCGGCACACGCGGCTCAGCCGCTTGCCGTTCTCCAGGAGCTTCCTCAGGATGCACTTGAGCAGCCGCTTCAGCTTGTCCAACGCGTCCTCGGTCAGGCTGCTCGAGACGAAGTTGAGGAAGTTGAGCCTGCCGGGGCAGTTGCACTTGCGCTTCGGCCGGGGCGGGGGTCGCGGCTTCTCGAAGTAGTCGCCGCCGCCTCGGCAGGGCAGGCTGCCGCACGACGAGCCCGACACTCGCATGCTGAACATGTGGTTCTCGTGGACCAGCCGGTAGGCCGTCCTCGGCCTCCTCGCCGGGGCCTGGTATCGGCACAGCGCGTCGTTGCAGACCCTCACGTCCGAGTCGAGGATGCAGTCGTTGCCCAGCTCGGGCGTGCTCGGCACTGGGCTGCTGCTGCTGCTGCAGCCGCTGGTGACGCTCGACTCCACCGATATCAGCGACGACTTTATCTCGATCTTGGCCTGGATCGAGACCGAGCTGTACTTCTTCGCCGACTTGGTCGCCAGGAACTTCTCCCGCAGCTCCTCGTTCAGCTCGATGATCCCCTGGATCTTCGACTTGATGTCGCTGAAGTCGTTCGTGGACGGGCAGACGCAAGCCGGCTCGGCGCGTGGGCTCCTCGTCTGGTTCCTCCCGGGGATTTTGGTCCTCAGTTCGAGCTGGGTGACTTTCTCCTCGGTCAAAGTTTCCTTGGTCAGCTCGCACCGGTTGTCCAATCTCACGTTGCCGATCTCGATTTCCTCAGCGTTTTTCTTGCCGCACAGGCAGAATTGGACACCTTTGAAGACAGACTGGGTCGAGTTCTCCTTCAGTTTCCCGCATTTTTTTCCCGCTCTAGTTTGCGTGCAAACCGTCGTGTTCTCGACGATGCTCTCGGTGTTGTTGCCAATCTCCCTACACGTCACTGACTTCTCCTCGATACGCTCGTTACTCGGACACTGGGAATCGATCGTTTCTTTCTTCAAACAACAACAGACGGGTGTGTCGTCGAGTTTTTCGGGATTCTTGGTATATTTCCCGGTGGTTCCGCAGCTTTCATCCTTAGACGGTTTTACGCTGCAGCGACATTCGACAACGAATTCTTCAGTCATAGTCCCGACGTTCCGACAATCCTCTCCAACAGGACGACTGCACTCGTCATTGTTCGTTCGACAGTCGACATCTTCATTCTCCCTGGCTTCAGAATTGCAAGTTAGAGGCATGATTTCATCAAACTCTTCTGCAATAGGTTCACAGTACCATACTCGAGCGACTTTCTTCCTTCTAGGTTTGCTAGGGCAACAGATTACTCGTACGCTACTGATGTCATTTGTCGATTCTTCGCACTTTTCATCACAATCAGATTCCGCCATGTCTCTTTTGTCTATCTTGTCGCATACGAGGGAACAGTGCTCAACTTCATTCTCAACTTCAGACTTACAGAGACAACCATTTTCCGTAGTATTTTTATTCTTACATTGTTTGTTAGTATCTCTCGTCTTACGGTCAATTTCACATCTTTCGCGTTGCTTTTTTTTATTTTCCATTTCACTGAAGGGATCCTCCGAACTTTTACCCTCACAGCGACTATATTCCTCTTGCTCGCAATTCGTTTTCGCGGATTTTCTTTCAATCCCTTCACATTGGTAACCAACGTATTTGTTTATTTCACCATTGGAACCGCACACCTGAGACGCAGTCTCGTCGCACCTTTCTTCAATAGGTTCAAGGCACGACGCCTTCGCGTCTTTTTTTCTGTCAGGTTTGTAAGGACAGCAAACTCCCCTCGTATTATTGACATTATTGGCGGATTCTTTGAACTTTTCATCGCATTTAGACTTCCAAACGGATCTTTTGTTCTTCTCGTCAAACATGGAGGCACAAGACTCTGCTTTATTTGTCTTCCCCGTTTTTTCAGCTAGAAATTTACAGAGATCAGTTTCTGTAGTATTTTTATTCTTCTCCTGTTTGTGACAATCCTCTGTTTTACGATTGATTTCACATATTTCACGTCGCTTTTTTTCATTGCCAACCCTGCTACAGGAGGCTTCCGAACTTGGACGACAAAGATCGAATTGACCATTTTTTCCCTTAGTACGACTAGATTGGTTTCTTTCGCAATTCGTTCTCGTGGATTCGTGAATACTAATCTCTACCCATTGGGACCCGCAATCGACATATTTCACAGTTTTGCAATCACGACGACCAATTTCCTGCGTACTTTTATTTCTATCTTGTTCATAACAATCTTCTGTTTTACGATTGTCATACATTTTTTCAACTCCACTGCAGGGACCTTCCGAATTTGGACGATAAGAATAGAACGGACAAAGTATTCTGTTTTCTTTGTATTCAGATAATGAACGAAAAGAATTTTCACAGTTCTTCATCCTTTCTTCTGCCACGCAAATCCAGCATTCCTCCTCACGACTTTCACAATCTCTATCACTATTGCTCGAAAATGACGCTTCTTTGATAGCTGAATTCCCTTCACATTCCGGCGGCGATGATGATGATGATGAAAATTTTGAGTTTTCATTCATTTTTTCTAATTTGCACAGATAACACGTTCGTTTGTAATTATTTACAAAGTGTTTCGGATTACTTTTTAATTCTTCTCCAATATTCACACAACAGCAACTAGTCTGCTTATCTTGGGCATTGTTTTTGGTTGTGAACGAACCTTTAACATTACTTGAGATCAAATTTTCATCAGCAAATGGCGTAACACAGGATATTCCTTCAGGACACAGGAGCCTAAGTTGAAGGACAGAAAAAATTGTTACGACTCAATCGCGTAGAGCGGAAATTAATTTTCATCTATCTACAGGTTGCAATTTAATCGAAGAAATGTCCGAAATATAAACTTATGAATCCGATCTTGTTTCGTATTTGTCTTACCACGAGAAAAAAACTAATTATGTGAATAATAAAGTACGTTTGTTATGCACACCTTGAAGAAGTATCTTCCTTGAATTGTTTGGGATTTGTTGATTTGTTATCAATTTCGTTAGCCGACGGGATCGAAAAATCCTTATTCTCCAACTCATATCTTATGGAGCATACTTGTGATTTCTTCTCATCACGTTTGCATTCATCGAAAGAGACTCTGCAAACAAACGTGTAAGGCTTGACTTGCCCAAGCTTGAAGCGCACGTAGTTTTTGCGAATGTCGCAAAACAAAGATGTATCATTGATCTCGTCATTGGTCATCCCGCTGATAACTTTGTTCAGACATAAGCAGACGTTTTTCAGACCTTCGTCGAGCTTTCCTGTGAGAAAATTAAGAATAAATCGTTCAAGCCACTCTGTTGGAATTCTAGATTTGATTTTAGATCTATATCAGTTGAAAAACAATTTGAGATTGTTTGAACATTTGGAAAAGTGTAATAAGAGGAAACGAAAAAAGAGCGAACATTTGCCCGATGTTGTACGATATGAACTAGCCTTAATAGGAATGGTAAATGAATGGTTATTGCGTTTGTCTGGCCCTTGTCTGCTTTGGCTAGTCGTAAAAATTCCGTCTCCGAGGAATATACGCTTATAGTAATTATATTGAACTAACTCGAAGCTTTGTCAGATTGTGGTTTTGGCGTGCAGCAGTTCTGGAAAATATTCTCCCTGAGAACGTTGGGATTGCACGGTAGGTCCAGGTAGTCGGTCCTCTGTATCCTCTGATTCGGGCAAGCGTCTTCCTCTGCCTGGCAAACTTCACTGACGACGAGCCGGAGTCTATTGTTTCCACATTCGATGGCTTCATCTCGCGAACAATTGGTCAGGATTCTGCTACTGTCGCTTGTTTCGACTTCGGGAGGACAGGGACGGCAGATGCGCAAGTAGTTGTTTGTACTCCATCTGGCTCGCTCAGCTGATTCTGTCCCATTACCACATTCAGCCGTTGACAGCGTGACTGTCCTGTGTGAGACCTCCGACTTCTGCACGCTAACTGACTTCTGCACGCTAACTTCTTGTTTGATTTCCGTCGACTGATCTTTCGAAGACTCGTTTTTGCACGGAGCTGATTCCGGTTCGTTCTCGCGTTCACATTTGGACTGTATTCTCACTGATCTCTGCGAGAGCTTTGACTTCTGAATGGAAAATGATCCACTCTGAATTTCTTTTGTAGTTACATTCTCCTGAGCGCATTCTAGCTTACATTCACTCTTTGACAGCGTCACTGTCTTTTGCGAGAATTCAGATTTCTGAACACCAAACGATACAAAGGAAATTTCCCGTTCAATTTCGCACGATGGATCTTTTGAACATTCGATCTGAGAACGTTCCAGAGTGCATTCTAGCCCACTATTGCATACAGACATTGGCGGCGTTTCCAATGCCCTCTCCAAAAGTTCTGACATCTGAGCAATTAATGATTCAGGCGGATATTCTTCTACGATTTCGCACAGTGGATCTTTTGGACATTCGATCGGAGGAGATTCCAGAGCTGGTTCTGGCTCTTGTACTTCTTGAGGTTCTGGCTCCGCTTCCGCACGCGGCTCGACTGGTTCTCTGCGCAATCGAATTCGAATTAGATCTTTTATCTCCAGAATCACGATCGCGGTCGCGTATAAAGGTAATTTTGACTGGAAGACGTCGAGTCAAGCCAGATCACAGACAGTACACACGCAAATCTCAACGTTTACCTACGTCAACGGCTGCGGACACAGCCATGCGTCGAATCTGCTGCACAGGCTGTTCAAGTCGATGTTCGGGTAGGCAATCTCCAGCCTGTGGATCTCCCCACCGACGCGTTGGAGCCTAGTGTTGAGGAGTGCCACGTCGTTGATCACATGCGACAAGCCGTCCATCCTCTGGAAGCTCTGGATCGCCACGGACCTGTCGAGCCACCGCTGCAGCTCGCACAGCGGCGAGTCGGCGTCATCGGGACCTTCCAACACTGCCTGCTGCAGCAGCTTGAGCACACGGTGGTGGTCCGTCGTCGGGACGAAAAGCTTGCGAGCCAGCTCCAGGTATGGCTGGCAACGGTTCAGGTCCACGCAGTTGGCCCGCTCCAGTATGTAGCTGCACACCTGGTGCTGTGGACAATCGTTGCTGGATCGACTTCACAATGGTAAAATCTCGCGAGCTGATTGCGAGTCTCGGATTGGAACAAAAATTGTGGACACGAAGGAGCGGCGAGTGTTTTGTGCGTATGCGCGCGCGAGACTGAGGTTATGCCACGTCGAGCAACAACGTGATTTACCAGTAATTTTTCAGACGAAAAATCATCGTGAGGATCGGCCATCGCAGATACCCTTCGAAACGATTAGTAAGGCCAAGTTTATCGTTGCTCATTGGCAAAAAATCAACTGAAATTTCTTCATAATTCTTAGGTTATCATCATCTCTTGTTGTTGCACAGATATTTTGAAAGCATGTTTATTCCTTACCACCTGAAACTGCCGACAAATCTTCCGATACACAAAACGGGATTTGACTCGATTCCCCGCGATCTCTTCGATCCTGATCGTACACATTTCGTCGCGTTGCGCACCTTCATCTCGCAAAGCATTGCAGTTTGAATTCGAAATGAATCTGATATGATTAAATCTCCCAATGGCAAAAATGTGGTTGGAAAAAAAGCCGTGACATCTGCAACAAAGAATTTGACCAAAGGAGAACTTGAATTTTATTTCAATTAGCTTTGGAATTTTATTTTCAACTCGAAAATTCCACGGTTGATCATTGCTCTCGGGACAAACTGTATTTTTTCCCCTTTGCCCGGAACAGTACAGAAAAGAGAATGACACAAAAACAGATTACGAGACTAGGCGAGCATTCCACCGGGCGTGGGCGTTGTTCCGAGAATAATCCAATAGTTGCGCGAGAACGAAAGAGCCGCGATGAAGTTAATACAGTTGTATAATGAGAACCGCCGAAGCTTCGTGGAATTTTCACGTGGGCTCGGGAAATACGTCGACTCTGAGAGCCAATGGGCAAAAAGTTCGGCCCACGCGACAGTTGCTCCTGTAATCACGTGAAACAGGGTCAACCGGGTGGGGGAGATTCGAGCCTCTCGTCGATGCGCGCGTCACGGTTATCAAAAACGAATCGACACGGAGTCAATTCTCCAAGATTCCAACCTTTTCCGATAAGATTCCTCGGGGGAAACGTTATATAGAGTAGGGGAGAGCAGGGCAGGTTGCCAGTGAGTATCTGTAAATATCCTTTAATTCACCGGACGCGCAAAGGTGGCACTACATTGGAATTTGGGTTGACAGGATACTTATATGTCCAATGCAGCTTGATAAAGATAAGTTTATTAGAAAAAAATTTTTAGAAAATTTAGTTTTTCCCCAAACCTAATTGATAAGCAATGACTGTTGATAATGTATCATATAATTTTTAGAATTGTGTAAAAAATATTTTGCGAACGGTCAAGCATTTTCTTTTAGGTATTATTTTTTGTCATTTCATTCGATGTGGATTAGTTGGCAGATACCTCTTGTTATTTTTCTTTTTGATACATTATCAATAATTATTGCTCAGCAATATGTGGTCAGAAAAAAACTATATAATCAGCAACATAAAGCAAACATTGAAAAATCTTGTGGGCCGAGTATACTGTCGTACAGAACAGTTTAGCATCGGCTCAATTTCAGTCTGCACCTGAAAAAAAGCCTGTAGGGGAACTGCGTCGACTTGCGTCCAAGATGTTGATCAAAAGCCAACCGCAACGAGCAGTTCGATCCGACGCATCGTAAACTTCGCGAGTGTCAGCAGAATCGAGAGCGTCTCTGGTGTGCGTGGATACCCACAGCGACCTTTAGGACGGCTGAAACGGAGAGCAGCCGATAATGAAGCCCGATCGCGATACGTAGGTATACAGCAGCCCCGGGGCTGCATTCGCCGACGAGTTGGCAAGAGTGGGCCGGCTCTCGGTCGCGCATTTCTCGGATTAAACGAAAGCCGGGCGAGCGACGTCCCATTCAGATAAGGGATGCTGCGAGCGAGCGAGCGGGGAGGGGATCAATACTCGCTCGCGCCCCCGCCGCTACGCCGTCGAGACGTAACGACCATGCACGCCAGCTTAATGCCTCCGCTGAATTCCTCCTGATTTTCAGCCGTACACCCGGGGGTGGGGGAGTAAGCCGAGCTGCAGTCACGTGTCATTGGCTCGAGCTGACGAAACTGACGAGTCTCGAGTGCGCTAGTCGCTTCTGCTGCTGCCCTCGCCCCACCACCCCGCGACGTCGGAATTGATGCGTCGCGCAAACTTCACGTTTCCCCAGCCGTCGTCAATTGGACGATCGACACACGGCTATAGGCGCGCACTCGACGGTAATTCGTCGGGATGAGCTTGATATGCGGGAATCCTCAAGGAAGGATCGCGTATAGTTGAGCTGATCGAATCTACCCATGCGCATGTTGTGAATTACTCGATCGCTATATGTATGATCGTAGAGGAGAAGAATCTGCGAGACAAATTTCGTTTTTGGGATGATTTCGCTTTGATCGTCAGTATCGCGTATACATACACGACGTTTTTATCATTGGCATAGGAGGTGCTTGTACGCCACGAGCCATCGAGCGTCGTGAAAAAAATTGAGTGTGTCTGATTTCCTTGATAGAATGTATTTTGTAACTTCAAGTGGAGTGTGCGTGCTTTCGTCAGACTATGAATGTCGGCGAGAGACGCACCGGCGTTTATCGATCGCCAAACTTCCAGAGTACTTGAATTCACGAGAAGAAGTTTGAATTAAAGGACACGCATTCGTTGGGAAATATTTTGAAATCGTTCGTGAAAGCATCACGTCAACTCTGAGATAATTCAGAAGAATTTTTATTTTCATTCTCGTGTTTAATATACTCACCTCGGATGTGGAGAATACACCATCTTGAAACTACTCGACGGAGGGTATACGTATATGGTGGTAATCATACGTCTTTTTCAAGTACGCTTCTCGTGAATATGATTCATGATCAGTCGCCAAGAATTAACTGATTATTCTTGTTCTCAATTTTATGAGTAAATTCCCAAATTGAGTAAGATCAAATATTCGACCAGAAACAACAAGAAAACAATATTTCTTATTTGTTTTTCGCTATAAACTGCGAAAATAAATCGAATCATCAACCGAAAACAATTTTGTTTTCAAGCATCCGTCTTCACCCTGTAATCGCCTCAGGAGTTTCAGATAAGTATCTTATCTTTCGTACCTTTTCTTCCAATCCATTCTTTAGATACAGTACCACAGATTTACTCGAATGAAACAATGCGATCCAGGCAGTAGAAGATGTATTGTTTTTCTTTTCCAAACGAGAGGTAGTATACTCCCAAGGAAAATTTAGTTTATAATGTTTTTAAATCGCTGTTTAAATCTTATTCTTATAAATGTGTTTTTCCCAATTATTTTTCAAAACGGCGATAACTCTCATTTTTCAATGAAATGTAGCATATAAAAATAGTGTAGAAAACGTATGTCTGCTAATTCACGTCTCGAACATTTTATTCTTGCCCAAGTTAATACGGATAAAAAAAGGCATAAATTTCCAGTGCGAGACTCGGGAAAATCCTCATGCAAATGAGAAAAGAGCGATAAAGTGTCTACTAGAAAAATGCTTTAAAATTCTTGGAGCGTAGTTTTAAAAGTCTGTCGGAGCCGCGGCGAGGGGGAGCCGATAGATGAGACTCTCGGGGCATGAAAAAATTTCGTATGCCCGTCACGTTTATCCGTCATATCGGGAAAGGGAGCGGAATCGAATGTGCCTCGCTCGCCAATTGCAATTTGATAAAGTCTCTCGCGGGCTGTACGAGCTGTGAATCAGCTCGACTTTCTTGAAATATTTACGCCCGTCACTCGGTGCGTGTTTCACGACTCATGGAATCTAACAAGTTGCTCGAGCCGTGATTCAATTCGACCAATCGATATATATACATACGTATTGTCGTGTACGCTCGACGTCAATATACGTTCTCGACAACTTGTCGTAACGTCAGATTGGAAATGGGGAACAAAAAAAATTAATCATCCTGTATATATGTCACAGCATTATGTCTGACGTCAGATGTACCGAGCAATATTGCCTATCCCCCAAAGGTTTTCCTCTTCGACATTTTCTGTTCTGGAATAAAAAGAAGTTCGATTCTATAGAACCCGTCCGTGTAAGGCAAATAATTATCTCAGCTGGGAGAAACCCCCAGTCCCCCTCCACGTGAACTCGGTTCTTACACAATCGGATGTGCGGTTGTTAATTAATTGATTTGATTATTTATTCAAATAAGTTTCTTATTTGAGGGTATAACAGTATAATATGTACATTCTATATGTGTCAAATATATTAATAGCGTAGCGTATAGTAATATCAAAATAATCACAGAATAAATGAAAAGAACTAATTGATTTGATTCTCTAAAACGTCGCTTGAAGGATCACCCACGGTCTACGTGATCTAAAAAGTGAAAAATTCAACTATCTATAACATGATCATCTGACTCAATGTACTAATAGCATGTACAAAAGCCATAAGCAAGAATGATTCATACACCTCAACTTAACATAATCACCCAATTTTAATTCTCCAAAATTTGAAAAAATCCGAGAAATTGATACAGAGCCCGTATGGAATTACAATATTTGACTCGTGTCCAAGAGGCTTAAATTCCAGAAACCCTTGAAAGTCTTTTCTACCTAAGTATTCATCAACTTTCTATGTAACGGTGAAAATTCTTAAAGAACGCGGGTGATAAAATAATTAGCCGCATTAGAGTCGGCCGGGAGAGTGGCGAGTGCATATAAACCGTGTCTCTTTCTCTCTCGGGGTTTGCGCGTTGTGCGTGGGCGATCGGATCCAACGCTCGAGTGGCTGCCTACGCTACTTACTCGTTGGGGATTACGCGCTAATTGTCCTCCAAAGATTGATGCCCGTGGGTTTCGTTTTTTTCGGCAGCGATCCGATTGCGATTAGCTGTAATAATTCGACTGCGCAGTCGACGCGCTTATTATAAAGGGCAATGTGGTAAGAGAGATGAGGGATCACCCTGTGATATACAACCTCTCGGGCTCGTGTTCTTCTCTACCTTGAGAAATCGAATGACTGGAGTGAGACGGAAAAATAATGCTTCCTTCTCGGCACATTGTATGTTCTGGCTGTTTCCCTTTAACACATCGGGTCGACGTTTTCTTTTCAGATTTTTTCCGAGCAAATTTGTCGATAACGGCACGATTCAATTTATTCATAGTTCCCATGCCCTCGATGAATTTACGTAGCATTTGATTTTTCAGATTTCAAATAGCTTTATTTTCCCATCGACGTTATGACCCGATTTACTCTGGAAATAGTTATAGAAAATCCAAAAAAATTTGGATATGAATTGTTATACTTCATAAGAAATCACTTGTTAATATCAAAATTTAACCCTTCCAACTAATATCACTAGTGACAAGTTTTCCCGAAATCTAGTATCAATTGTTGTATTTATATAATATGATAATGTATGAGAATATATCGTCACATTAATTGAGTTGTTTCATATTTCCATGAGAATTAACTGTGTAAGCGTCAGTATAACTATGATCTAATGATCAATCCACGGCACTCATAAGCGCTATGTTAATCTATATTTTGATTTAATTTTTGCACTGGTACTACCCATTAAAAATACTTTCCACAGGTACATATATAATTATGATTGATATTGGTTTAAACAGCCTCCATAATCATGACGCAAATCGTCGTGAATTAAGGGGGGATATACAGTTAGAACGAGAAAAAAAACTCATTTTTGAAAATCGTTTTTCAAGGGTAGTTTTTAATCAAATCTATCGAAAATTTTTGACAGTTATAAGTTGATCCATGTAGTATACAAAAATATTTTTTTTTAAATTTTTTCTAACAAAATGGCGGCCGTTAGATAGCGTTGAAAAAGTACCTCGTAAAAAGATAGCGTTAAAAGTTAGTAGATGAATTATCAAAAACAAATTGAAAAAAAAATTTGCACTTTTGGCGTATCTTTTTCGAAAAACTCAATTTTTTTCAATTTTTTTCCCGCCATTTTCTCACATTTTTCCATATTTAATAATAAAATATTACAATAATTTTTAATTCATCTGATAGGTAATACTATAATAAAGAAATCCTATAAGTTTCAGCTCAATCGGATAATTAGTTTTCGAGTTTTCACCGGCATAAACTCCAAAAATGCAGTTTTGAGAAAAACGCGTTGAAAGTCTTAAATTACCGTTAAATCGTACTTACACTTCAATCAGCAATCCCTTGGAAAAAACACTTGGAGTTCGAATTTCGAGGAAAGGGTTTCAGGAGCGTATTCTACGGGAAATTTACTAACTTTTTATGAAAAAAAAAAATTGAATTTTTTTTTCATTCTATCTGTATATCCCCCCTTAAGATATAACTGGCGTGCTAAATGATTGTACTTTTCGTCGACAGTTTGTGGCACTATATCATTTAGTCGCTGTAATTTCCTTTGTCGTTGCAATAAAAAGCAGCCACTGATGAGCTGACAACAGACAACGCTGGCGAATAGTCGCTCAGAAATGAGCAGTTTTTTGTTATCCCCTATATATCCCCCACTGTACTAATCCTCAAACATTTCGGGTGGCTTTTCGTACGTCGCATGCGTGCACGCGTCACGCATCCCCAGGATAATCGGGCGGAGGCCGAGCGAGACACGATGTCCGGGCGCCAAAATAAAAGGGAGAGGATAGCGAGTAGAAGCAGCGCGACGTTACGTGATACCCGTGCAGGAATCCCATCGACGCACCGACATATAGCCAACTCCATCCGCGAACACTGCTTGTGTGTACCGGCGAGGCTACGTGTCGAACTTTCCTCGGCCGCGCATCCGCAGGATCGGGCAAAATTGATCAATCATCGGGTGTCTTCGCGCCTTTCCTCTGCCTCTATCTCGATACAACGTTTACGGGTGGGGGTTTTGGAAATGGTAACGCCCTGGTTAGAGTTAATATCCTTAGCTGAATTGTCATCAAAGTATGTAGCATTATCTACTGCTAAGATCCCGCTAACGAAGAGACTCGGATAACTTTGCTAATAATTTCAGCCAACTCTTACTCAACTGGTCTTGTTATAACGGTATATGAAATGCTTAATTTTATACCCCGGCGAACACTCGTTCGAAGAGACAATTTGAATAGAGGAAATTCTTGAGTGTTTCCTCGAGCTTAAATTTCAATCGTGCGAGATAACATATGTCATAGTTTCAAGTGACAAGTCTGCCTTTCAGTCGCACTACGAATCAGGCGGTTCTGCGGATTCGCAAGATGATTTTTCAGAGATCGCAATGCGCGTAATATCGTTTCATTCGATCCACTCCATTAGCTGAATTACTTGTTTTCGTATATACATCGAGGGCTTGAAGTTGCACTCGATGCGGGTGTGCATCATTTTCAAAGATTTCCTCTGCATATACTATACGACGGGATGAAATAATTGACTCGTCGCGTTGCGATACGGGGAAAAATGAGAAAAATACCGGAGATAATGATGGACGCGAGAGAGAGAGAGAGAGAGAGAGAGAGAGAGACAGAATAAAAATGAAAAGGCGCAATAAACATGAAGAGGAAACTGGAAATGGTATAGCAGCTGAGTTTGCGCGTGGCATAGGCGGTGCGCAGCGAGGGAAGCCAGAAGTTTAAATTGAAATTTCCCCTCGCTGGCGTTTTCCTTTCTCTATCGCGCGGTGATGCTGTCGCGCGCGCGAGCAGTTTGCAGTTTAGCACTCGGAGTCACGGCGCGGCGTCGAGACCTCTTGCTTTCAAAGCTGCCCCGCAACGACATGATTGTTCAAGGCATTTCGTTGGCCGAGCCAGCTGCGCGAATACAAATATCTATATACAGAAGAATCGAACCAAGGTTGTACCCCGCGCTGCGTAAATTTACTTTTCACCCGACGGCGGCGACACGCCCTCGACTTACTTTATAAAGATCGAATATAATGCCTCGATTAATGGGCTTTATTAACATCGTTATACCCCTCGCTCTCTCTCTCTCTCTCTCTCTCTCTCTCTCTCTCTCTCTCTCTCTCTCTCTCTCTCTCTCTCTCTGCGCAGCCTGTTATAATTACGCGGTGCGCCCCCCGACTGCCGCCGCGGGAACAAATCTTGCCCTGTTGTAAATATATATACTCGACAACGTCGTCTCGACACTCTAAGACACTGATGGTAAAAATAATGGATCGCATTGGCGCAGCTGTGAGGAATAACAACTTACTCGTGAAATAGAGCTCTTTGATACTCCGAACTTGTACGTTTCAAATGCTTGTAGGCGCATTCTTTACTTTTTGGGAAATATAAAGACCATGATCCTTTTTAAAAAATTAATAAAAACAGTAATTTTCAATGTATCAATCGCTGTTCCATGTTATTACATTTAATTCAAGTAATAATGTAGGTCATAATGAATGAAAAAAATAATATAAGGATATGATATAATGTGTGGGTGTGACATAGAATAAAAACGACTTCTTTATCGCGAATAAATGCGGTTATTCTTCTCTGCGGTCTTTGAGCTATTCTTCGCTTATTTTTAAAAAAAAAATTGAAAATAGGTACTTTTCCTTGAATACGATAACAGTTACTAACGTGATTGTGTAGTTTAATAGTGTGAGATATGTTAAACGCATGTATAGACGTACAATTGTAGAAATCGAGTACGCGTGAATTGATTTTTACTAAACTCGATTACAAAACGTACACTGCAAAACTAAATAAAGCTCATTTTTTGCAAAATCGTTTCTGTACCGTGTATCAGTGTCGGAATCATTCGGCACATTGAATAGGATATAACTGACCATGAGCGAGGTAACGCACTTTGGCGCCGTAACTCAATCCCAGCCAGGAGCGCTACAGAGGGACCCATCCAGCTGCCGGGCACGTCGTATGTATAGACGAGTAGGGGAAAAATCTTGATCTGTCGCGGCGGCGGCGGCCAACCCATAGTGAGACTGTAATTTTCTCTGTGTGTTGCAATGGGAGAATACACGGGAGAAGGAGACTAGGTACTTTTTGGCCGGCGGCTCCTTCTATACCCGTATACGCGGGCTCGTAAAACCTGCGGTGTACAAATTGAATTTTACAGGCACGGCGATACGGGAGCTTTGATCATGCGGGGGTGTGCGCGCGCGTATACACGTATATATACGGGGCTCTCGGAGGGGTAGACCGCGAGGCGCTTGATCGAGTTAGCCGGGCGCATTATCAACTGTTTATTGCGACAATTTAATTGGCTCCGGTGCGCGCGCGCGCGCGGCTCGTGAAATTCCACCAAACGAGTTTTCCCCTCGCCAATTTGCTTCGAGGCTCCATCGATTACATTATGATTCAGCCGCAAGATAAGATTATGTACGCGCGTATGTTCCCCGGGACAATCAAAATTAATAATCGAGCGGTGAGGAAAACTCACCCGTTATTATAAGCTATTCATCGTTGTCGAATTCCGAGGTAACGAGCAGAATGATTTGTGATTTTTTTCCTTTTTTCTTTTGTAATACAGTACGTTGGACCATCCCCTGAACGCGCGACATACGTATATTCTCGCCCGCGGTCATAACCCGAATCGATGAAAGCGAGCGACGTCGAGCGTGTGTAAACACACGTGTATATACGTATATATATATATATATATATATATATATATATATATATATATATATATATATATATACGCTGATACGACGCAAAAACAATTTAGCGAGCTACTTTTATGGTGGGAGGCATTGAACAGCCGACGATGTATGTGCCACGGTATACACATATAAATGTGTACGCGGTGTATAACAATCGGATGAGGTTGATGAAAGGATAAGAGCGTCTTTCGTACAGGATGTATATACTTGATACACGTCCGCCGATTACAGAAGAACTTGGAATTATCTCCCGATGTAATTTCGAGCTCTCCGAAAGAATCAACCACGGAGGCTTGGAGACTAAATTAAAATGAAACGCAGTTTCAAGCGTATTATGCGCGCACGTGCGAGTATCGATCTTCCTCGAAATTGCGTGAATTCGAACTGCAGCTCCTTTGAATGAGCGCGGAACGAAGCCCGACAAGTGTTTCTTCATATTTGTAGAGAAAGACACGGAGAAATCTCGAGCCTCTTCGTGATATAGGGTGGTACAGTAAACGGTAGACACCCCGGTAGTGACAACCTCCAGGAAGAAAGAAATATATATATATATATATAATGTAGGTAATTGTCGAATGGCGCAAGACAGCTGGATCTAAACACGCACACAACATCGATCGGATCGACATCCCTCGCGAAATCAATCCTCTCGATGGACTGCAAACAGGAAATTCGCCGAGACGCATGCATATAAAGACTCTTTGGCGCGATGGGATATAGAAAAAAGTAGTGAGGAATCTCGGCGGCGAGCGGCAGGAGCAGTGCGCGCGAGGGAGCTGCGGTGCAGAGGGAGGCTGACGACGTGCGTCGGCGTGTGTATATACAGGAGAGGCGCGCGTCGATCAATATAGCCCGTCGTAGTCGACGTCGCGCGCCGCGCGGTATAGTCGAGTTGCGCGCACTCGGCTGCACTCGCGACAGCTGCCAACCAGGTGCTACTCTCCTCTCTCTCTCTCTCTCTCTCTCTCTCCCTCTCTCTTGCTCCGAGGCGGTCCTCCGGTGGTACACCAGCTCTCGCTCGGGTACTCGAGTCGGCCGAGCTGCACAAGCCCGCAGCGTGTGCCAAGTGGGTTTTGCAGGACCCGACCTAAACATGTATCGACTCGTCGTTCTCGTCGGTGTCGTCGCCTCGAGCTACGCCTCGATGTACGGCATGCCCGAGATGAAGGTGAGCCTTGCCCTTTGATTTGCTTCGACACTCATCCACACACCTTATATACCTATTTCAATTTGTTCTTTCGCGAGCTGGCTTATGTTGCATACCGCTGACCCGCGCGTATTTTCCATCTTTCCATCCTATCGAAATTCGAGCTGATACGGAGATCCGTGTAACTTTCGTCATTTACATACTTGTGAATCTGCGTATAAATCGAAAACGTTGAATTTGGCAATGTTCGTGAATCTTTTGAAAAAAAATTAATGCGAACGAAAATACGCGACCTAATTATTTCTCTACGTCACGCGTAACGTGCGTGGGAAATTCTTCACCCCCATATCGACCCAGCTGGAACGAACGTACAGCGAGTCGTTATCAGACACGCGTACCATGAAAAGGAAAAAAATAACGAGTTGCCTTGTTTTTCAATCGCTGCGCACATATAGGCAGAGCAGCTGGTGAACAAGATGCTGCTGCAAGACCTGCTCGCGCGGATGGGCTCCGACCTGCAGCTCGACGAAGCGATGGGCGCCGACCCTTACATGATGGACAGCCGCGAGTCCGGTGCGGCAGGGGTGGTGCCCGACAAGGAGATCCCCCTCGAGATGCCCTACGATTACGACGGCCTCGAGCCGCTCAACCCCAAGGCGTCGATACGCGACCAGGAGTACCTGCGCCACAGTAGCCTCTGGAGCCACCACCAGCAGCAGCAACAGCAACAGCAGCAGCAGCAGCAGCATCAGCAGCAGCAGCAGCAGCAACAGCTGGTCTCGAGCTACAAGGCCAACGAGAGACACCGAGTCAAGCCCGGCGCCCAGCAGTCCGTCAAGTCCAACGACGACAAAAACGACAGCCAGCTGCCGGCCTATTGCACCCCGCCCAATCCCTGCCCGGTCGGATATACCAGTGAGTATACATCTCGGTTCATTCTCCAAAGTCCAAAATTCTCATTCGAAATTTCAAATAGTTGAAAACTACTGTTGGTCGATAAAAATTGAACATCCGATCGATCCAAACTCGTATGTTACAAGAATATTAGTAAACTATGTACATACATACTAGCTGCGGTAAGGTATACGCAACAGGTTCGAGTCATCAATACATTCATGTACTGACCGTATTCAAAATACAATACTGACAGGAAAAGTAACGGATCGCATCTTCAATGTCTCATCAGAAACATACTCTCTAAATTTAAAATAGTTAAAAACAACTAATGTTTAGCAAAAATTGCACAACCGATAAATAATAGTGAAAATTACTATTCAATCAAGCAAATATACACTGCTAATATGCTATGCAATTTTAACTAACAAATCGTAAATATTCCCTATTAATAATTATAGCTATTCTCAAATTTAAGAGTATATGCTTGTGTTTGAGTAATTTTAGCTGTATTAGACGAAAGCATTGGCAAACCCAATGACAAATGTTTATTGTTCAGGTGAGAACCATTGCATTGTCAACTTCGAAAACACCGCAGCATTCAGCCGTGATTATCAGAGCGCTCAGGATTGCATGTGCGATTCTGAACATATGCTGGAGTGTCCCAATAGCGCCGATACCGACAACAACGTGGTAGCTGGACTGCCCATCACAAACGCAGATTTCAACCAGATCGTAGAACGATTTGAGGTAATCCCACGACAATTTTACGTTTGACGAATGAAATGATGAAAATTATTCTCTTCAGTTATCTCGTCAGCCTGTACGGTAATAAATGAATTTGTGGTTGGTGTTTTGCAGGAGGAGAATCCATTTTTCCGCGGTGAAAAACTGCCGATTGCAGCGAAGAAAGGAATCAATGTTGGATTCTAATATTAATCGTACAGATATCTGGATGTCGTCGAAATTTGAATCTTTTTGAAATTTAACATAAAAACTGGTGCACAAGTAAACAGCCAGTTAAAAACAGTCCAATGAGAGAAGAAATACATGAGTTTCTTGGATTACTCCAAGCGCAGTACAAGACTTTATTATTCAAGTGCTCAAGATCACTTGGTGAACAAAATGTATGAGATATATAAAAGAAGATATATGAAAAATGTATGTTAAATATTTTTGTCTGCCTAAGATACTGGTGTCCAAAGTACTTGATAAATCTACGACTAACATTTTTCATCTGTGCATATTGACTATGTGAAAAAACAAATGCAGTATTAATTTGAAATTATTTTGTAAATGTGTTGTATTATGTTTGTAAGTTGAAATTTACATCTATAGCATTATTATAGACAAAAGTGTTTAATTCAACGATGTAACATTTGAAAATATATTTTTAACTGAGAAACAGAAACATTTTATTTCTGTAACAAATATCTTTTATTTAGATATAAAATTGATTTTATACAAATGCAAATATACACAAGGGTAAAAAAGTATGCGAGCTTAATTACTAAATGTAGAAAGAATAACGTACAACCTACTGTTTTCTAAAACTCTTAAGGATAGGATAAATATTAGTCAATGCATCTTTCAGTTCTTGGCGATTTTTCGCCCCTGAAACAAAAATAATATATTATTTGCTTTGGCACAAGAGACTTGCAGAAGTTTTTTTATAAAAATCTGATCATAAAATCACCTGTCAACACAACTTTTCCATTAACAAAAATGAGTAAGACCACCCTTGGCAAGACCATCCGGTATATCAAGCCTGGATAGAGCTCGGGTTCATAACTAGAGAATTGTCCATGCATGTGATTCAAGTTTTCCAATTTAATAGGAAACTTCAAGTCCGCTGTAGCCACGATGTTTTGTATTTTGAAGTCCATAAACTTCACCTGAACAATTGAGCCGTTTGGTCGTCAGTAAACTGAACTTGTGGCAAACGCACTGGCAACTTGAATGGGAAGCACTACTTACAGGGAAGCCAATCTTCTGAATGATCCTGGCAAACTTCTTGGAAGCCAAGAACGAGTCCTCCTCGCATCTGGCCCCGGTGCAGACCAGCTTGCCCGAGCGGAATATGAGGGCTGTGGCTCTGGGGTTGCGTATCCTCATGATCAATCCGGTGAAGCGAGCAGGGTTGTACTCGGAATTCCTGGTTCTTGTATTGATGTACGTGAGCTTGAGCTCGCAGCCGAGGTTAACAGTGGAAACGACGTTCCTGCGGAACCGAACAAGCCCGTAACACACATCAGAGCGAACATTTGGCACAACAAGTGCTCCTCGGACACTTACTGGAGGCAGGGGTCGACGAGTTCCTTGGAGCCGCTGGCGGGCTGCATCGGCACCATCGCCGCCTGCGGGTTCGCCTGGGAGTTGCTCGGTCGGGGGCCCACCTGTCCATCGGGAAAAACCTCGTCAAATACATCATCAACAATCGGGACGTAACCTCTACGTCAAAGGGTCGGAGCAGCTTACCGGGGCCGGCGGAGCCATGCAGCCGTCGTCCCCGACATTTTTCGCCGGGCTCGACAGCAGCCGCTTCAGCTCGTGATCCGCCATCGCCATCGTAGGGTCTACACGGCTCCGTGTCACGATTTACACAGCATCAACAACGGTCCCGGTGCACTGCGGTGCACATGCCATACAATGCCATATGGAGATGAGGCGCGGCCATGTTGGATTTCCTCAACTGCAGCTGATTCGCGCCGCGCGCGCCAGTGCATATTTAGGCGTGTCTCCAATGCAATGCTGCATGGGGGCTCCGAAATTTTCTGCAAACAAAGTAGTGTTAGAAATATTTTTTTTGTATATATATGGATTTATAGGTTGTGATTCCATCGATCGGATAACTTTTTCATTCTGCTCCGAAATTTCAATATCGGAGTATAATTTGACTTTATACGCTTGCTGTATACAGGAGGTTCTGGTAGATGATTTTGGAAAAAATTCATCTCGACAATAATGACCATTGCACATACAAAATCATGTCTTATAATATGTAGGAAGAACGAGTGCACGGCTGAATTGAATCGTTTTGATTTTGGAGCTCTATAGAGTGACCAATGGTGAAATGTTTTTTGATATGAATTCGTTGCTGTTAGCAACAGTTGTCACTCGCCTCTAATGTACCCGACTTGTGTATGAAGCGTATGGGAAAAATGAGATAGCGAAGAACAAACGGATTTTCCAAGTATAAAAAGCAATGACTAACAATTCATTGACCGGTGTGGGTGACAACAACTCGAACGTTATCATTTTTGATATTTCAAAGGGCGAAAAGAAGCTGAACGAGCAGTACAAAGTTCTGCAGCGAAAGCTCAAGCCGAAATGGAAGTTTATCGAGTAAGTGTCGTTGCGGCATTGTATGAAATAAGTATACATACGTTGATCGAATTTGACAGTCTGTGATTCTTTGTACAGAAATACAGAGGTACTGACTCAGGAGTTCCTGTCCACCGGCAAGATCTTGATGATAGCCGGTCCGAAAAGCAAATTCACAGAATTGGAAATGACTTCGATGAAATCGTTCATCGACACCGGCGGCCACGTCCTAGTCCTGCTGGGAGAAGGCGGGGAGAAAAAATTCAATACGAATATCAATTTTTTACTCGAAGAGTTTGGTATAATGGTGAACAACGGTGAGGTGCTTTTCATTTCTCTTTCGGCACAATTTCAACTCGGACAACATAGTTGTTACTTGTATTTTCAGACTGCGTGGTTAGGATGAGTTACCACAATACCCTACACCCAAAAGAATGCACGGTGCGCAAAGGGTTGTCGAGTCGATCGGTATTTTCGAAAAATCGAGAAAACAAAGAGTGAGTGAATATGTTAATATTCTGTTGTATATATAGTCGAGGTAAACGTTACGGTTATTACACAATCACATGAAATGTCAGATTAATTCATGAGAAATTAACACTTTATACGAACTTCGTTAGGAAAAAAATTAATTGATCGTTTCAACTCACACATTCGCCAACAACAGTCGTGTAGTTTCTCGTTTTGTAATTCATGGATATATGAATCATAAACACGATGTTTTCCCTGCTAAAACTATATTTGTCGATTTACTTGCAGCTTGAAATTCTTGTACCCGTGTGGTGCAACTTTGAACGTCGTAAAACCATCAGTGGTCGCTTTGTCAAGTGGAACCATGGCGATACCCATGAATCGTCCGATTTGCGCGTACTACTCTTCGAAAAGAACTGGTGGGAAACTCATAGTACTTGGCTCGTCCAAAATACTAACAGACGCTTACGCGGACAAAGAGAAAAACGATGCTCTTAGAGAGATGATCTTTAGCTTTTTCGAGTCGGAGCCAATCGAGACCAACGAGATGCCTGGAGATGATGCTGACGTGAGTATAATATGTTATACACTCGAGACATTGTTTATAATCGTGACAATATCAGAATATATGCTTGAATTTCTGTATGAACGTAGATGAATTATTGAATGGAACTGCAGTGATTTTTTCGTGTATATGAGAAAAGTGAATTTACACTTTACTTCCATGAGTGTTGGTACCAACAGCTTTGTGAATTTCATGTAAAAATTGTTGCTATCACAATATAGCGCATGAAACCAATTCGTCAAATTCACTGCAGTCCTATCCAATATTTCGTCCACCTTCATACAGTGATTATTGACTGTAAGCTTCTGAGAGACAAGAATCTTATTTGCTTTTTCACAACGTTGCTCGATATTTTTTTTCTTCTCTCTTATAGTACTGGGAGTATAATTTCGTACCTGACATTACTCAACAAGCGGAAAAGCCAAAAGTTTGCACACAAGACTTGGACAGCGTTGACATACCGAGGGAATACACAAAGCTGTTCAAGCATGACTTGTATTCGATAAGTCTGGACATGGTCCCGGCAAGTTTGAAAGCTTACGATGACCTGAATGTCAAGCATGAGCCGCTCAGTTTAATTGCTCCGAACTTTGAAACACCTTTACCTCCTACACAAGCCTCTGTAAGTATTACAAGTGCGTATTATATCATCGATGGTTGCTCCTCGCGCGAGATTAAATCAATGATTTTTTTTCCAGGTCTTTCCACCGACATTCCAAGAACTTCCCCCGCCAGCTTTGGAATTATACGATCTAGACGAAGCTTTCAGCTCGAATTACTTGAAACTGTCGCAGTTAACGAACAAATACATCACAGACACTGATGCAAACAGTGAGAAGGAATTGGATAATTACATCCGAGAATTTGGTGTTATAATGCGGATAAGTAATGTCGAATCTCTCACATCCAAAGAGATTTTGAACCATGTATTTTTGAAGATCAGCAGTTATAAATCGACTCGTCATTGAAGACTAATGATGAACCTATAGACACTTTGTACATACATATAGACACCGACCCGCATTTCACATTGTTTTTGTGAATAGACATACTTTTACTTTCTCTTTATTTACACACACACACACACACACAGACTATTTTTCTGTACCGATTCACTATAGTCTGAAACAGGGGAATTGAGACAATACGACTTGTACTTGTATTATATGAATAGTAATAAAATATATAGCATCTTATGAAAATAGAAAAGCTCTAAAAGAGACCGCATTGTTTTGCCGTCATCGTAGGTACTAGAATTTCAAAACGCAGAACTGGAAAGAATCTCAATTTTAACAAAATAAAAAATATCCTTTACAACAATAACTATGTATTTCTTCCGAGTGCTCATATTTGCGTGAGTATATAATACATGTCTGTTTTACACTTATCCTTCTCAATCAGATGCATTTTAGATGCAAAGTTACCTTCTTTTCTGTCTGAAATAATAAAAAACTACATCAAATAATATTATTTTTTTTTCAATCGACTTGACTTTTTTTTTCTCTGACTTTGACAAACGAGGATTTAACCCTGAGCGCATGTGTCATTGAGATCGGACATGCCACAAAATTGCTCGAGTCGATGTTTGTTTTTGCGTGAGATTTACTGTTCCCACTCCTGTTTTTTTTTCTGTTAGTCATTTGAAATCTTTACTCCGTTTTTTATATATTCTAGATCTCAATTTTTACTTTACTATTATTCAAACTATATTGATTCCAATGTCGAATCAGTATTGCGTTCTTTGGGCTGATTTTATATCGGATCGACATTGAATTACAATTACATATACGAAATCAACACAAATGCAATTATTATCACAATATTTTAACTTTTGAAATGATTGATATGAATCAATATGTAAAAAATCCTTCCTATGCAATTCCACATGAATTTTCACCAAATTAAATAAATACACCTATACTTTCGATGAGAAAAATTAATCTATGAGAAAAAAATGATAAAGTCCGCTCAAGCGATCGTTGAGAATTTTTCTTGAAAAATTAAGGCACGTCTGCAGTTCTGAGCTCTTTTGCACTGCTGCCTTTGACTTTTCCAAACAATCCACTCATCTCATCTGCAATACCTGATGCCAACTAATGTTTGTATATCGTATTTTATGTCCGTAGTACAATTATAATGGGTTATAATAAACGTGCCATCCTTTATACATAGATTTACATACAATTTTACAAGGAAATTAGCCAAAGTACTGACTCATGCAGGTGGAGCCTTAATTCTCAAGTCGCACTGATGCGTATTCGCCTTTAGAAGCTTTCGTAGAAAACACTCAATCCGATCGGCGGCTCTCTTGGCGCGCATCCAATGATATATGTGTATCAACGGATTCGAGCGGGGATTTCATTAGAAGGGTTTATTTCAAATTAAAGCCGGATATTTGTGCAGGAAATTAATTTGAAAATGTTGATCTCATTTTGATCAATTAAGTGAATAGTAAATATTACAAAAATGTCTGTGTTTTTTGTTAATACGTAAGTATGAACACCTACTATCTCTGGATTCAGGTTATGTTGATTTGAGTTTATTTCTTGAAATCAAACATCTTTTAGCAACTTGCATGTATTCTTCCAGATTTTTACTTTGCTTGTAGAAGATTTTCATGATGGAGTTCTTTGTTAAAACGTGTGTATTATTTTATTTTTTATTGTTACCCAGTTTGCGCAAATTACTTATTAGGAAACTTGAAAACACCAGACTATCATTTTTGTCGTAGAAGTCAGGACAGTGAGGTCGAAGGAGATTCCAATGGCGATATGCAAGTATCGTCGCCTGGATCATCCGAGGCTCAACAAGCACTGTTACAATTTTGGCCAAAGGTTACAGATGAAATCAAAAAGATCACAACAGTGAGTAATGATTCATTATAATTCAGTGATTGTTGAAGATTTTGATTTAAACACACAAACTTCTCTAGATGGACCTCAAAACACAATCGTTACCACTTGCGAGGATAAAAAAAATAATGAAATTGGATGGTGATGTCAAAATGATTAGTGCCGAAGCTCCAATGTTGTTTTCCAAGGCCGCTGAAATTTTTATCCACGAACTAACCTTGAGGGCGTGGGTTCACACAGAGGACAATAAGAGAAGGACGTTACAGAGGAATGATATTGCGATGGCTATTACAAAATATGATCAATTTGATTTTCTCATAGACATTGTTCCAAGAGATGAACTGAAACAGAGTAAAGCTCAATCGGATAGTGGGGTTCGAACATCTATGAATTCCGACCAAGTGCATTACTATTTTCAATTGGCACAGCAACAAGCGTCGGCTAATCAGACTGTACAAAATAGCAACGCAACGTCACAGCCCATTCAAATTGTACAACCTTCTAGTGGTCAAATCCAAACAGTCAATATTAGCAGTCCTGTAGACCAAGTAAGCAAAACAATATTTTTTGTAGATGAACATTTTGCTAATGAAAATAACAATACAATTGTAAGTTAATAATTATTCTAATTGGCAAATCAATAAGTCTCAAAATCAACTTATAGAGTATTTGAAAAGTATTGTATTGAAAAAATCGCATGAAACATTTTTTCATCACGCAATTGTTAAATTTAAATAATTCGAACAACATTTTCAATAAATGAAATCATTTTTATTTAGGAAAGTAATGCAAATGCCACTCAAACCATCACAGTACAAAGTCCTCAACAAACAACAGGGCAGCAAGTTATACAACTCCAACAATCACCACAATCAGCAGCAGCGGCAGCAGCGGCAGCTGGGGGTATACAGATAGTTCAACAAATTGTTACTCCTAGTGGAGAAATCCAGCAAATACCTGTAAGTATTTTCATGTGCTCACATCTCATTTTTATGGGTAATATTCAACTTGAAACGTGCACTGTTTTAGATTCAGTTGAGCCCTCAACAACTGCAGATGATTCGTATGCAAGTTCAAGGAGGGAATAACCAACCAATCATAATTCAGGCTGCTCCAATACAGACCCAACCTCAGTTGATTCAAGTGTCTCAAGGAGGACAAACTCCAGTTTTTTTACAAACCAGTACAACTGACAATGAATAGTTATAAGTTTAAAGACGTTCGACTATGGGATCCTTTGGATGATAAATTTACGTGAGAAAAGATATGTGAGCATCGTTTGAAATACCTCGTAAATTATTTCTTAGTGTGTATTATATATTTGTATGTAAGAAAGAGAGGAGCCCAAACGTTAATTATGCTTGCGCTCTATTACGCAATTCATCGTATTATTTAAAAAAATTGAAAATAAATATTTTTATAAGGCACTGTATGTTGACGAAAAGTGAACTGTGTAATTTAATAATTTCATTGAATTCCTGCTATTTAAAAAAATAATATTCTAATGATATGGCCTTAACTTGAGAATAGTGTCCAAGGTTGTTGAGATTTTTAATTTATGAAATCGCAGTTAGATAACTATTCTGAGAAATGTTTGAATAACGAATGTATACTTTGTTTGAAAGTTAAACTGAAAAGTAAGGGTGGAAATGATGTCATCAGCCCGAATTTCTGTATAAAACTAAAAAAACATTAAATTAGGTGGATAAAGGATATTCAACTGTGAATTATAAACTACAAATCATCAATTTACATCGGTTTACATTAAATGTGATACGATACCGATGCGATATTATGGAATACTGAGTCATATAAACATTATGCAGGGGTCATAACCATGGTTTTTCTAAGTTTATGCTTCACAATATCAAATAGCGTTAGGACCAGTTGAGATTTAAATATTCTCCTCGATATTGTATCAGAAATACACATTTTTTCAAGTTTATACCTTCGTACAACATTTTTCTGGCTCTATCGCGATTGGTTTACTTCGTACGAGCAGAAATATCACGTAAATCGCCCTAGTGACCAGAATATTGTAATCACCGATAATTTCAAGTTATAATTTTTTATATTTATAAAAAAAACCTTCCTATTGATATATTTTCTATTTATACATCACGAATATAAGAAAGCCTGCTTAAAAATATATTGAAGATGCAATCATTCTCGCAACGTTTTACGAGCTCAAGACCAATTTCAACACTGAGAAGTTGAAGTTAGTTAAATATTACGTTACACGAATGATCATATTACTCAGTAACTTATCCTACATAGTTAATGCGTTCTGTTGTCCTAGATATTTTAGGGAAAAATCAGCCAAGTATATCGAACGTTTTACAAAATATTCCGAAGAGTTAGTAATGATTTATTAATGAGTTTTCGTGAAAAATGTTTGAAAATTAAATTAGAAAAAAGTTTTGATGTCCTTAACGTTGGCAACCAACAGATGCCAATACTAAACGTTGAGTTATTGGACTTGGTATTCTCGCTCTTTAGCACTAGGACTCCTTACACCAAACTCGTTTCTTTGGCCCTTTTAAATGGAATCATCCTGAGAATATTCATTGAATATAGTCAATTTTTACTGGACTCGCCACGAACTCGAATCAAAACTCATGGAACTAAAATGGAAATTCACTTCGATTACATGAGAAATTAACTACATTTCCACTCATCACTCGTCTACTTTTATGCAGTGATTTTTCACTTTCATACATTCTATAGAAAACTTAAATTCCATCATGTTTTGAATTGATGGAATTGATTTTATGGAATCTAGGATTAAATCCACGTATATTCGGTGGAAAATTGAAATAGACCGAGATTGCTTGTAATTAATTTACCCAATTTAAAAATTACAAAATTACACAGAATCAAAAAAGAACAGTTTTGTTTTACGATATTCTAGAAAAATGAAGAGATAAAAATAAAACACGCCAAGGTCAAACAACAACATCATTTTTGCATATTTTGAATGCAGAACGTGAAAAATGTGCATACTAAACTGAATATTATTGATATTCTCCGCGTTTTACACTCGAAATATACAAAAAAAAATATCAAATTTCCCTAAGACATGTTTTACTTTTATAGGCAGATCGCTGAGTGCTGTGTTTCAGAATGTCCCTCATACAATAATACTCTCTACATTCTTTATAGTAAAAAAACACTGTGTGGAAGTGGAAGACTAATTCACTTCGATACCGCGAAAGTTCACTTGAAACAGAGTAAAAAACTTTGGCTGGAGTGATTTTCCTTTGTTGATTAGTGAAATTGTCAAATCCACTGGAATAAAAGTAAGTACATACACATTGTATATGGAATTACAGTAAAAAATTTAATCGAACCAAAGTCCACATCCATACAACCAGTGTTTTTCCACCGTGAAGAATTTAGAGGGTATTACTGCGAGTCGACACATCTCGGAATAGCTCCGCGACAAAAGAGTACAATTACCCTCCGAACAACTCGCGGTTCATAACTTGAACGAGCAGCGAAACGTACTAGAATCGCGTGCATAAAAATCATCTCGCCGAAACGTACCGAAGCGGCCGCGGCGACATTAAACACCGCGTATAGGGTCACCCGTTCGAGGAAGAATCTCGAAATACCTGGTGGTTAAAAACGAAGGATTGGAAGGTGGCGTCGCGCGCGACGGCACCGACGGGACACCGAAGCCGCTCTCGCGCACGACGCCGAGTAATCGTAAACCTTCGGGGCGAAGGAAGAAAAAAGCAAAAAAAGAAGAGAGAAAAATATGGACGAAACCGCGCGCGGCGGAATAAAAAAAAAGCTACGCCCGGTCCTCGCCGGCCGAAAGTGCGGCGAGGCGTTATAAGCGAGTTTGGTCCCTTGCACGCTCGAGTTGTGCGCGCGCGAGAGGAATCGGTCGCGTCGTCGTATGTGTGTGCGTCGATGTGAAATGAGGCGTAGAGGGAATAGCGCGGGTGAGAGAGGGAGAAAAAGAAGACGGGCGGAATGAAGATAAGGGCGGCGGGCGGGAGATGTAATCTGATTCGCGGCTCCTCTCGCGAGCGGTCAGCGGGCCTGGCTCAGCCTCTCCCGAGACGCGCGCGCGCGCGCACTGCAACCTCCAGATATTATGTTTCACCGACGCCGCCATTCGTCTATCTGCTACACGCTCTCCCGGTGCAGCAGCAGCTTTTTTGTGCACGCGCGCGGATTAGCCTGAGCCGGTGCATATGTGTGCCGGGGGAGGTGGCCCGCAGCTTACCTCTCTCCTTTCGACCCGGCAAGTGCATCGACTCGCTCTTCCCTATATTACTCGCATATATATCTGCTCGTCTCGCCTCCGAAGATTCCCGTTGGTTCCGCGCCGAAATTCGACACTTTTAACGAGCGAGTGGGGAAAAATACGCGCAACAGTTTTTGCGAACCGTCGCTAATGTGGGATGTTGGTTCGAGAGGAAAAGTCTGGTTGGTGAGCTACGCCAAGGGGACTTGTTCTTCTATACCTTCTGAATGATCCTTCTTCGATCGGGACGAGAGTTGATCTCAGAGAAAATCTTCTCATTTATAATGACACGTTGGAAATAGTTAAAAGAACGTACTTAATGGTGAATATTTACTTTTCGATTGTGAAGATTTGCATAACACCGATTAGCAGTGAATACTCACTTGACTTAATAGTAATTTTTAACTTTCTTAATCAGTACCTAATCACTGTCCAAATCCTGTACGAGCTTGTTGGAAGTTATTCCAGCTCGATGCCTGAGCGCCAACTCACAAATATGAAATTTCCTTGACAAGCTATATAACAAGGAAATGTCTTCGAGGATGGAGAAGAGAGTTGGTTTGGTCGGTAGAGGGATCTTTTCGTTACAGCTTGTCAACATTGCATTTTTGTACGAGGGTCGATGGAAGTATAACGCGTGTAACAATTCAGTAGAAGAACCAGCCGAGACGGGTGAAAAAAAAGTAAGTAGAAAAGAAGACGCGGTGGTATATGCGCTTGATAAAAATCAGCGAATGTCGAGGGGAATTAGCAAGCGCTGTGTGGGCCGCGTCGAGCGAGAGGAGACGCGCGGCTGGTCTCTCTCGCGAGTTGTATAGGTATACCTATAGCGGAGTATATAGGAGGAGGAAATGAGCGCGAACTTTTCGCCGCGGACACACGCGAACTCGGGCTACAGTCGAAATAAATAAGAGGAGAGAAGTAGAGAGAAGTAGAGAGAGGAGGAACGTGCTCGTGATGATAACATCTCGGTGCGCGTGCACACGGGATTCCAAACTCGAGAACCTGTCCGGCGTTCCGCAACACGCATACACACACACACACACACACACACACACACACACACGTTTATCCACCAGGTAGGTCGAGAGGGGCTAGAGAGACAGATTATTTTTGCCACGTCTTTCCTGCAATGTACGTATACTCGGACCCGATCATTTTCCCCACTTTCAACGTCATCTCCGCGCGTCTTTATGTTTTCGTCAAGTGTATTCGCGCCAGCCCGGCCGTTCCAAATTTTCTTGCTACAACACAGTCCTATATGGTTTTTGATAGTACCAGCGAAGAGTAGCTTCCCGTCAACATTTCCCGGGGACGTGTAATAACTTTCATCGCGCTGAAATTGTTTCTGTTTTAGCTTCTAAGAGTCGAGAGACACCCAAGAAGTTCGCTACATTGTTCGCGGCAAGTTGAAGCCTAAGAGGGGTCGATTTTTTGAACCCCAACGCCTCTCGATGCGCAATGACTTTACGAATACTGTGACGAATTTTTCGACGCGAAAAGCCGTGATCACGCATCCACGAGTGGTCTCGAGTGAGATTCACCAATACGTTAAAAAAAAACGATAGAATTGGAGAAATTTTGAAAAATCACCCAGGGCCCCTACTTGGCGCGCACGCAACTCTCTCCGCATATCGCGCGCGCAGATGAGCCGGCCGGTTCGTATAAAAGCAGAAGCGCAGGAGGCTCGCGGAGGAAGATGGTAGGCGCGGACAGGGCCCTGACATCCTTTTGTTGGGGCGGAACAAAGATGTGCTCCATTTAGTGACGTCACGGCTGCGCCGCGCGTACGTTGCCAGGGGTTACGAGCGCGCGGGGGAGTATACCCTTCAGTATATGTATACCTGTATATACACGAGGCGAACGAAAAGAGAGAGATAGATCAGTCGTAATGTGGGCCCGCGCGTCTGCAGCACCACACACACACACACACATTTTGCCCCGTGCGATGCACACGCGCCGTAAAAATCCTCTCGATCAATGCTACTACCCCCCCCCCTCACACTTATATATACGATCCTCTTTTTCATCCGACTGTGTGTACACTCCGCAGGAAGATCGATCGGTATATATATGTTGTGGCATATACAGATGCGCGCGGGGCAGCAGATCAGTCTCTGTTTAGATTTTATGAAACGAAAATAGACATTTATCACGTATCGGCGGGTATTTAGACGCGCGATCAATATATTGTTCTTTTGTTACATCATACACGATTTATCTCGACAATCGACGTGAGGCAAATGAATATAGAATATATTAGACAAGACACTGCAGTTAGTCAAATTTTCATTGGCCGCGAAATGAGAGAAAATCGTCGATTGAAAACGAGTCTCGGCGCTCCTGTCCCGAGAAGAATGTTTGATGGGGAGAAAAAAAAATATAAACGAATTTCAACGATTTAACTCGTACCTACGACTTGACAATCTTGAGCTGAATAAACATTATTTGATCTTACGTGATGAATCATTCTGTAGAATCATGTCTCGATCAATTCATCCCTCGTAACGGGAATCTTCTTTTCTCTGGTGCGAATAAAAAGCTCAGTTCATTACATCCATTAGGGCCACAAGTTTTCAACGATTGGGAAAAAAAACAGCTCCTTCTCTCGTACTCTTCGAAAAACGACTATAGCCAAACTGCAAACGCGAATCACTGAATCGAACGAGAGTGGATAATGTATAGAAATTGGGCGCGAAACGCGATAGACACACAGTCGAATCGAGCTTACATCACACGCACATACAATAACCGAGCAGAGTGAGCAGATCGAAAAGTATCTAATATACCTATATACGCATATACGGGAGGGGGGGGGGCACAGGTCCGTATATTCAAATTATCATCGGAGCGAAAAGCTCGTGAGTTGGGTCGTGATGCATGGGGTGGTTGGTTGGTTGGTTGGTTGGTTGGTTGGGGGGGGGGGCGGGGGGGTTGTGTAAAAGCCTCGGGGGCTCCTGGGGGAGCGGGTACGCCACTGGCGCGGAATACTCGGATTTCACGACATGTTTACAAAGATCCTATAGAGATAAGTTGAGAATGGCCGGGACCGGCCCCTCTCTCTCTGGCTCTGGGCTCTGGGCTGGCGCGGGCGCGCGCACGGGTGTAAGGTGACAGCTGCCTGGCTGCGCGCAGCTCATGGCTGCAGCCTGCGGCCACCGCCGCGCGCGCGACGAGTGTATAACCGCGCGCTCCTCGCGTATATATATATATATATATATATATATATATATATATATATATATATATATATATATATACACACCTCCGGCCGAGCTTCCGTATGGGTATATAATCAAACACCTTTTCCTCATCGCTCACGCATCATGTATATATGATTGTGCGTGATTGTATACGCGCGGGCCCGATAACTCCGGCCCACGGTGTACTGTCTCGAAATTCCTTGGAGTAAAGTCTCAGTCAAACATCGCTCACTGTATTGCAGTGAAAATCGGTCATATCGTATATTTTTAGTTTAAAATTCACTGTAGCAAATGTTCGAACTGAATATTACAGTGAGATTCTCACTGTAAGGAATTTAGAGAGTATACCTATATATGTGCAGCTGCGTCTTGTATCGCGCGCGAATTCGCGACAGATCCGACCAGAAGTTGGACAGGTTTTCTATAAACCCATGAAGTCAGTTTGATTTTTGAGAATTAACTTAAAATCCAACTATGTCTCTGAATTATAATACTCATAGAGTCAGCCGCAATGCGAATCGATAATTGTCCATTTGTCATTTCAAACAAGTACGTATATTATTCTGTCGAGCCTCTCGCGGCGCGGCGTCAACTGATTCTATCCCGAAATCAATTATAGCAGAAAGTCGCGCGTGTCGATCTTCAAACACTTACGCGTGTGTATGTGTGTTTTACTTGGATGACCCACCGAGAAGTGAATCCTCGCCCCAAACCGAATATATCTAAACCTAAACGTCGTATCGGAGGTATTGTCAGGCCTGCGCACACACACACACACACATGGAAGCGAAGCGGATCGGTGCAGCTGCACACGCGGATGGCTCTCTCGAGCAGTTTTATTTGCCGACAATCGATATAGAGTGCGGCACTCAGACAACGGGCCCGCACGTCTATATTTATATGTGTATACACATATAAAAGACAGCCGGCGGGCCAGGACACGTGGGTGGTCGCCCCTCCCCCCTCGTCACCCCCACACCGTCTCGCGCGCGCGCGCGCTTCACCTGATTAAGCGCGCCCGCTTGGCGCGCGGCTGCAGATATCGGGTGTGCGCGGACCCGCGGCTCTTCGTTGTTAAATAGCCCCGATATGCGACGCTTCGTCAACCGGTGCGTTATTACCTTCCGATATGTTTTGCTGGTTTTTCTCTGGATAAGCGGATTTTATTGCTAGATTCTTCGGGTCGCGAGAAACATCCACTCAAGTCTCGGTATCATGTCTCGGTATCATACCCAGGTTATATCGAGTTTTATTCCGATTTATTTCTACGTGATGATTTGCCTGCGTCTCGAAGAAATATCAAGTGTGCAGTTACTATGATTTCAACCATAAAATTCATTTTTGCGATCCGTACAATTTGTTTCCATAAGCATTTCGCAAGCACAGAATGAGATATCGAATTCGCTGTTACGACTCTATTGCGAGATGGAGATCAGAATTGATTGAAGGAATTCACCCACCGCCACTTGCTGCGCGATGTAACAATTTTATTGCGTGACTTTTCCAAGACTTTTTGATGTTAACGATATGAGAAATCATTGTTTTTTAATACTATTCGATAAATGCAATGAATGCCTATTTCTTCACATATGAATTCATTATCTATCGGTATAATGGATACACAATCTTATCTGAATATATATATATATATAACTTTACTATGAGACATATATATGCACCGAGAAATCGAACACATGAACGATACGCATATTTATCACATCAAAATAATTTCATTTCTTGGCCGAATTTTCCTGGCATAATTTATATGCATAATTTTTTTTTACCTGAAAAGAACCTCGTACACTTGGACCGCGCATGATTATAATTGCACAGAACAACCTCAGCTTGATATAATTATCTTCAGCAGTTGAAAATTCCCGCAGACAAACTAAAAAAAAACCGCTGCCAAGTGCCTTAGCAGTATGCTTTCTCAAAGGGGCTTCAACATCACCCACAAACGCGTGCCAAACCTGTATTTTCACCTTTCCACTAGCGTAGATACTATCATCTAGTTTTCAAAAATTACAAAAAAATTATTTAATCAATTCAATTCGTATCTTTGTGACTGTGTAAAGTGTCGTTCTTTTTCAATTGACCAAATTTTGTCGCGACTGTTGATGTCTGCCCGGGTTCTCTTATTATTTGATCAAATGCAACAAAGCAAACGGTTCTAGGTTCTACACGATGCGAGACATTTGGACCTGCATAATTTTTCGATCAGTTCATCTTGTGACTGTCATACGGTTAAATGGCGGTCAAAATCGATCCGGTCCGTATTTAGCACACTTGAAGACTCATTTTGATCATTTTCGACGGCTGAGGTTGGAAATGATCAATTCCAAATCTATTTTGGTCATTTTCGACGGCAAATCACACCAAATTTTCCCAATTTTCTCTATAGTACGTTGAAAATACTGGAAACGAAACTTACATAAATTTTTTTCCCCATTAGCAACGGTTGCTAGGGTGGTGAACAACGGTTGCTAAGGAGCTAATTGGGAAGATTTTGTTCTTTGCCGTCGAAAATGATGGAAATAGGTCTTAAATTATTAATTTCCAACCTTCATAACGGTTGCTAGGGAAGTAAACAACGGTTGCTATGAAGAAAATAGAACAATTCAGTGTCCTTGGCCATCGAGTGTGACTTAAAACTGATTTTCCGGCTTGCTCCAATGAGCACTCATAAGGATTTGTGAGAAAACACGTTAGAAACGGTTGCTAAGGAAATAACCAACGGATTTTGCTGAAAATTTAACTCGGACTAGATCTTGTCACAACTAACCGGTGTGCAAAATTTCAGCAAGATTGGACCATTCCTCCGAAAGTTATCATGGATGGAAGAAACGAAAAAATACACACCTTAGCAACGGTTGCTAAGGAAATAAACAACGGATTTCGCTGAAAATTGAACTCGCCCGAGATTTTGCCGCGATTAACCTGTATGCAAAATTTCAGGACGATCGGACCATTCCTTCGAGAGTTATCGTGGACGAAAAAAAACGTTACACACATACATACACACACACACACACACATACATACATACAGACATTTTTGGATTTCCATGTTTTTCGACCCGTAGATTACGAAAATCGAGGTCCCGAGGTCCGATTCGGTGGGTCGATTTTTGCCCCATTACAAAGCTTTCTCTTTGAGAAAGCAATATGAGGATTTTTCAACACTTAATTATCGCAGTTACTTCAAAGCCTCTTTGAATAATATTCCTGGAGTGCCCCGGGTCCGAGTGTGTGTCAGTCGAATTCCTGCCGTATTTTGATAGAATGCGAATTTCGCCAGACATATACAAGATATACAAAAAAAAATGCCGGGGATTAAGTCTGGCACATTTGCCCAGGTGTGTATCCAAGAATAAATTAAGTGTCGGATGTATAGTGGACGCAACCAGACTTGAGCGCGAGGTTCAATCGCTCTTCCAGACATAAGCCGTATACTTTTACTCGGCTGATTTTCTATTTGGGCTGAAACACAAATAGGTGTTACGAATATGAAAGTAAATGTAAGTAAACTTCTATCCAGGGTGCAATTCGTTTGCTTTTGCTTCTAGTTGCTTTACAAAAAAAGAAACGGAGTTTTTGGTTATTTTTAGACTTTTCCGTGAGAGATTGTTTACTTACCACAATGTCACCACAAATATTGTCGAAGCAATTTCTTTCATAATTCAATAATATAACAATTGATAATTTGTGTAATTGATAAGCAACTGAATGAATAGTGATTTTCAAATATTTTAAATAACTAAATTTTATCTTCAATGTGAATAAGTAAGTGCAAATTTCACTAATTCATAGTAGTTTTCAACTATCTTAAATTCAGACAGTAGAAAATAGCAATATAAAAGTGCCAGCTGAAATTCCATCTAACGCGCTTGTGAAACTTTCGGCTGAGGAGAATAATTAGATTGTATTTTGTCAAGACGATCAACTGCTTTGTTTCCCGGCCAAAATTGACTCCCAACCAAAGTACTAATATAATGAACAAAAAGAAAACGAACGATTATCATATCGTAGGCAAAACAATAGAATCCACCGGCGGAACGAAAAGAAACGGAGCTGATTCGCAAAAAGTGACGAAGGCTATTAGCCGAAGACACTGCAGCAGAACGCCATTTTTCCGGTGCCCATCCGTATATATACTATAGTTATATATAATGCGTCTACCTCTGCGCGCGCGCCTCGTTCACTCGGCCGCTCCTCCCTCTTCACTCCAAGGGCTTAAACATTTTGTTTTCGTTTATTTTTTCTTTGCCCGCGCACACACTCGCGAGCGTATGTTGGTCTCCTTTTCGGTGCCTCCTTCGTGCTCTGCTTCATCCACGAGCCGAAGGCTCTTTCGAACGAGCCGCGCGGCGCATTATATGTATATAATATACACGAGGGCGACGAGGAGCCGTGTGTTGCGTATGGAAAAAAAGGAAAAAAATGCGTGTTAAAAAAATCTGCCCCTCGTTCGAAAGCCACGTCGTCGAGGTGGAAAACGCTCGCAGAGTAAGAGAGCAGGAGAAAAAGGCGCCGCGCTGCAGAGGATCAAGCCCGGATTAGGCGCATGGCTCCGTTCGCGAACAACACGTGCATCCGTCGTTAATACACGCGTATCTATACAATCCTAGTAATCCCCCATTGTTGGCAGCGCAGTCCCTCGCCGATGCTCGTTTCGTCGGTTGCCGCATATATTCACTCGTAACTGCAGTCGCGACCCCACGTGCGCTGCAACTCTTCGATACACATATCACATATACTTTAGTACGCGCGACGGAAGATATGTTATTCAATTATTAATACGACTGTATCAATTTGTCGGTGTTACGAAGCTTCATAATTGAATTGAAACCGATTGAATCCACAAGTGAAAAATCACACTGCATGGAGCTGGATGAGCGATCGAATGCAGTTGCTGTTGATTTTTCATGTGATATATCAAAGCGAATATTCACTCGTGTATCGAATGGAAAATTCCACTGTAGTTCCATTTCGCTGTAGTTTACTCAATTCATAGAAAACTGAATGGAAACCGAATATACACGCGCACCTCTTTTCAATTCAATATGTCGAGCGTTAAGATTGAACCACTCGGCCCGGGGTATACCAGAGAGAAACTCTCAATTCATTATTCACTGCAGTTTCCAGCGGTTTCTATAAAGTTTTTTGTCTGAACGCACAAACGCAAGTGCCCGGTGGAATAAAATCGAGCCTCAGTTCAATTGTACAATAGCTCGCGTCATATGATTAGCTTGAGCGAAGCCAAGTCGATTTTTGAAATCGACAATTGCGCAGTTCACGGGACACGCTGGCGCTCGTCGAGCATCATACTGCAGTACAGACAAGACAAAGTGTGTAAGGGGACACCGCGAAGCGACTTATCTAAATTTTATTCCGAGAAAACGACTCTCTCTCTCTCTCTCTATCTCTTCTCGACGCTGCTGCTCCTTGATGTGCTGCTCCCGATCTCAAAAGACGAAAATGTGAAAGGCGAGATCCGCTCTACGCGTCTGCAGCATACCGAGAAATCCCATTTCTGCAACACTTGCGCGTTTTCCCAGCGCCGCCCCCCGTTTCTCCCTTGCAGCTCGCGTCAAGTGTGAAAAAGAAGGACGGAACGAAAAAGCGCAAAGGGTTGAAATTTTGGGGCGAAAAGGGCGAGCAATATTGCGAGCACAAAGGAATATGGTTTCTCGCAGCTAACGAAGCGGGCAGCTACTTCTCCCCGTGGGTGGGTAAAACAAGATTTTCCCTTTTTGGATGACTCCCCCTTGGCCGCCGGCGTCGTCGTCGCGTCGATCTTGGCTCTGGCTCTGCCTCTTTCTCGTCACCTTCCCTCCTCGCCCGACGACGTAAAACTTTTAGCGAAACACGAGAATCCATCAAAGCGGCAGCCCAAGAAAGTCGCGAGAGCTCTTTGCTCGCCTCCTCCTCCTCCTCCTCCTTCTCCCTTTCCTCGCCCTCTTTTTTGCCAGTTTGTCGCTCCCGCTCGCGCGTCTCTCTTTATGCCCCGGCATTTTTCTCCTCGGAGAAGTTCTCTCTCTCTCTCTCTCTCTCTCTCTCTCTCTCTCTCTCTCTCTCTCTTTTTTTTCGTTTTCTCTCTCCCTGCGCGCCGCGTTGATCGTATATGTACGCACCGTTGCGCAGGAGTTGCAGCGAGCGCGCGAGCCAGAGTTTTTCATGTATCGTAAACATTGCCGCGCCAACCCTCCCCCCCGAGAGAAAGCTCGTGTAATGCGTTTTGGAAAGATAATGGCTCTTCTCGGAACACGATACACGATGCGCCGCAACCCTATAGTAGCCCGCCCCGACAAGCTATCCACGCCACACTCCACCCCGGCAAAGTCAAGTCCTTTTGGGGAAAACACCTTTTCGACGAAACTCTTATCCGAGTCGAGCAGTCAAGGAATAGACGCACGTATTATACGCGTCCATCGCTCACGTGCATCGATCCAAACTTACTCGATTTTACATCCTCAGGAACTGGAATCGTCGTGTGCTATATACCCAAGTGAAAAAGTTTCTTCGAGTTTTTATCGAGTTGTATATTGTTCCGTGTGGTATTCATTTGAAAAAATATGATTTTATAAGATTATTATTATATTTTTATTCAAATTACTCGGAATAGTAAGGTTTCAGAGGTGCGCTTCTGTGATTTTCAGTTGCACGAAGTTCAGTTTATTTTGAAGCTATTTTGAAGTGTTGTCGAGTCGTAAATGCAAAAATATTTCGACTAAACCTATACATTCTACCATTTTTAGGTGTAATTTTTCGACTGTCAAAGTTAAAAAATGCAATGGAAAACCACTATGGCATATTTGGATTAACAATTCTTTTTCAATTGAATTAACGGATCAGAATTCAATCTAATTTGTGAATAAAAGTGAAAAATACTCTCAGTGCTCACAGAGAAATATTTGTTTTGGGGCTTCATTAACTTTGTCAGTATCAATATGACGGTTAATCAAGGAAATTAAAAATTTAGGTTTTTACTAAAGTATTTAATAAACAGAGATAGAACGGAATTCTTCCTCCCCAGACAAAGTGCAGGTGGAGCTTTAAAACAAAATTTTCTCTGTAAACTCCAAGTATTCCGTTTATTTTTATTCACAAATTAGAATCAATCCTGATCAGTTTTTAATTAAAAAAGAACATAAAAAATGAAATTTTAATTGTTTGATATTTTTTATCGTGAATGCGCGTCATAATGGTATTCCATGCCATGTTCGTGCAATTTTCATCCTGCTAATCAGAAGAGCATACACGAAAGTAGTAGGATGTATAGGTTTGGTCATAAAAATTTTTGCGATCACGACTTGACAGTGTTGCTCGTTAATTAGTCAAAGGACGTATAACTTATGGATCGTGACGTTTCATCCTCAAACGATCGTTGAATTCAAATAACGTCCACAATATCCAACGCTAAATTTTCTGCATTTCTCTCACTCGCGCATTTATCAATCGTGAAAATTCAAATTACTCGTGCGAGCGAGGTGCCGAAGATATTGTCCATGTTCCATTCATCTGCCGCACGGGAAGCGATTCGCCATTGACGGATAGAGACAAGCGAGGTACGCGCACTGGTTGCTCGAGTGCGACCAATCGCATCGTCGAGCGTCGAGCCCAAGCAAAAATATACTCGCTCGCGCGGCCGATCGGAGGCGCCAAAAGGAAAAAGCGAGAAGCTTTTGAGCTACAAAAAAAAGGCGCCGACGAGACGAGGAGGCGGAGAACAAGTTGTAAAGCGAGACACGGCAGTTATTATTGTTCGCGGCCAGCCCGTATATGCAAGGACTCATATAGAGACGCGGGAGTCGAGAACCAGTTTGGCCGCGCTATAACGCCTCGCGCGCGCGGGCTTAGCCGGGCGTGATTAGGTGTCGGGCGACAGGTGGCTGGTGTGCGGTGAGAATCACGTTATAGATAAGACCGGTTACCATATTCGCTTCCTCTCCCATCCCCACTCTTTCGCGCACATACACTCGTGTGATTTGGTAATAAGCAGCCTGTACCTGTATAGGTATACATATTGAGCGACGTATATGCGTCGCGACACGCGGTGTTGGGTGTCTTGGTCGCGCGCGCGCACGAGTCGCGATGTCGCTTCTATAATATAGCGAGCGCAGTTGATGTACTCGCTCTCTCTCTCTCTCTCTCTCTCTTTTTTTTTTCTCTGACTCGCATCGAATTGGTTTGTTGTTTATTAATCGGTCAGAAGTTCCGGCACCGGAATCAGCGACTTCTACTAATCAGCAGACCACACAGCCGTCTCACATTTGGCCATCAGCTCTCCGATTCCACTGAAATATTGTCGCAGGTAGATTTTTGATGTATACCTGAAATCGTGTTCAGTCGCTCGTCAGCTAACGCGATTTGATTCTACCGAGACGTGTCGACCGATCATTGCTGATTTCGTAAGCGCGCATCTAATGTCTATCCGTCTCATATACGTATGTTGCGCGTTATAATATATCTTGGGGCAATCGGATCACGGTCTTTGCGACCCAAATCCCAGGGGACAGTTCCTGGTGAATCGTGGATTTTAGATATCGAAAAGTATATTTTCATCACTTGTATCGAAAAGTTGATCATGAAACCTTAGTTTTCTACACTCGTGATAAAAAATACTGTTCGATACTAAGGTAACTGTACCCAATTTGGCACTGTACCCAATTTGGCACAATCGTCAGATTTCGTATTTCCGGTGCTCTCTGAGCATCAGTCGCTCTTGGGTTATGTTGGGGGAATTAAAAGAAAATTTTCGGTATCTTCCCCGCCCATTTAGCCCTTAAAACCACTCTCCTACAACACTTTGAAGTTTCACTTACTTTTTTTTCACCATTTTCTTATTTCACTTTTCACACTCAACCTCGAAAATCAGGTGTGAATAATTTTTATCTCTCAAAGTGTCATTACTCTTTTTTGTGTAAAAACATCTCGGCTTTCGATTGGTCTCATCACTTTTCCTAAAATTATTTTTTATCCTACTCAAATTGCTGTTTTTCGCATAAAAAAAAAGTGTACCCAATGTGCCCCTCTACGCGTTTTTAAATGGGAGGACTGAGTGAAATCATTGAATATTCGTATAGACATATTACGATGATTTAGACGCGTATTTTTGAGTTGTATGTTAAAAATTTTGTATAAATATCACTGGGAACATAATTGAGAGTTTATTTCAATGACAATTGGATCGTCCCTGTAGGCCTATATAGGCTGTAGCTAATGATTAAAAAATTGTGCCAAATTGGGTACACGTTTTGTGCATTTAGCCTTTTTGCGTTTTTTTTTAAATTGCAATTTTCGAGAGGTTAAAGTAGTCGAATGATGATTATGAAGATAGTTTCTAATAGGTATTGAGCTAAGCTTTGAGATGCCGTTCACAGAATTTTAAAATTCGAAGTCTATCATAGTCAAATTCGCGAAAAACCCTTAGGGGGGGGCACATTGGGTACAGTTACCTTAGATCAAAAGGCGATTTCTAGGCACTCGTGATTACCAGCCTCGCTTTGCTCGGGCGGCAAACCTCCCACGTGCCTAGAATTCGTCTTTTGGTCTAGTATCGAAATGTACTATCTACACGACTCTCAGTGTAATATATACAGTGGCCGACACTTGGCTAATGATTTGCGCGCATTGAACACCGCACCATGCGAGCACATGTCAAAAATCATTCGCTTCACTTATACACGCTCCCGATATATTTATCGCGACGAACTGTATATTGATATGGAAATATGCGTGCAGTGCTTTGTGGACGCGTGTATCAACCGATATTTCACGGCAGTATACGAGTTCGCAGTGATAAGTATCGGCGAAATCATTCGCGTACACTGTGAATAATTGATTCACTGCAGTGAAGGAATTATATACTCTTCAGCGCGAATGTATCAAGGAGGTTTGTATTCGTATATACATGAACACACGTGCGCACACCCGCAGGTGAGAATCGAAAGAGAAATATGATTTGCCTACTAGAATAACCCATCGGTTGGATTATTCTTCCCAGTCCGACACTCGCGCGAGACAGCCATATGAATGAATCGCGGCGCGTCTGACATATTGAGGAAATTCATTTACTTTCGAATTGTCACGTCCATACCCGAGTTCTGTATTTTGAAAATGAATCAAACGCCCGCGGTGTAAGCGCGCTACGAGTAAGTTATAGCGGGTGGGCACGAAGCAGCATGGACTGTGGGGCGTGTATTGTGGCAGATTAATCGGTGGCATCACACCAAGATCGTATCTCGAGCGTCGAAGACAAACGACAGGGCATTAAGATAAAATTCCTCGGGTGTCTTCTCTCACCGAATTGAACCAGCTCAAAATAGGCACACAATATACACGCTCGCGATTTTCCCGAAAAAGAAGAGTGATAAAACACGCAAGCGTTCGCGATTAGAGCCAAGTTGTCGCGCAAGCCCGCAACTAAAAAAACGAGATAGTGATCGCAATCTCGAGCGAGGTACTGAGCCAAGTTCAAAGGCGCGCCCCGTGTGCAGTCGAACAAGTAAATATACGCGAGCCCGGGGGGATGGGGTAGGGGTAGCTGCGCGTAACCCAAGTGATGTGCAATTACTGCAGCGCGCAATAACTAGCCGAGCATCGAGCATCGAGCATTGAGCATCGAGGGATTATTAAAGGGCCCCGGAATGTGTGTGGTCTCGTTGCCGCGCGCCTGCTGCGATTCAGCTGCAAATGAGCGTGCGCGCAATGACGGGGGTGTCGCCGCCCACTCTCAGCTTGCCCGCTCGCTCCGCAATCATTTTCTTTCGTCCGCTGATGCGAGCTCGAGTTCTTATTAAACACGGGGATGATTTCCTCTCACGCGCGCGAACACCTCGTACACACCGCGCGCAGTCTCGGGATAAATTTAATTGGCGCGTCTCGATTGATTTGGGCAAACGATCAATTATGCAGGTGAGCCAGCAACAAAGCTATACATTCGGAGAATTAATCACGCGCACACACACACACACACAGACACACGCATATACGTCGGTGTGTGTCTCATCGCGACAAATCACGCGGGGCTAATTGATCGTAGACGCGTGGGCCACGCGGGCGACATATGTGCGTTGCGTCGCGTAATTAGTTCACCACCACAGCATACGGCGACGACGACGACGACGACGACGAAGACAGTACTTACGCGCGCTATACACCTAAATAAATATCCGCGCGCTTGTGTGTGTGTGTGTCCCTTTTGGCAATGCGGGGCGCCCTTCCCAATAATGGCCCTCTGCGCGTCCCCTTCGCTCCCCCCCCCCTCCGCGCCTAATTAAGCTGGCTCTGCTGGCTGTGTGTGTGTGTGCAGCAGCTCGAGGGAGAGAGAGAGAGGGGAGGCCACGTGACCCGGGGCGGGGGTGGCGGCGCGCGGCGGCGGCTCTCTCGCGTGCGCTATTATACCAACTCGCGCCGTCAGAGCTCCACAGGCTGCAGGAGCGCGCCGAGGATTGAGCAGCCAGCATCTCGCGCTCTCTCTCTCTCTCTCTCTCTCTCTGCTCATGTGTCGTCGGCCGTGTGTGTGTTTACGTGTGCTCATGTGTGTGTGTGTCCCCACCGCGTAATACAGTGCACCGAACAACGCGACGTCCCTGCCAGCTATAGGTGTATATAATACCATCTCGCGAACACCGAGTGTATACATGTGTTCAGTGGAGTGCGGGCGCGGACGCGGAGCGTAATGCTCGCGCCCCGAGCTAAGAGAACGACGACAAGGGGGCGATCATCGAGGCTGCCGCGAGGATAAACCGCCGGTGCGCCTGCAGCAGACGCGCTCGAGTCTGGGAGAGAAAGAGCCACTGACGCCGCCGCCCTACACATCCTCCTCCTCCTCCGAGCTGGCCACTGCCTGCAGGATTAATGTCCAACGGATAACACAGCCAAGGTACGCGTATGTCTATGTGTGCATGCAGTGTATATACATGGCTGGCTGCGCGCTGCGGATGCTGCAGGATCGAGCGCGCCCGCTATTGTGCAACTGGTGTCGGGTTACGCGCGCCCGCTCTCCCCAATCCGCCTCTGCTCGCGCGTATATATACACACCTCCTTCTGTCTGTGTGTGCCTATACTCTGCCTCTGTGTGTATATGCTGTTTTCGCCGCCAAACCGACCTGGCCAGCTATATATCCCCCCGAAGCTCCTGCCCGATATATACTCTTACTCGTCTTAGCTTTTTATTCTCCATACAAGCTCTCTCACGTCGATTCCGCCGTGATTCTCCCGCGTTTGTGTAAGTATCTCCTGGACACGTTTGCTCTTTTTTCTCCTCCCTACCGTGTATAAACGCGAAGGTACGTATCGCCGCGGTGACGCGCCGTCGGCGAATCTTTCATACGCGAATAAAGAAATCTCGGCTGATGGTTTGATCGAACGAGTCCCTCTACAGTCCTCGACGATCACTCGGCTGTTTTGTAAGTATTGTCAGCCAGAGTATCCGTATACAATCGTCGTATAGCGTGTATGTATCGCGCTCGAAGCCGCGGAATACGATCTGGGTGTTTTGGATCGCCGCCGTCGTCGCCCTCATATCATCTCGGCCGCCGCATTCGAATATGATGGAAAACCTCGAGACGGCAATTCTTTATCGCCGTCCGCGAGAGAGACCCTACCGCTCGATCGACGCGTCACCGGTTGTTTATGCGCGTTCTTAGAAACGACCGCCTTCCTCGCGCTGCACAACCGACTCGACGTTTCGAAAAACTTCAATATAGCCATTCGCGTGCTGTATAACGCGGAAATCACTCTCTCGCGGATATGTATTCATGTATGTATTCCTTGTTCTTGGCTGTTTAAATCGACATTTACAAACTTTTTCGTCTTGCGCATAGAATTCGAATTCGCGCTCGATCCAAGGAAAATGATCAAAATGCGCGTTTATCCTTCCCCCGACGACGCCCGGTGAATTCATCGCACTGGGTTGTATACACACTCGTTAGGGAAAAACCGAGAATCACCGTTGGAAATGAATTTTCGGGAGCCCCACAATATATGTATATACAAGCTAGGTTTGCGAAGCTGCACGCATCGGCCGGGTGCCGCGGGGTGTTTTTGCGCGCGCGGGCGGGGGACGACGGTCAGCGGAGGCGGGACGACGAGGGTTGCGCGCAGCTACATCTGCCCGACATGCGTGGGCCACAAGGGATTGCGCGCGCGCCGGAGAAAGTTTTGGCCTGTTGACGGCCGTCGTTAACGGGTATATGAGGAAAAACTCGGCTGCAGCCGCACACCGCACACGCACGAGACTGCGTGTCCTTGCTCCTCCCCCTGACTCCGAGGCTTTTTCCTCGAATCGCACAAGCGACGCAATCGATTCGGCGAGAATTTGAAAACTGCAGAGAAGAGCATCGTGCAGTGTATATGCGTATATCGATGAATGCTTATATATATGCGCGCACCTCGTGTCTTTCGTTCAGTGCATGTGTATGTATACGTGGTAGCGTTTTAAAGCGCTCGGGCTTGTGTATCTAATTCGGCTCGTTAGCCGCTGATGTATTTTAATTGGCTGTGCGTAACATTCGTTAGTTCACGCGTTCAAGGTACTTTGCCGCGCGCGTGAGCTTTTCTCTCTTCTTCCTTTTCTAATATACTGACAACCCCGCGGAGCGTCCGATTGACGACTCGTCACTTGCTATCGTCGCTTTTCTCGCGAGACTCAAGTTGGCCAAGGCGAATGTTGTTAAAGTTCCCAATTTGTATCACATGTGTCTATACACGGGAAGAGTCATATGGGATCGTGACGTCGCTAAATATACGCTCAAATATACGGCAATCGCCGAGAATTCGATGACCGCCGTCGAGTCGTCGCAAATCCGCATAATTAAATTATCCCGTGCCCCGCGGCGGCGGGGAGCGCGAATTTAACGGAAGCAGAAATTCAATTCAATTCCCGGAGTGAGCGCGCGCGCGCGCGCGAACAATGAAGTCGAGTGCATCACGAGCCGCGTCGCCGCAGTGCGTTGTGTGTATATACATCTATACGCTTTGTTAAATACGCGTAATCGGCGCGCGCGACGTCTTTCTTGGTTTTTATCCGCGACGTTTTGCTTGCGCAGCCGCAGACAAGAGAGTCTGCGTATATATGTGTGTATAGGCGCGAGCGACGATGAGGCCGCGCGTTGTTTAGATTACGTCTGCCAATTATTATCTCACACCCGTTCTCTCATATTGTGCATTCTCCGACGAGCTCTATATGTCGAAATAGCGCCGTTCCTTTTGTATAGTCTCATGTTTTATCGCACGGAATGCCTCGCGTTGACTCGCCCGATGGGAACTTGGACGGCGATGCGGCGCGCGTGCCGAGACCAATATTTCTTTTTTCTCGGTCGTTGCGATTCGTCTAGAATTCGGAGCTCATTCCCTGTGCGTAGCATTGAAAATATAATTCGTTTTGTTCTTTCTCAACGGAGCTGGTATGCGCGTTTCGAATTACAGGTGAATCGAAGAGGTGCGCGAGGAATAATTCTCGTATATTGGCAATCTTGAAAGGATGAAACGCACTGAATGAAATCTCACCCGATTGCTTACGGAAATCGCGTTAATCTAGAATCCTCTTGCAGCGCGTGAGCCCCGAAAAGTTGAAAGTTTCTCTACGATTTAGGCGTTGATCTTGAAGCCGCTGCTCCAGGGCTTCATTTCGCGCCTCATTACTAAGCGATACGGAGGCCGTATATATATTATAAGCATTATAATATATATAGTTTGGACACTGGTTCGTACATCACACAGCTGACTCCAGCATTGTGCATAGTATAATTTAATGTTTGTATTTGATTTTTTAAAGAAAACATACTTTGTCGATAAATTATTTTTGCACCTGCAGTATAAAGAAAAGCAAAAGTCACTCGAATAATTTATTCCAAGACCGCGATAATCTTCATTGATCTTGCTGGTGGTTGAATTCAACCTGCATTCATTTGACTGACTACAGGTAATATTACATTTTTGTTCAACCTTCAGCTGATGGAGTTACTTACTTAAATAGCATGCGCAAGATAGGGTTACAAATATTAACATTTTTTTACATTTTAATCTCGTAACCATACATCTTAAAAATGATTTGAGCAAAATTTTTTATGTGGCTGAGAGAAATGTGTAAGTAACAAATCATTGAAAAACAAATAATTTTTGAAAATCCGATATGATTCATACAACTGATAGAGGAGCCATTCCGCTAATTCATTGAAGTTAGATAAAAGTGTATACCCAATAACGATAACAATCATGCTATTTGAACCTTGAATGTCTGTTGTTTGTGGTACAACAAAAATATGCTGCGATGGATCGGTAGTGGACACGAGGCGGTATATTCTGAAAAAGTCGATATTAACTCGATATTGACATTGTCGATATAGACTCGATCCATCAAAACGATCCAAAAGTGTAGAAACAAGATTTGTATAAGAGATAATATTAATATATAGTTTTGAGTACGTAATGTGTTGTGATAAGACGCCGTGAATAATTCACTTTCATCATATGATTAATACATCTATCCAAATTCTGCTCGATTCCATTCGTATCAAGAACTTTGATTTCTCAATGGACTGCAATCATCGCTGTACAAACCAATTTTGCGATCGGGCGACAGCTCGCGAAACCCACAACTGCTGCAAATATTTGTAAAAAGAGGATCGGGAAGGAAATAAGGTCGTTGGGAGAAATCTCGCGGGAGAGTCGGTCGCGCCCGCGGCGAGGGAAAAGGGCGGAGCGGGTCCTGGTGTGTGCGTGTGTATATATACTCGAGCGAGGACAAGATAGTGACGTTGGCAACGGGCCCTCGATTGGCTGGGACCGCGCGCCCGCCTCTCCTCGCCGCACACTCTCCACCTACCGCCAGCGCAATTGGCAGAGCACAGCAATTATCGAGCCCTCCGATTCGTCTTCGCCGCGCGTCCGGCCCGTGTATAGCCCGATATTTCGCGCCCGCCTCTATACCTGCTTCCTCTTCTTCTTCTCCTTCTTATCTTCTTCTCGACCAACGCGTAATTTCTTTCGGTCTCTTCCTTTGATTCGATTAAGAATCGGAAAATTCAAGTTTTACCGATTAATATAGTCCCAGCTGTCGTTGAAACTTGTACGAATGCATTATAGTGTACCATGCAAATAGTGCGTAAAATTTTTTGATACGCGTGTGGTCGTATCCTCGCGGCGGCGAGGCAACAACATTGAACGCACCAGATGGATACAATATTTCATGTTATGCGAGCTCGTAAAACGGCCTTTTGAGAAACGCACCCGGTGCGTGAAATGCCGTTTTACGCATATATTAACATCAAAATAATAGTTGAACAAAAAAAATTGAACCAGCGACTAGACCACCTTACCTTCATGTGTTTTAGGCCGCTGTATCCGGATCTGGTCTCATCCGTTACCCTCAGTTCTCTCTGAAGCCACCACAAAATTTATCGTTACCCGGTATTATTTGGCTGCTACAGGGAAAACTGAGATTGATGGAATTTTCCGAGACCAGATACGGATTCAGCGTGTAAGATACATTTCCCTCTATAGAGCTGCGTGATTACCAAGGTTTTCAGTTTGAAAATGTAACTTTCGACTTTCTCTATTCTCTGTAATTCCAATCATATTGTTCCGACGCGCAAATGAGCTTTAGTATAGTTGGCTAGTATTGCCAGAATACGGCGAAACTAATTACATAAAGCCAAATGAATTGAGGATATGATTGGTATTATTGTGAAAAATGTGATTATTTTGCTAGCTCATATAATGAATGATTAACTTGATTGAAAATGTTGCAGGAGGAGTGATATGTTAACCGAAGACAATGATCCGACAAAACCTGCAGGGGTTTTAGACAATGCTGGCAACGTGTCTTCGTCAACGGAGGCCTCGATACAGCACCCTCGCATTGCAAACAATGGTAGATAACCGCGCGCGCATTGGCGTAGCTATATACTTCCTGCTCCTTGACTCATTCACCGCACAACTCGCGCGCGTTGATCAATATTTCGTATATATGCGCGCGCTCGTCCTCGCCATTTTGCTTTTTAATTACTCACCGCGAACACGTGCGTTATAGTGCCGAGGCTTCAATAGTGCGCCAATCAACATCGGGATTCTGTCACAATTTTCACGGCCGCGGCATTCACTTAGCTCAGCGGGAAATTGATTCGCTCATTTTTTGCATGCCCGATGAGCAGTGAATAGTCATTTCTATAACTATTCTAAATTGTACACTTTTTTCCTTCATATCAAAAGCTAATAATTAGACATGTGAAATAGTAGCTTTGGTTGATTTTCCAGTGTAACTTTACTGTTTATTAGTTGGAATAATGGCTGAAATAGTCCAACAAAAAATGTACTATTATTCATTATTCGTGGCACTTTTACTGATGAATAGTACTTTTTAATTAACAACTATTTTAATTTTAGAGTGTAAGCATTTGATCCGTTCGAAACTGATTTTACGATACAAGTGCGCCTCTAATTTAAAAATCGAAAATTGTCACGAGATAATTCATCCAAAGATGACATATTGTTAAATTGTTAAAGTTTTCCGTTGTAAACGTCGCCCGTAGTGTTGATAAGACGGTATATTCCACAGGCAAAGAGAAGTAAAAAAACTTACCTGGTTTTAGAGACAGAAGTTAAGAATGAAGTGCAGGATTGCCCGGAGACGGAGAGCGTGCCGGGAGGCGAGCTTTACATCGACGAGAACGCCGAGGAGAAGGACCACGAGTATCCGGACTCGATGGAGAAGGCCGACTACGGCTCACTGTACAATGCCAATTCGTACTACAATAGGTATAGTTTCCGTACATAATTCGCCAGTTTGCTCGTATCAATTTCAATAATCAATTGTTCCTCCGGTCAAGCTTGTACGGCTCGTCGACGTACGGAAGCACAACAGTCTCGAAGGGCTCGTCGTCCCTGCAGAGTCCGTATTTAGGTTCCTACACGACGCCGAGCTCGATGACACAGTATTCCTCCTACGCCGGCTACAACAGCGGCTCCGCAACTTTTCCCAGCGTTCCACAGAACATATCCTCAGCCTCTCAGGTCAGTTGCTTTCTCTATTTGCTCGAACCAACATAATATTACCTTTCTTCACGTTGTTTTTTTCAAAATCTTCAAAAGTCATATGCTATGAATTTGTAGTATAAAACTTTGATCTGTCGTTTGGATATCAGTAATGTGTCAGATGACGATTTTAAAAAATATCTATTCATTTTCAGAAACTTGACTATACGGCCTACAGTACCTCTCTGTACAGTAATGACAGGGTACCTCTACAGTATTCCGGGTATTATCCGGTGCCCGGTTATCACACGACGCCATCTTCCTTTAATATTAGTAATTTAAATTTCGTCGGTAGGTGATGATTTTTGTTGATATTCATACCATTATTTTCCATTGATTATTCTCTCCTACTCAACTAGTCACAAGAAGCGAGCGTTTAAATCTTCTTTCCGCTCTTTAATCCACAAAAATTCTGTGCATTCAGTGAAAAATTCAAACGATAAGTTTTATGGGTTTCGGAAAAAATATTCTCATATTTCTGCTCTGATAGCAAAATATAATTCCATCAAACGCGAGTCGGACAAACTAGCATAATGAGAGCGCCAATGTTCTTTAACTGGAGGTCTAGACTGTCTCGATGCACAATTAGAGCAAGTAACGAGGTTTACAAACACGTTTGATTTTCCAAATTAATGCGATCTCATAGAATAATTCGTAGCCACGAATCATCTGCTTGATCATACAATTTATTGTCTCTCATAACCGCGAGGAGTGCATAAATTGTACTAGCACTTCCCATTCAAATGCGAGGATGCGAGTGCATGATTACGTGCAGACTTATTCACGATGATTTTCCCACTTGCAGATTCATCGAAGTCGGCGTTGACGTTGGACACAACTTCTCACGATACAAGCGATCTGACCGCAAGAGAGACCGCGAACGTTGAAGGTAATACATGCGGCAGTCGCGGTCTGACGCTCCGATGAAACCTAACTTGCAAAGCTGGCTAAGATCAAGACCGGTCTCGAGCCAAGATAGATTTCAGAATTGCGCTGCCGTCGTCGGCTGGATATACGTTACGATTTTCTTGGGCAACTCAACGGTCGCGCGTTACTTAAAAGTTCAAAGAGAAAAAATCAACGCGTCGAAAGATTAGCCGGTGTTTTTTATCGATCGATTCGATCCATCGGCCAATTTCGCAAGAGAAAAATGTCGGCTAAGCCGAGTGAGGGAAAAAAATGTCGCGGGGTCATTGCGCGCATTGGTTGCTCAAGCTCACCTCGAGCATTGTGTCATTTCGCTCTTGCGTCGCTGTTCGTCGAATCATATGTATACGTGTATACGTGTACATTCGGCGGGTCAACTGAGCGGCGGTGCTCGCTCCCGCGCGTTCGGCACATCGATTACGGATCCTATTTCCGAGCTGTACAGTTGGCGGCTGCGCGCAACAGCAGCTGGAAGGAGCGGGCGGGCCAGGCGAGAATTCGAATTGATATGGTGGTGTTGTTGGCAGGGAGCGGCACGAAGCCGTGCAAGCGCGGCAGGAGGCAGAGCGGAAGCGGCAACAGCATCGGCTCGGCCGACACGACGGACCAGGGGCCCAACCGGATATTCATCTGGGACCTCGACGAAACCATAGTCGTGTTCCAGAGCCTGCTCAACGCCGAGTTCGCCACGACGTACAACAAGGACCCCACCATACTCACACAGCTCGCTTACAGGATGGAGGAGATTATTTTTTACCTCGCCGACACCCACTTCTTCTTCAATAACATCGAGGTCAGACACCTGCGTGTATTTGCGCTCTTCTCCTCATACCCAACTCTCGCCCCCTTTCCCTCCTCGACGCTAACCCTTGAGTCATTCGGTTCTTCTCGTCAGTTTCACGTTCATTTATTCTTTTGCACCGATATGCATTTCAATCGGGGGAGCGAAAGCAATCGTTTTAGCCGCGCGGATAGTTTGTCCGAACGCAATCGGAGTGATATCGATATTGATGACTTTATTTGATTATATTGAAGACCGTACAGAGCGCGAAATTTGATGAACTTTCAACCCGAAATAAATCCACCGCTGTGATACGGTGGTCAGCTTTGAGGCTTTATTTAAAGGCTTTTTTCGTCAGTTATTTCAAGTTGAAACAATTCGATATAAAAAAAATTAAATTTTTCTCCATACCACGTTTCATAATACGTTTCAAAGGGCCCCCAAATATATTTAATTCTATTTTATTTTTCTCCTCTCAAAAAACATCAAACTCCGCGTAATGTCGTTGGTTATGCCACCAGAGATTTATTTGGACGTGTTATTTATGTTTCATTGGAAATCGGCAGAGTTTGCGCTCGCAGGACTGCGACCAAGCTCACATAGATGACGTTTCGTCGGACGACAACGGCCAGGACCTGTCGTCGTACAACTTCGCGACGGACGGGTTCCACTGCGAGGCGGCGAGCAACGGGATTTGCCTGCCGAGCGGCGTCCGGGGCGGCGTCGACTGGATGCGGAAGCTGGCCTTTCGCTACCGCAAGATCAAGGAGACGTACTGCAACTACCGCAACAACGTGGGCGGACTGCTGGGGGCGAGCAAGCGCGAGCACTGGCTCGGGCTGATGGCCGAGATAGAGCAGTACACCGACAACTGGCTCACGATCGCCGTCAAGTGCCTCAGCTTGATCGGCAAGCGCAGCAACTGCGTCAACATACTCGTGACCAACGAGCAGCTCATACCCGCCCTCTCCAAGGTCCTGCTGTTCGGGCTCGGGCCGCTGTTCCCCATCGAGAATATATATTCATCGTCGAAAACCGGTTCGTCCCTTGTTCACCACCACACACCCTACCTAACACTGCTACTTTTTTTCCTTCTTCAACTACCTGCGATTCGATGATTCGCTTCGTTGGGTTTTCTTTTGAATTTGAAACCGTGTACGGCTAGTTTCGGATTTGAGTCCGACACTCGAAAGAGTTTTAGATTGCTCGCTGATAACAGATAAGAAAAACAATCGGAATTAGGCTTTTTATTATCTTGTCGGTTGATCTTCAAAACAAATTAACAAAGTCTCTTCATCAATTTCAAAAAAGCTGTAATCCGTTTTGACCCTCATATCAATAGTTACAACGCGTTCTCTATTCCAAATGGCAATACTGGAGTATATGTAAATATTGACGGTCGAGTTTTGAATCCGAGAAACAATCAGTTTGGAGAAACTCGCTAGAAAATGGTTCTTACGATATTTACAGAAACCAAGACTGCAATAAACTCTTTTTGGAAAAGTTGATTTTTATGATGAATTTGAAGCTCAGTAAACGGATGAAAAATGAATTAACAAATGAAAAATTTTTGCAGGGAAGGAGAACTGCTTCGGAAGGGTGATGGCGAGATTCGGGCGCAAGTGCACATACGTGGTAGTGGGCGACGGCTCGGAGGAGGACTTTGCAGCGCAAGCCCACAATTTTCCCTTCTGGCGGATAAAAGGCCACTCGGAAATGCAGGCGCTCTACAATGCCCTCGAGATGGACTTCCTATAAAGTGCAACACGGCTTTGAGAGTCGTCGAGTTGAACAAATGGACAAGCGCTCGCTGCTTGCTTGCGCCGATTTAGTTGCAATTTAATTATGACTTGGTGAATTCGAAGTACAAAAGTTTTTGCTATTGTTTCTCTTATTTGCTTGTATCTATCATTAAGGAAGTAAACCAAGTGGTTTTATTGCATGCATGTGAAATTGAAATTGTTTCGAAGATGCTTCATATCATTAATACATTAGTTTTTATTTTTTTTTCTTTCTAAACAAGAGAATGTGTTCAAATTTCCTATAAATTTGATTGGTTAGAATATCAAATTAAAAGCAATTATTCGATCTCGAGAAGATACTTTCAACCAAATTTCCTGATTACTTTTATTACAAAAATTATAACGATGTTGAACGTGCATATTTTCAAATTTGCATAAAATCGTTGGGATTTATTTGCATGAAGGACCACTTATTTCTATTAGACTTATCACTGTCGACTGTGCGCGTATATATTATAGAGTCGGCAGAAATTAATGTATGCCATTTTATATCATTATATACATCAAAATTGCGCATTAGATTATATCTATGGCTCAAAAATACTGTAATACGTAAGATGTTGAATTTGAGTGATCAATCAACTTCTTTCAAAAGTAATTATATTCCTACGATTATTTAATATAGATCATATCTTGATAAGTTAGTGGTTAAGGCGAAGATTGCGCTCAGTGAGCTTTAAAGTTCGCGTGTACAGGAGATTGAGGCCAAAAAATAATAAAAATAGAAATATTATTGGTCGTCGTTATAAAACTAGATAGTGGACTGGCCCAGGGTCTATAAAAGTGATAATGAAAAAAATGAAAGTAAAATGAAGATTTATATATTATGGAAAGTTTCTAAACAAACAACAAAAGATATTAGCAAGTTTCAACACTTGGATGTAGAAAACAGAAAGTAAGAGAAAACGAAGAATAATGAAAGTATTCATTTAAGTAAAATTTTGTTAGGCTAAGTGAACCATTTTCAATTACAAACAACGTGTACTTAATGAGTCAACAAAGGAAACTTGTAATTGAGTTTTTATCAGTGCAATCGTGCGCTATATTATTATTATGATTATTATTATTATTATTTTATTATTATTACTTAGATATCTCTGTGATTCTATAAGATATTCTTGATTTTGCAAGTTTCCCTTTTACAGAAAGATGACAGATTCTGTCAGCTAATTAAAGTTGATAGTGCAAAATTGCAGAAAATTTTTATTTTCACTCTCACTACACAAGTGTAACATTCCATAAAATGTACAATGAACTTTTGTATTGAATCTAGTATTGGCCAACTATTCTGATATTTTTGTTCACCAAATATGCTTTGAATGATATTTTGATTGATGAAAAGATAATTGAGAAAGTACTATTATCATTTCGATGAGGTATTTGAAATTTTTAGAAAATATTTCTATACAAGTAGATGTACCACAAATGAAGATATCGATCAATCAAAATATTTGAATCAATGCGTGAGAATCATGAAGGAACATTTCAAGTCTAAGAATGTTTCAACATTCCAGAGTGAAAAAATAATTTCCTTTTACAAAATAAAACGACTGATTCTAATATACAAATAAAATGTTATGAATATATTGTCTTTACCCTTTGAGTGACATATCCTCACACTTCATGTCAATCAACTTGCTATATGAAAATGGAAGGTGAGAAATAAGATTTGCAAACAGTGTTGATGCTTTTAATAAAATCATAGCCAAAATCTTACATTGGTAGTTTAGTATAAAATTAAACTCTAATCTTTCAATGATTTATTATCATCTCAAAAGAATGCAGTATTAACATTTGTTGTTCATAGTGTCTCGTATTTGTAATTTCATGCCCAAGAGAATACAGTATCAAAATTTTTTGTTCATAGTATCATATATTTGTAATCTTGTTTCAATTTGAATTATTTCTGAAAATTATGCTGCAATAGCATAAGTTGCTGCAGTTGTTACACCACAATTGTTGTTTTTCTGCGCCATTAATATGTAACCATCATTGCCCCAGTAGTTGGACCAAGAATTTTTTATTAACCAATACCCTTGACCGTTCATCGTTCCGTAACCCACAGCTAGAACAGCATGGTCAAGACTCATTTCCGTGTTACCTGTTTGAAAGGAAGAATTTTCAAAATATAGTATTCTAGCAGAACAATAATTCTTCAATGCTGAAATATGAACTTACCACATGATGGTTCATAATACACTCCATTGGAATAGAAAGAGAATGTTCTATGTGAAGCATCAATAGCTACTGATATTGGTCCATGTTTGAAAAGAGCAAGTTTCATTGCGTCTACATCGCCGGATTTGATGTTAACAAATCCTTTCAATTTCGCAACCTTCGTGACGTTATTAACATGACAATATCCATCCTGAGAAAAATTAAAGAATCCACTCAGAGAAAACGTCGATTCTCCATCAATATTTTTTATAGAGTTTAGAATGTTCAAGATTTTTACCTGGCCAAGATAACCACCATATTCATCTTCAAGAGGCAGACCTCCATGTTTCATTATCCATTGATAGGCACGAAAATCTTCACCTCCATCGCAACCATTATTACCAAAGCCCCAAGAACAGTCAATAAGAGCCTAAATCAAAAATGTTGTTTCAATAAATAACAAATCACGATTAAAAAAAGAAATATCAAGTATTATTCACCTGTTGAGATAACCGAACTAATTTTTTGTATTTCATGTAATATGCACCTTCCACTGCTCCAGTTGTGCCAAAACTCCAGCAAGACCCACACACTGATTGATCTAATGAAATAAAAATGTATAAGATATTTGTGATAACGTTTTCAAAGTACTCAATCTAAAGAACATATGATGTTCACAAAATACAAATAATAATCAATTACCTTTCACAGGTGTCACAGCACCATATAATCTCCAATCAAAACTGTCAGGAACTTGATTTTTCTCTTTCTCAACATCATGAGGGAATGGTAAGCCTCCATTGTCCCCATGCTTCGTGTATTGTTTTCCACGCAAGAATTTCAATTCAATATCGCTACGATCTGCCAAATGATTAACATCTAGTTTGAAGCTCAAGTTTGCACGATTCAGGGAATGAATGAATCTATGAAAAATAATTAAAAAATTTAAATCTCTATAGATAGATAAAAAGGAATAAACTGCTTATTAGTTTGCATACATTTTTTTTACATCTATTGCAAATTTTTTTAACCAATGTCTAGTGACTTTTATTATTTTACCTAAGGTTGTGTCTGAAATGTTCTTTACGCTGTTTATGCTCCAAATCATGAGCATAGACTTTCTTGTGCATGGACTTGAAGCGTTCAAAGCCAGCATCCACATGACCTTCATAGTTGTGAATGAATTCTTTCATAGGATTGAAAGTATATACATGTTGATCTCCAGGGCCAGGGAAACTGACACAGCTCGAATCTGCAAGTTCATTAAACACCAATTTTTAAAGTTTCAAATTTTTGTTTTTTAACAAAAAATTTTACTTACTTTCTTGTACTTGGAACACATCATCACTAGGTGATTCAAAAGAATACCAATCATACTCAAGATAATAATGATCGTAATGAGATCCTAGAAGAGAATTAAAACCACGCATTTCATATCGAACAGGAATAGGTTCCTTCATAAGAGGTGTTGAAGGAGATTTCTGAGGAGAAAAAAATCTCATGAATCTTTGTTGCATTAGTAGAATATTTACGAAATGAGAAGAAATGTTACCGCATAACGAATCCATAGTGTATATTTATTCTTCTTCTCTCCATAAGCTTCTTCCAATCGCCATTTTTCACAATTGATACCATTGATCATTTCTTCTCCAATACACTATGAAAGTTTAATGTATTATATTACTAATTTGAGATATTCATTTCTCATCATTATTTTCTCAAAAATTTAATCAATCACTTACTTCCATTTGGGTGGTGTCTGGAAGAATTGTTTGTGGCTTGATTTTCATCTCCTTAGTTCCATTTACTTGTAGACAAGTATCTAGATTTGAATTATTTTCATCTGTAACTGGTGCTATTTTGATGCTACTTCCATAAGATCCTTCACCGGAGAGTTGGTAAGTTTTTACCATACCTATTTGTTTTAAAAAATGAACGAAATTTTAAATTAAAACTACCAGGTCATAAACTTAGTAATGAAATTCAAAATTCTATAGTTTTTTTTAGCAGACTCAATGGAAAGAAATACATAATTACCTCCGTAGTAGTCAATTCTGCTACGACCACCTTTACCATCAAACCATACATAAAAGGGTTCTCGAATTTCTGCATAAGGAATGTATAATGTTCCTTTAGCAGTGTATGTATTGCTAAATACTGGAGCCTTCAATGGATTTGCAAAACAGAGGCCTGGAATGAATGTCAAATTGAAATAGAATATTACACGAATAAAAAATATTAATCTTGAGTCTGATTCAGCGTGAAGAATGCTTCTGTGTTTATCCGTTAAGTATATGATAAACCATGTTATCTACATACAATAAGAGATCATATGAAACTCACCACATAGCAGCAGAATACAGTTGAAAGTAAGAAGAGACATTTTTATTTTGCTTCTGAAAGAGAGAAGAATATTATATAATGAGTGGTAGACTCAAAAGATTCATGATAACCCTATCAACTAAGCAAAAAACTATTCCATCATCCATCACAAAGAAAACAGTCATGAGAATATAATTTCATGTTCTACCAGAGATAAATAAAAAATACTTTTAATTATCTTTTCATGTTTGAAGCTGTATTTTGTAAGAATTTCAAAATTATTTTCTTAATACGTGTACTTATGTGGATAAATTGAATTTATGAATTTTTGAATATCCAAAATTTAATTGAAGAGTGAACTATTTTTATTTCGCTCAATTGAAGAAAACAATAATTATTCTCAATAAAATTTAATATATATCAATTCATAGGCCAGAAAACAAAGAATTTCAAATTTCCATTGTGTGCAGAGGATGACACCTAGTTTTTGTAATAAAGAAAATCACGCGACAATGACTCAATCATAAGTGGCAGGATGCTCCAAAGCAAATGAGCAACGGTAAAGATCAGAAGAACAACAAAGGAATTGCGTTGAATCTTACCCCCGAGTCCCAACTCAATGGAGAAGCTCGGCTCGACTGTTCGGCTTGGAAACCGTCTTCTGCCGAGAAGTAAAAGGCGCACCGATTATAGTCTTCAAGCCGCACAACACAAGCTTAGCGACTGAATCTGCAGCGGTCAACGCGCAAAAACAGAGTCACGGACGCTATCACACACATGCGCGCGACGCGGCTCCGTTTTCGTGTTTATGTTTGGCTTTTTTTGTGCCGCGCGAGCGTCGGGCATGAAATAAATCTGTGTCGATGAACTCGACGGTCGACGCGCATGAAATTTTCGCATGCCAAAGCGCGAGCGCAACGCCAAAACGGTTGTTTCTGTAACTGCATCGATGGTGTAGAAGTTTCAAAATTTTCATTATAGAAGAAACGAATTTTATATACAATGAGCCTTGCTTGATATTATATATTGATTCCACTCTCACCAAGCGTTATCGGCAAAGGAATGCAAAAAAGTGCCAACGGAAGTATATACTCGTCACTCGAAGTCTCGGTTTACAAAATTAACCGCTTGTTGAATATGTATTCGGTGAATCCGTTATCTCAATGCAAAACGAAACTATATACACACACTGATAAGAAAGATGTGAGATGCGTGGGCAACGAAGATAGGAACGAATATATATATATATATATATATATATATATATATATATATATATTATATAGACGTATCCGCATTGGAGATTATAATAATACAGCCGAGACGATTAACTGCGAATAATCTTCACCACATGAAACAATTCGCTAATGCGAACTCGCTAAATACTTATATCTTCTTTGGATTATGCTAATATTTATAGCTTTGAGTATTACAATATATTGTAAAATCAATATTATTATACTTTTAGTTTATATGCGTATCGTGTTCATACAAAGTAAAGCCTCTTTTTTGATTTTTCCAAGTCATGATCTTTCAGTTTTGGGGGAAGCAGAGAGATATCTTGTCTTTTACACAACTCGTGGATGTAGAGATATCAGTAAACAAAGTTCAATATCAAGAGATGAGCAGTGTTTTTGTAATGATCACTAAAATCTCACTATTCTCTTCAATGAAATATTAAAACTACGCAATTTTTTAGGAAAATAATTAAGCAGAGTTTTAGTATGTCTCAAAAGACTAGAGTCATAAATCTTTATAAAACAGTAAGTGAAATATAGCTATCAATTGAACTATATTAATATAAGTATGTAAGAATTCATAATACACAATGGTTCTAGACGAGGTTTATTCGATAACTCTGATCAGGTTCAATTCTTAGATACATGTTGGAATCTCCTTTAATATGTATTTCTTTATGAGAATTATATAATTTACAAATTCATTTTTCAGCTCCTGTATATGGGAAGGGACTATCCAAAAGGCTTTGATTATTTTCGAAGTAGACTAAAAAAAGTCTTTGATAAGAATCGAAAAGAAACTGACCCAGATAATATTGAAAAGATGATCGCTCATGGAAATTTTGTTATAAAAGAATTGGAAGCCTTGTACATGTTGAAGAAATACAGAACACTGAAGAAAAGATATTACTAATTATAAATAAGTGTTTTTGTGAGAATAAATATATAACTATTATTTCATGTTCAAATTGAATTTTGTGATATTTTGAAGTGTTCACAGAAAAATTGTACATAAGTGTAACTTATAAAAAATTATATTTCTTATGAATATAAATTATACCAGGAGAATAAAGCAATATATTTATCCAAGATACTTTTCGTCGTATATTTCCTACGTCGAAGCAATCATCCAGCCCAGCCCTAAACAGTGTATACTGGTGTATACTTGACAGTACTGGATCAGCTGTTCGGCTGCACGACACGTAAACATAACCTAAAAATGTTATCATTCAATTTTCACACTAGTAGTTTGACATGGTAACCAATATTGTTGGTTGATAATTGAGACTACACATCATTTATACTCTTTAACATTCATAATGGCTGTTTGTGTCGCGGTAATTGGTAAAGATGTGAGTAATTTTTGAGATTTATTAGTATTATTTAAGGTTAGCAAAATAGACTATTATTCATCAAGTTTTTATAAATTTTGATTGCCTGTCACAGTCATATGAACATTCACTCTCTTACATATAACATCCATTCGGTTTTTTTCCTATTCTTAGAATTCTCCAAAATATATCAAGTGCACCGATGAATCAAGTGCTCTACAATTCCATTACAAGGTTCATACTTCAATTGATATTGTTGAAGAAAAATTGAACATTGGAAATAAAATGGCATCAGATGTTAGAGAACTATTTCTAGGGATGCTATATTCAACAGAGGAATATAAAATGTAAGTTTTTTTTATGAATTGTTCCTGTTTGGGTAGAGAAGTTATCGTGATAAATGAACTTTATTCATACTTTTGTATTTTTCAGATTTGGATATGCTACAAACACTAAAATAAAATTTATAATTGTTCTACAATCCTCCAATGCCACACTTAGAGACAATGAAGTTAGAATGGTGAGATCTATGAGTTGTCATAATAATCTTGTTATTTTTTATCATTTAGTCATATTCAACCTATATAATTTATATATTGATTGTAGATGTTCAGGAAACTTCATATTGCATATGCTAATGCAGTTAGTGATCCATTCTACATTCCTGGTGATCAAATTCAATCTAAGCACGTAACATTTTTTCCTCTTAGAATTGGTTAAAAGAATCAATCTTTAAAAATCTATCCATACTTATTTTCTTTTTCAGGACATTTGATTCCGCTGTTATGGATATAATGGGTTTGTTGAATGAGGATAAGAAGATGTTGAAATAGTGAATTTATTGTGACATATGTATATACAATGGAAATGAGTAATGTATTTAAGATTTTTGATCTATTTAAGTATTATGTAAGAATTATTAGTATTAAGAATTTAATTCTAATGTTCAACATAGATTTTCTATAATATAATTAGGGAGAAAACATTTGAATGTCAGGTCTTATCAATAGAGAAGAATTTTATTCCAACAGAACTATTTTGAAGAAACTTGTTACTTTTTGAACATTTCCTGGAGAAATCGAATAAGATGTCACTTTAGATTAAAAACTTGATCAGGGATTACATACACACGACAATATCGATTAAATTTTGAATTTATTCAAATAACTTATCAACAGCTTTGATGAAAAAAAACATTTTCAAAAACCAACTTTTCCCTATTTATCTTCTTCCTTGGGTTATTTTATCGATTTCTTATTTGAATGATTAGAAATAAGAGATTTATATTGTAAATTTTCGATATATTTCCTGAAGATTGAAATTCATATCACAATTACAATTTTTAGAAATTGATTTTTTCTGGAAAATAGACTTCTAACATTTTGATTACACGATCAATCAAAAATAGATCGAACATACCGAGCCCCTAACGGTGAATACATCACGTAAACGCATGCGTGCGTGGTGACTAATCTAACTGCTTTGCACGCAAGAGTTCGAAGAAAATAGCGCGTTCGACGCATCTTTAACACGTAAGGAAAATGAGAGGAACTGCTGCGATTATTGGAAACAATCTTGGTTTTACCAATAAAGAGAGTCAGCGGTCAGCTAACTGTGAGAAGTTTTAATTGTTCTGTGATTTTATATATCCAAAAAAAAAATTTCAATGTATCCAATAATTTTTTTCTAATAGGTTCCTTTTGGCCTCAATAGTAAAAATAAAATTCTCAATAGTCAAGTTGTCCCAGTTTACACATATTTTAACTCCTTGGCATCTTTTCATTTTTTAGAATAATTTTCCGGGTTGTATAGATAGTATAAACATGTTTCTTATTCAATGTCTTGGCGCACTGATTTTCCTACAATTTTCCTGGAATATTCACGTAAGATTAAAAAAAGGTGTTCTTGACAAATCCATGAAACTAACTAGGGGCAGAGTTTTGCAAACTCACTGATCACATTTGAAATTAATCAGCAGCGAGAAGATTATTAAATTATACTAATGCGGGAAAACTTCACGATTTACTGTATGTATGTATGTATGTATACTCAAAGGACGTATTTTGCCGCGTGGTAGTTTTTCCGACTCTAGCGTTTCTATTTACAATACTTCTTTATTAATCGAGGTTGAAAGTGAGTGTATGACGATTTTTAAAATTTTAACTGGTTTTTAACTTTGACTGGGTTTAGTCAAAATTTCCGATTAGAGATTAATCGATTTTATACAGCATTTCGATAGTATAATATTAAAATGTAGATATGTGTGATTGCATGAATTTATATACCAGTAAATTATTCATTAAATTGGGTAAAATATTCATGCCAATGCTTAAGGATGTTCTGGCTACACAGTCATTCCCAAAAGTTAGGTAAATCAGTAAAACGTATTTGAAGAGCGTGCGTTCTGCAACAGATGTTTTCGTATGTGATATGAATAACCGTATCCATAGCTGTATGGAGAATTTTAAGCAGCGTAACATCACATTTGAGCTCGTTTTAATAAGCACGTCTTAAACTTTTGAATCTGATTATCCTTCAAGTTATGACTTATCCCCCACTGGGAGAATGAAAAACTATTGATAACTTGTTCCACAACCAACCCAGGCATATGATCTCTGCATATATCCAATTATTGGATATTATTCTCTCGTTTTTAAAAATTTCTTCAGATTGTCACTATTCTTTCCATACTTTTCACATAGATTAGAACATGAAAATACTCGAATTTCACGAAACTCCATAAGAGTGCATGTAAATCAAAGTGCTCATATCTTTTTAACCAGCCAACCAGGCTTTCTCAAATTTTGGCTACAACTATTATATCACAAAATATGCTAATGTATGTACGAAGTTTCAAGTATTTTTCACTATTTTCATTTGTAGCCAGAACATCCTTAAAACAATTCTATATTCATTGAATTTTTTTCCTTTCAATCTAAGAATCATCCCTTTTTTGAAATTTCTGAATATTTTGCATCTTTTATTATTATCAAGAATTATATTTACATTTACAGTTGAATTCGATATTGAAAAAAGTGACTGAGTCTTATTTAACTCCTAACAAACATTATTCTGAGTTTACATATGTCAAAACTAGATTGTATAATTGTATGGCTTCCCGGATGTTTTCCTTGATCCTAAGTAATTATCTTAATTTTCCTAAAATTGTCGACTTGTGACGTCTCTAGATAACCAATAAGAATCGAACTTTGAAATTGTTGGACATCATAATTGCATACCTGAATAAAGTCTAAAGTAAAAAAAGGGAAACATTTTTGTGTACGAAGAAGTGCGATTTTTTGAAACGGGTTTAATGAAAAAATAATGAATACATATAAAGATATGAGCTATTCTCATGAAAGCTTCAATTTTTCATGGCGAAAATTTGGAAATATCTCATTCATCATCTTGGAATTGTTTTGTTCTTTTATTATATTTTTCGGTACTAACAGAAGCAAAAACTAGTTGTGCGGCATATATCTGTAATCAGTTTTGGGCAAAATTCACGAGCTGTGGATTCGATCCCAGAGTCCAAAGTGCCAAACTTATCATCACCATTCGATTGTTGGCATGATTGTTTACATGAGAAACCGATCGATGAGCGCGATCTAAACGACATTCTCAACCTGTTTTTTAGTACTTTTGATGAAACCCGTGAAAATCTTTGGACACAATATAAGTGAATAAGATTTGCACTAATAATCCAAAAAACAGTAAGTTGCAACAAAAAAACTTGAGAGTATCAATTTGAGAAGAATTCAGTCTGAACTACGTCAGTTATACTGTTTTGGATGGCAAACAGTTTTTTTGCCATCCAGAATAGTGACTGACGTAGTTTCTTTTCAAAATGTTGAAAACATGCTAGAAAATACAGGTTCCGTGAGAAGAACCCACGTATATGTTCGATTTGATTGATTGGACAAATTAGTTACATGAATATTGCATCAAGAAGTATTGTCTATCGAGACTAGAGATGATTACTCGTTATCTGGATCATACAACAATACAAACATAGGAGACGCTGAAACTTATCCGATTATGCTTGGCTCTTATACTCCAACCTGTTTTGGAATCCACTTGTTCAAACGTAGCAACTTGCTTTCATGAATGAAGCAAATGATAATTTATGAAGCACATACGCAGTCATTTCAAACAAGCGCAATTTCATAGTTTAAAATCTATAAGTTACCATGATCAGTAGATTTTTTGAGAAAATGATAACGAACGACTTCACTCGAAATGTTCGGAGTAATGCTTTATAACTGAAAAGTTCATATCTATAGCTTTGGACATTGTTTCTGATCAATATCTTCATGTAAGAAAATGATTTCATTCAATTAACAGTCAATTTACTAACTAGGAGACCACTTGGGATGTGGGTCACCAATCTTGACCAAAATTTTTTTGGTGTTTACTTGTGGCAAGAATAGAGTGTATCCAAAATTTTAGGGTCCAACGCTCCCAAACTTCCAAGATATTAATTTATGTATTTTAGTTAAAAACACTGGTCTCGTCCCAAATGACAATATGTCATCTGAGACGTATTTCTCTCACTGCACTACGCTTTCACTGTTCTCTTTGAGGACCCCATCATATTTTATCCTGAAAAACATATAGAAAGAGTAAATAACGTGTATACTTAACAAATCTTACTTCCATGTCTTACTCACATAGAGTGATACATGCAATATGTGAAAAAAATCAACGCTAATCAACTTTTCATCCTGTTCTTGGATACTGAATCAATAACAACATGTATATAAGCACAAAGACCACAAATGTAGTATCATAAGACAACAATTCTGTCAGACTTGATTTTTATTCATGGAAACTTCAATTCTAAACATATGCCGACCAATATCATACTATAACACACACATATTGTTATTGCTCTAGTATCCAAGCCCAGAGTGAAAAGTCGATAAGCGTTGATTTTTTCATATATTTCATGATTTACTCTATGTGAGTAAGACATGGAAGTCAAATTTGTTGAGTATACACATTATCTACTCCTTTTATATGTTTTTGAGGATAAAATGTGATGTAGTGTTCAGTGAGAACAATGAAAGTGTAGTGCAGTGAGGAAAATACGTCTCAGATGACATATTGTCATTTGGGACGAGACCAGCGTTTTTAACTAAAATACATAAATTAATATCTTGGAAGTTTGGGAGCGTTGGACCCTAAAACTTTGGATACACTCTATTCTTGCCACAAGTAAACACCAAAAAAATTTTGGTCAAGATTGGTGACCCACATCCCAAGTGGTCTCCTAGTAAGTCAAATCAATTTGTTTGCTCGTAAAATATATTGGCATTAATCTTATACTGATAATCACAGGAAATGAGATAAGTTGATCGCTTCTGGAGATTTGACTAATTCTCTGATAATTGTCGAAATTTTATGATGCAAAAACGTAATTCATAACGAATCTTTTAATCAACCGAGGTACATACTTGATGTTTTCTTGAGACATGCCGAAACTTGTGGAACACAGGTAATCAAAGTTCTTGAATTACAAATAATCATTTTCCATGTGATGTGGTAATCTCATTATATAGCGATTATGTCATGGGAACATCAATAATGAATAAATTTAGATAAACAATTGTGAGAAATTTTCAGTAAAGCTACTTAAAAATTATTGTTTGATGTTCAGCAACTATAAAATCTTAGTTCTAATTCTTACTTTGTTCGACGTGATTATTTTGTTCTACATGTTATTTTTTTGCTATCATGATGGAGATATTAGAAACCAACCGTAGTGATTTTAAGCGAGTTCAAATTCAAAATACGAGATATGTTTGCATACCGATTCCAATAGAATAAAATAATACTAATCCAGTAATTTAGATCGTTATTTGAGCTATATAGATTATTGAACAATCAAACGAATAAAAGTATTAAAAAACAAAAGTTCTTCCGATCGTTCTTTCAATAGACTTCAATTTTCATGATAATACACTCACTTGACTAATGATAATTATTATATATGATACATATGTACGGCGATAAGTGTTTGATGAAACTAATCGCAATTTATCAAAATTTCTCGCAAAAATCTTGAATAGTATTACAGCTTATTCTGTAATACATTCCTCTGGAACAAAATTCCTCTTTTATCTCAAATGACTTGCATTCGAATTGATTAGAAAAAATGACAAATTATAAGTATGCTAGATTGTGGATGAATTCATTGATCCAGTTTCCTAATATTGAAATACTTTGTTTCGACGTTTCGAGGATTTTTTCTATCCTTTTTATCTAATAGTTACGCGAATGTGATATAATATCCTCTACCCTTTACCAAGAGGTCGGTGACCGTGAAAATCAACGCCGTATTGCAGAAACCTCTTACTCAAACACAACCTCCAAGATTGAAAGTAGATTTCCCATGATATTATATATTATGTGACTGTATTCTAGTCAGTTGTGGCCGGAGCGAAGGATATAGGAAAAGTCCTTGGAAAACTTATATTGAATTAATTACATTACTCCTAAGCAGGATCAATAAACTCGTTTTTGGAATTTCAATAGTTTTGTTTCGCATTAACTTTAAGAAGTATGTATGTACATACTTTGCATAATAAATATGTGTATCGAATCACATCGCTACAATGACGTTGAAACAGTTTTTTTGTTACATCTATTTCAATATGCATAAGTTCCCGGATTCAATTAAAAGAAGTACAAAAAGAATTTCTCATATACTCAGGCATCGCCTATAATACACATATCATGTTTTATTTTTTGGCCACTTTAACCCCAGTTTACAGAGGGCCTGAGTAGCTCTCCTAGCCATCTTCGTATTTCAGAGGCATTTTTGACACTAATTAAAATTCATACCCATTAAATTATCTCCAGAATAAAAACTGCATCTGAAATCATCTGGATTTTCCGGAAAATTGTATCTCAAGGTCATTCGAGATTAGTCGCGTGCTTGAAACTCTGGTTTCTAACCTTAAAATTGATGAAACGAGAATTCCACTCGTTGCAACCTGCACTTTTCCAATTCCGAAAGTTGCATGATTTTCAAGATGAGTACAACGTGTAGGGTCAAAAAATAGTCAGAATCCTCTTTCTTCCTCAAAACGTTGATAACTCTTTCAAAATAGCTATTAAAAGGTAATTGAATAAGTGCTATTCTAATATTTTATCAATTACTATTGTTAAACATTGGCGCGCTAAATTACGGTTCATCCTTTCACATGAAGATTAAAATATTTACATAATAGATGTAACTGTTGAATGTTATATGATCAACTTCAATATCGAATAACATATTTTTCGACTTTCAAAACTGGTGAGTAAAAATGTGCTGTATTAAGAAACTTCAACTCACCAGGAAAGTCGGCACGACCTTTGCGTCATCGATCAAGATGATACTTTGTTAAATGGTTCATGGGTACCCTAATAGCTTACAATATATACATCCACAAAATCTACCGATTCTATTTCCCTGAGATGTTCCATCAATTCATCCGAATTCATATACATTTAAAACACGTTAAACGTCTACATAATACCAACTATGCATAAGAATCACCGAGTTGTACTTATCAAAATAATCATAAGATTGAGAGACTGTATACAGATATACTATTGATCGAATAGAGCATGAAATATTCGAGAATTATAGATATTCTTTTCATTCATTTCGTCATTTCAAAGCGAATTTATTCATGCAGTAGAAACAATTGAAGACAATGTAAGTGATGGAAAAGTGTAACCAGGAAAATGTTATGTTATTAAGATTGTGGAGAGGTTACACTTGTGAATGCTAACTTATCTATTTTCAACTCATCGGGTTATATTCACGGTCAATAAAAAAAAATGTCATTCGTCAAGTATTTCAAAACGAATCTTCACCCAGAATTGTCCGGGATTATATATGCCACGGCCATTAAATCTTCCAGTACGAAATAATATTTTGATGAGGTTTCAAGATAGACCTTTTTAATCAAGCCTGTATTGTACTGGGTAATATTATTGACGCAATTAAGGGTGTGCGAGAGAAACGGAATGCAGACGTGCAAAAAGTTGATCAATAACACGGAATTTTTCAGATAATGCTGAACTGTTAAAATAGATTGAATTATACTAAAAACATAATTAAACTAATCACGACCAATCAACAAATAAATCAATCCATTCGCTGTACAAAAACTAATTCTTGTAAAAAGTGCGGCTCGAGTATGGCTGTAGTGAAGTTTTAGGACGGCCATGAATCTAAGGTACGACGAAAATGCCGTGCCCAGATAGATTTCAAATGTATGAGCTAAAACGACGCACATCCGCGTATTCTCCAAATTTGAAAAAGTAAATCACTGAAGATGAAACTTTCATCGTTCACGCGATGTGTACTATTTTAAATTAGAGCTTGCGCTTTTTCATCTCCGGGGGATCACCTCTCCGGACACTCCTCGAGAAGCCCGAAAAGCAGACCACGAGAACCGCGATATCGCGGGACGGCCAGGGTGGTTTATAATCACATCGTGTATACGTAACATCGGTTTGTCCCATAAGCTCGCGGCACTTGGCCACTGCTACGGTTGCCCCAAACCCTTCTTCTTCTTCTTCTTAGGTAATTGGTTTATTGGCACCGAGGTGGGGATGCCCCAAACGCGTCAGCCCGCGAAATATAATTGCGCACGCTTGTCAAAGCATTTATCCGTGTCCCATATATAGACATTCGAGTCGCTGGGATTTACCGGTTTTTTTTTGGTCGTTCGGACGAACTCGCCGGCTGGGCACACGCGTGGCCTCGCGCTCCTATCATCTCTTCTCTCGATTGTACATATCAACAAGAGATGTTGGCGGATAAGCGCGGCGCGCACTGTTTGGTGGAGTAGGGGTTCGTCGTTGGCATGAGCGATGTACTACTGCGAAACCGCGGCGGCGGCGGCGGCTGACGTCAAGTGTGTGTGTGTGTGTGTGTGCGCGCGTTGCGGGAAAAACTAAGCGCGCACAGAAGCGATCGCGGTACTTTGGTATATAAGAAAGCCCGTCGGTTTGGCGGGCTCATCGAGGTGCTACCGGACTGCAGCAGAGGATGGCTCCGCTGGTGCCACTGCTCCTCGTGGGCCTGCTCGTGTACGTCGCGTTCCGCGTGTACGCCCGCTACAAGCTGAACTACTGGAGGCGCCGGGGCGTCGAGCAGCTGGCCGACTCGGACCTCGTGTTCGGCGACTTCAAGGAGGCGATGCTGTTCCGGAGCGCGCCCGGCTGGCACCTGGGCCACCTGCACCGCAACGCCCCCAGCAGCGACGCGCCCCTCCTCGGCTTCTACATCTTCCACAAGCCGTGCCTCCTGCTGCGCGACCCCGAGCTCATCAAGCAGGTCATGATCCGCGACTTCGACAACTTCTCCGACCGGCACTTTGCCGGCTCCCAGCAGAAGGACAGCATCGGCATGAAGAACCTCTTCGGCCTCAAGAACCCCGCGTGGAAGTACGTCAGGTCGAAGATCACGCCGACCCTCACGAGGGGCAAGCTCAAGCAGATGCTGCCCCTCATGATGCAGACCGGCCAGCCGATGATGCAGTTCCTCAGGGACCAGGGCATCGACGCCGACTCCGAGAAGCTCGTCGACGCCCAGGAGCTCAACTACAAGTACACCACCGACCTCATAGCCAACGTCGCCCTCGGCACCCCCATGGACTCCTTCCACTTCCCCAACCAGGAGTTCACCAAGTGCGGTACGCATCTCCCCGCTCTTGCATATATATGGGTCAATTCGTTATCGCGCGTCGCCGATTTTGTTTATTCGCTGCTTTTCGATCCAACCCAATCACATTGTCACGCGCTGGCCAATTTCACCTTGGATCCCGATTGATAATCGCCCGAATCCGATCAATCGAAAGGTTAACGCAATCATTTTGGGACGAGGGGGTGGCGAATGACGATCAAGTTTTTTCGAGGGGCGATCCTCATTTCGGTATACTATTTCATCGGTGTATTTTACCGACCATCGCCTCTCGGACTTTCTTATATACGTATTGACCGAATTTATTTCAACTCAAAGTACCCGATCTTGCAGTCTTGCTTAGGTTTAAGATTAAAAAACATCGTCCAGTGCCGTACAGTTGTTCCGTGCCTGCAACACTTCCGTTGATTTTGGGTGCTTGAATTCTCGAGAGGAAGCTCAATTGTATACTAGACAATTTCATCATCCTATCTTTGAAGAACGTCAGATCGGCTGACTCACAGACTGCTCTGCATTGAGATCGGTTTTCCTTATGCGAATTTTATCACCTAAATATTTGCAAATGAATTAGTTTGTTTTTTTTTCTTTTGATGCACGTGTGAGAACCGGTTCGAGGGACTAATGCACTTGATATGCGCAACGTACATACGTGTATGAAAATTAAATAATACTCGCTTATCCGTTCGTTTCATTGATCTCAGCTGTTCCACGTGCGACTGATCAGGCTTCCGAAGCGATTAATCAATTTAATGCAATGTGTTGATGATTTTTTCAAATGTTTTTTCTTTCCAGTGTATCAGTTCTTCCATGGATTCAAGCGAATGGTCGCTTTGGTTACTGTATTCTTCATGCCCGAATTAGTCGAACTTTTCGGGCCCAGTATGCTGTTCAATTCGTCATTCGTCAAAAAAGTCTTCTGGAATGCCGTTGACAGCCGAGAGAAAAACGGGGAGAAGAGAGGGGATTTCATAGACTCGTTGATTCAGCTGAAGAATGGTGAACAGAATCCGGATTACAGTAAGTCTATCAATCATCGTAATATCAGTGCAAGTGTGTCGTAACTTCCAGCGTTGATTCAATGCGTTCATTCATGTGTTTATGATTTTTTATTTCAATGAAAAGTATGTCATTCAACGTGAATTTAATTGTAACTCGACTTTAAATCTCACACATGGCTTATTTTTATCAATTGACTCCATATATAGATTCTTTAATTTTCCATCGATAAAATTTGATAAGAGCATCTATCACCTGAGTTGAATGTCTCGCTGACAACAAGAAATACCGACAATAATTGATACTTCCAACCACATGTAGATTTTCAAATGTGTCAAACGGTACGTTTTGAAAGATTAATCGTTGGAATGATTACGTATTGAAATGAGTCAAAATTAATTATTTTCTAATCAAAATTAATCTGTTATTGTCCGCCTCAATCAGCTTGAGATTGCCTCGATACCGGCTTAATGCGTATTCTCGATCAGTAATACGATGGTTATTTTTCCCAGGTTTTATGTGCGAGATACTATGTTTACGAAAACCATTCAGCTGCCAAGACAGGCGTCAAGTTTTCTCGCGATATGCCACAACTGCACTTGCTCGCGAAAAATATTGATTTGGTTTTATTCGTCCAGTATCTCTAATGCTTGAAACTGATCAGTTTCTCCTCAATCAGAAGAAAGTAGTCGTAACTGAGAAATAATTCCAGCTTTAGAACTAGAACGAAAAATAGAGGATTGAATCGAAAGGAACGAATTAATATTACGCGTTGCGGTCGTGAAATTTCGAGCCGTCCAAACAGTTTACGAGTTCGTTCGCCCCGTTACCTCGTTCGAATTTCCAAACAACGGCTCGACGTAATCTCATTACAGAGTTCGAGGGGGACAATCTGCTGTTTCAATCGGGCACCTTCTTCTCGGGCTTCGAGTCGAGCTCGACAACGACTTCATTCACGCTCATGGAGATAGCCGCTCACCCTGAGATCCAAGAGCGCGCGCGCCAAGACATCGAGAGAGCGATAGCGAAGCACGGCATGACTTACGAGGCGTTCAACGACATGAAGTACCTCGACCAGTGCCTCGCCGAAGGTGTCAGGCTGCATCCTCCAGTTTCCACAATCGACAGATACACCAGACAAGACTACAAGGTGCTCCTCGTGCAATACTTTTTTTCTCAATGCGACTTCAGATTTGGGTCATTTTAACCGATTGTTCAATACAAAGTGGACGGAGGCTTGAATTGAGAGAAAAAAAAAGGGAATTTTTTTGGACGCATAATAGCTGCTTTGATTTATTGGGAATGAGGAGCTTGACAATCGACTTGATGCCTTTTATCCCGTGTTTATAGTTCCCTGGTACAAATATCGTTATCGAGAAGGGAACTCCCATCTACATTTCTCTCTACGGGATGCAAGAGGATCCAAGATTCTTCGAGAAGCCCGCAGTTTTTGACCCAGAAAGATTTGCAGATGACAGCAAAGTGCCCGACGCTTACATACCTTTTGGCATCGGACCAAGGATGTGTGTTGGTGAGTAGTCATGTTTGATAATGGAGCAGAATGAAACGTTTTGTGACATAGCTATCCGATCGGTTCATCATCGCCTGTTGTCTCGGATAGTCCGGAATAAAAGCGACGGGCATGTAATCATTGCGGTGAAATTTAACAATCTCCGACGATAGATACACTTCGATCCGAGATTTATAACGATTCTGAGCATTTTAAAAATTATGCTTGCAGGAATGAAGGTGGGCCAACTGCACGCAAAAGTAGTTATAGCAATGATCCTGCGAGAATACAAAGTAACGCAGCGACCAGAAAATAAAATGGTTCTGGATCCAAGATCAACATTCACTGCGGCTGCGGATGGGATTAAACTTCACTTCCAGAAGATCGCAAAATAATGATTATTACTTTAGATATTAACTCGCATATGTTCATCGTTATCATATCAATACTTATTATTTTCATATAATATGCATGCGCGTAATTTATAAATAACGGTTACCGAAATTCAGCTTTGACTAAAATAATTGTGTAAATAATAAATTTTGTACAAAAATAAGTGTAAATAAAGTGATTTCGTTCATAAAATACGTTGAAGGTTTGTTTGATATGTTTTGATTCTTAAAAGTATGAACATCGTCTTTAATTTTCAAGTAACGGTGTTTTTTTAAGATTTTCAAGTAACAGGTTTTTTCCAAGTTCGATTAAAAAAATTAACACGAGCGCATTCTCTCATGCATAACCGTAGGATGAAGAAACATTCAATATACGTTGATACAGTTGATTTCATTCTCGATAAGAATTTAACTCGTAGCGTGGGCTCTACTTTGAGTTGTAATGATCATACTAAGAATATTTAGTTTGCTTGATGGATTGTAAACGCTCATGGCTTTGAAATAATATCAACGATATTTTACGTGGCATGTTCAAATTTGAAAAAAAGTCAGAAAACATTCAGAAAATAATAGTGCTACTTTGTTTCAATGGCCTTATTCTCAAGATCAATCGATAAAATTGTCAGATTTTCATAAGTACATAAAGTTTTTTATGAATTTTGATTTTTGTGATGATTTAAGACGCCGATGCTCAAAATGAATCGCCGATGCTGTCTTCAAAAAATGGATCTTAGACTGCATATTTTGATACTATTCGATTATATTGCACTAATAGAAACTTATATAGCTGTATAATCTCTGAAGAGATTTCAAAAGCTTTAAAATAATAGAAAAAAAAATAGAAACTTATATCTCAACACGTAGATAAAGAAACATTTAGGATAAATCACATTATCCTACCACGAACGCCGTCGAATGATGGAATGGATTTGTATGTACACTTGAATAATATAAACCATGCTATTATCCTCAAAATATGGTTGAGTATATAAAATGCATATCGAATATCAAATACTGTAATTATTTTCTGGAGTTGAGTATTATTATCTATTGTAATACAGAGATTGAGGAAAAATCTGATTCCTTAAAATGTGATTGAAATGAAAAATAATAATTTATTGTCATTATTATATTACAAAGTGATTTAAAGAAAAGTTTTGAAAAGATCGAAAAATTATCAGAAACTAAGTTTTTTCTTTTTTCTATGTTTGTTTCCAAGTTTTATCCCGTGTTCCAAAAATCATTTTCAGAAAAGAACATACATATAACTATAACTCTTTCAAATATTGTAAACAGATGGAATAAAATATGAATTACGAAATGTATAAAATGTGGACATGAATTCAAGATTAATAAATAAATGAAGCAAACAAGCCCATATACTTTATGTTGAATATGTAAACATATTCATTTTTTATTCAAAATCTTCGTACAAAATGTAAAGTTCATGAATGCCGGATTATTCATTTTTACTTTTTACCCTTGTATTCAGGGTGGTTTGGGTTCAGCTGATTTCCATGGTTGTCAAGATCAGCCTTATCTCCTGCCCCTTGATACCCTTTAGGCTGATTGCCTTGCTGATTGTCCTGGTTTGGATTCGGCATCTGTAAATACACAAAATATTATTGTATATGTCTAAATTTCATACAATTATTGGAAGAGGTTGTCGTTAACTTTAAACAGGCGAACAATCACTTAGAAATCAGAAATTCAGAATGAATATAGTTTCAAATGTGTCTTATGGGAGCACCCAAAAGTCAAAAATCATTTTGGAAAGTTTCACTGTGACAGTTAATAAACTCTCCTAGTAAGCGTGAGATTTAATTTGTTGCATATGCGGTACATCTTTCCTTCCATACAATTTAATGAAATTATACGCAGGTGATTCCACGTGAACTATTTATCATATTCTTCGAGTCTTATATATTTAATCAACGAAATTCGCGTTTATTCACGAAGTATAGTAAAAAATCTAACGGAATTAATTATTCAAGTGTAGAATATGAGGGTATGGTTAAAATATGGGCATGAAAACTTGGGATTCTAAATGCCGGCATAGCATTTGGGCTCATGAATAACTAGAGACCGCAGTAAGCAGTAGTATTAAAATTAGCAGTATTGAAATTCAATGGATGATGAACTACAGTGAGAATCGCGGATTGAAATGAATTATCCGGGATCAAGTCAAGAAATTTCACGTTTAATTCAGCAATAATTCAAAATTTACTTCTCGTGTTGGTCACTTTGGGCACTTAGCAATGGATAAGATATTTGTTATTATACTCACTTTGAAGATTTGGTTAAGTTAATCAATAGCTTGAGGAATAACACGTGGACTGGTACTGACAGTTCCTTGCTAGGCTGGTTCTGTACTTTTGTGCCCAGCGCTGCACAGCTTACTATTTATATAGGGAGTACGCGGACAGGAAGGAAGGAAACTACATAAGGCGGGGACTCCCAAAGTGTCGTCATCTGGGCTATATACAGGGCTTATTATTGGCTAAAGGAGAGATGATACCGTCAAGTGAGTAGCCAATCGTATTCCGAAAGCCACACTCCCCCCGTCTTCTTATATCCACAGGGCACAAGCGTATATCATATGTCGCAGGTTGTACGCATATATAATATGTACAAGCTTAGAAAAGACTCATCTCAACAGAAGGACTGATTTAAGTTTTTGAGATTTCTTTACGTCGTAGAATCTACGTGTGGTAAATTTCCCCAAATAGAATTAATATTCATAACTTGCATGAATTATTAAGTTATAAATATTTTTGGAATTTGTACCTATTGTTTCGGAAATGCGTGATGATACTGATATCAAATGAGGATTTCAGGAACAGTCTTAACTCTCGAGTTGGTTTTGAAATCATACACCAAAATTATCATTGATTTGAAGTACTTATCAATTTCGAGAAGTTCTGAATTTCAAGTTTCTGAAAATTTCGGTAGACTCAATACTCCCAATATAATTAACGATTATTGAGCAGCTCCCACCTACTTCATTACATCATCCTCCAATTCATAGGCCATATTGAAATACCAAAATCATTCATGAGCAGAGCAATGTACTCATTAGTAATAATAAATAACATAATAATAAAGAATCGTTTTATAAATAAATATGATATGATAATCTCGAATCGATTGTCTTTGCAAAGCTTTCTCGAAATTGATAAGTACTTCAAATCAATGATAATTTTGGTGTATGATTTCAAAACCAACTCGAGAGTTAAGACTGTTCCTGAAATCCTCATTTGATATCAGTATCATCACGCATTTCCGAAACAATAGGTACAAATTCCAAAAATATTTATAACTTAATAATTCATGCAAGTTATGAATATTAATTCTATTTGGGGAAATTTACCACACGTAGATTCTACGACGTAAAGAAATCTCAAAAACTTAAATCAGTCCTTCTGTTGAGATGAGTCTTTTCTAAGCTTGTACATATTATATATGCGTACAACCTGCGACATATGATATACGCTTGTGCCCTGTGGATATAAGAAGACGGGGGGAGTGTGGCTTTCGGAATACGATTGGCTACTCACTTGACGGTATCATCTCTCCTTTAGCCAATAATAAGCCCTGTATATAGCCCAGATGACGACACTTTGGGAGTCCCCGCCTTATGTAGTTTCCTTCCTTCCTGTCCGCGTACTCCCTATATAAATAGTAAGCTGTGCAGCGCTGGGCACAAAAGTACAGAACCAGCCTAGCAAGGAACTGTCAGTACCAGTCCACGTGTTATTCCTCAAGCTATTGATTAACTTAACCAAATCTTCAAAGTGAGTATAATAACAAATATCTTATCCATTGCTAAGTGCCCAAAGTGACCAACACGAGAAGTAAATTTTGAATTATTGCTGAATTAAACGTGAAATTTCTTGACTTGATCCCGGATAATTCATTTCAATCCGCGATTCTCACTGTAGTTCATCATCCATTGAATTTCAATACTGCTAATTTTAATACTACTGCTTACTGCGGTCTCTAGTTATTCATGAGCCCAAATGCTATGCCGGCATTTAGAATCCCAAGTTTTCATGCCCATATTTTAACCATACCCTCATATTCTACACTTGAATAATTAATTCCGTTAGATTTTTTACTATACTTCGTGAATAAACGCGAATTTCGTTGATTAATATATAAGACTCGAAGAATATGATAAATAGTTCACGTGGAATCACCTGCGTATAATTTCATTAAATTGTATGGAAGGAAAGATGTACCGCATATGCAACAAATTAAATCTCACGCTTACTAGGAGAGTTTATTAACTGTCACAGTGAAACTTTCCAAAATGATTTTTGACTTTTGGGTGCTCCCATAAGACACATTTGAAACTATATTCATTCTGAATTTCTGATTTCTAAGTGATTGTTCGCCTGTTTAAAGTTAACGACAACCTCTTCCAATAATTGTATGAAATTTAGACATATACAATAATATTTTGTGTATTTACAGATGCCGAATCCAAACCAGGACAATCAGCAAGGCAATCAGCCTAAAGGGTATCAAGGGGCAGGAGATAAGGCTGATCTTGACAACCATGGAAATCAGCTGAACCCAAACCACCCTGAATACAAGGGTAAAAAGTAAAAATGAATAATCCGGCATTCATGAACTTTACATTTTGTACGAAGATTTTGAATAAAAAATGAATATGTTTACATATTCAACATAAAGTATATGGGCTTGTTTGCTTCATTTATTTATTAATCTTGAATTCATGTCCACATTTTATACATTTCGTAATTCATATTTTATTCCATCTGTTTACAATATTTGAAAGAGTTATAGTTATATGTATGTTCTTTTCTGAAAATGATTTTTGGAACACGGGATAAAACTTGGAAACAAACATAGAAAAAAGAAAAAACTTAGTTTCTGATAATTTTTCGATCTTTTCAAAACTTTTCTTTAAATCACTTTGTAATATAATAATGACAATAAATTATTATTTTTCATTTCAATCACATTTTAAGGAATCAGATTTTTCCTCAATCTCTGTATTACAATAGATAATAATACTCAACTCCAGAAAATAATTACAGTATTTGATATTCGATATGCATTTTATATACTCAACCATATTTTGAGGATAATAGCATGGTTTATATTATTCAAGTGTACATACAAATCCATTCCATCATTCGACGGCGTTCGTGGTAGGATAATGTGATTTATCCTAAATGTTTCTTTATCTACGTGTTGAGATATAAGTTTCTATTTTTTTTTCTATTATTTTAAAGCTTTTGAAATCTCTTCAGAGATTATACAGCTATATAAGTTTCTATTAGTGCAATATAATCGAATAGTATCAAAATATGCAGTCTAAGATCCATTTTTTGAAGACAGCATCGGCGATTCATTTTGAGCATCGGCGTCTTAAATCATCACAAAAATCAAAATTCATAAAAAACTTTATGTACTTATGAAAATCTGACAATTTTATCGATTGATCTTGAGAATAAGGCCATTGAAACAAAGTAGCACTATTATTTTCTGAATGTTTTCTGACTTTTTTTCAAATTTGAACATGCCACGTAAAATATCGTTGATATTATTTCAAAGCCATGAGCGTTAACTTGAGAATAGTAGCAACATAATAAAGCCTACGAAGGTACATTCAAACGAAGTTTCTCGCATCAACGGAAATAACGAAATCATACATATTGACTCTTGTGCTGTGAAGGTGAAAAATAAAAATTACCCCAAATTACTTGAAGTATTTAACGTTCCTCAAGCAAAATATAAAAATTCTATTTTCGTAAACTCCGTAGATATCTTGTTTTTACTGTTAGATATCATGTTCCAATTAAAATACTTTTCAAATTCGTCTTTACGAACCATATTTGGTGAAAAATATTTTGTATAATTTAGAAAACTACTACCACGTTTAATTAAAGAGTGCGGTTATACTTTTTCTATCACCAATACATTTAAATTGAATTATCGATTCACAGAATCATACTGGATTTCAAGGAATCATCGGAAGTTCATCGGTGAACTCTGTTTCTACCATCACCTCTTATTTCATTCTGTTCAAAAGAATTAATTCCAGTTAACAAATTTTGGATGGAAATTCCATTCTCGAGCAGAGCGAAGTGACTGATCCCAACTACTGAAGTTTCTCCAAAAAACCTAGATGAGCTGAAAAACCACAATATACTTACTAGGAGACCACTTGGGATGTGGGTCACCAATCTTGACCAAAATTTTTTTGGTGTTTACTTGTGGCAAGAATAGAGTGTATCCAAAGTTTTAGGGTCCAACGCTCCTAAACTTCCAAGATATTAATTTATGTATTTTAGTCAAAAACGCTGGTCTCGTCCCAAATGACAATATGTCATCTGAGACGTATTTTCCTCACTGCACTACACTTTCATTGTTCTCACTGAACACTACATCACATTTTATCCTCAGAAACATATAAAAGGAGTAAATAACGTGTATACTCAACAAATCTGACTTCCATGTCTTACTCACATAGAGTAAAACATGAAATATATGAAAAAATCAACGCTAATCGACTTTTCACTCCGTGCTTGGATACTGGAGCAATAACAATATGTGTTGTGTTATAGTATGATATTGGTCGGCACATGTTCAGAATTGAAGTTTCCACGAATAAAAATCAAGTCTGACACTGAATTGTTGTTTTATGATACTACATTTGTGGTCTTTGTGCATATATACATGTTGTTATTGCTTCAGTACCAAGCACAGCATGAAAAGTCGATTAGCGTTGATTTTTTCACATATTTCATGTTTCACTCTATGTGAGTAAGACATGGAAGTAAGAGTTGTTGAGTATACACGTTATTTACTCCTTTTATATGTTTTTCAGGATAAAATGTGATGTGGTATTTAAGTTATGGCAGTGAAAGTGTAGTGCAGTGAGGGAAATACGTCTCAGATGGCATATGGTCATTTGGGACGAGACCAGCGTTTTTAACTAAAATACATAAATTAATATCTTGGAAGTTTGGGAGCGTTGGACCCTAAAACTTTGGATACACTCTATTCTTGCCACAAGTAAACACCAAAAAAATTTTGGTCAAGATTGGTGACCCACATCCCAAGTGGTCTCCTAGTTAGTTTTTTAATCAAATTTACTCACAATTATTGGGAACTTAAAATTATACTCAGCATGTAGAAATTTATCATCAATTCTGTATCATTATTCACTGGGTTGTTTAATCCAAAATCCCCAGGGAGCAAAAGTTTCTCCATTTTCTTCCTTTAGTTCGCCTCTAAAAACTTTTATTTTCACACGTGGAATATCTGAAGAGTCGATGATGAATTAATATCTCTCACATGATAGACAAATTATGAATAGCGAGAAATGATAGGTTGATATAAATATATTGGTTTGTGAATATTGCTTACCTGCGTCGGAATCGTCCTCTTCTGAATATTTATCATTATTCCTTGTGGCAGAACGTACCATCGTAAAAAGCAAACAAATACAGACGTAAATCACTAACAGTCTAGTCATTGTTATTTGACTGAGTGATTTCTCTTCTGATGTGATCTTAGTTTTATATAGTGAAAGATCAATGTAGAGCATGACCACAACTTCTTTGGCAGCCATCTGTGGTTTACAAATTCGTCACGTCTGAGGCGACGGAAATGTTTTCGAAAAATTGGAAAGGCCAAGCATAACATTGCTTCATTATTAACGGATTTATAAGAGTTGAACACTTAAAGATGGGGAGAAAAAAGAAGAGGAAAACACATGTACTGGGTCATGCAAGTGAATTTGGGAAAATGTTGATTCAATGAGGACAATAAGTACAATTCCGATAAAATTTCATCATTATATATATTTTTTCAATCTCATAATATGGAAGCCCTGTTATATTTGCGCGTGATAAACAACGCCTATTACAATGATATTCAACTGTAACATTAAGATCGCTTAATTTCCCAAAAATTTTGTTCAGTTCTTGCAATTTGTTCATCCGTGAAAGAGCACAATTCTAATATCAATAATAAACAATGTCCACATACATGAGTAATAAATCAAATTTATAGTTTACGTAACATGTAAAATTGAATCGAGTGTTTGACATACTTTTACTAATCATAATCCTGAAATGCTATAGTCATAATTTCTCAACATATGTATCATTGTTATTCTATGTGTGTGTGTATATATATTTCCTGCGTCTTCTAATTGAGATGCAAATTAATGTGAAACGTAGCTACATATATTGCTCGCATTTGTACAGTCGCATTTTGTAACAATATCGTGCATCCATCTAACATTCTTTTATAGATACACAGGGTAATTTTTTTTCGTGTCTCGGGATTGATTTTTCATCATGTGTCTCCTTTGCACGAACAGAACATCTCCTGCTTGCGGCAGTCTTTCATTTTTCCCGCTCTCTTTTCTGGGTCGTGTTTAGTTCAAAACTAAGTCTACATCAAATTTTATTCGTTTTTAAAAAATTTGTATGACGCACTACAGGATATATATATATATTCGTCCGCGTGGATGCTAACAGTTGATCCTGTGAAACATTTCAATTTTCATCTAGTTTTGAAAATTTCTCGTCGAGAAAAGAGAGAAGGAGAGAGAAAGAGAAAGTCACATGAATGCACCGACAAAAATAATCAGGGCTTGAAGTTTTTTACGGAGTAATCTCCAGCTTCAGTGGCACTTATAGATTGAGAAAACTTGATGTTCCATTATTAACTTGAAAGTGATCGTGAACAATCCGTAAATCATGGTCTGTCGCGTTTAATATTCTCATGTTTCTTTCTATGAACCACATACATTCGCATTTGTTACTTATGTATATAATATATATTTATGACTTTTTAAACAAAATTAATATTTCCATGTATTGTCGGGTTTAACGCTTGTATATAATTTATTTATATTCTTTTGCATTTGATTCCATTGATATCATTGACATAACCATCCTCATTTGATCAATACACCACAACAACGGAAATAAATATATATATATTTTTATATAATTACATTTTACACTTCTGGAAGACATTTCATTCACTTCTTTCGGTTGACAACTTGAAAATCCGCCGTCAGCTGAATTAATAATTAGCTATCCAACACTCTATATAACATATCATTTCTTCATATCTTATTATTCATACCTCTATATATATATATTATTTATATATTCATGAGAAATCATAGATTCCGTTAAAATCGGAGAATTCATCAAGCTATTTCCTGTACAACAGGCTCTGTGTAATTTATATGCTATATATAATTGTGCCGCACAACTTGATTTATAACAGAATGATACTATGCAACTTTTATAGATAAAAACATTAGTAACTTTCTCAATATAGTATTTCAGTGCTCATTAGGAGGGTGAATAAATACATTCAGCAACGACGAATTTTTTAGTTTCAAAATACGTGAGTTTTTCAAGGTTATTACTTCACCTAACTTATTTCTAAACTTCTCGTTCGACACGTTCATTTACGTGTGCCTGTCAATAGACTGGAAGACGTTGGATAAGTATATTTCTTATATATAACCATATAATATATGTACTAATCACATCACACGTAAAGTTTCTTGTCTTTTCGACTGGAAGACTTTTTGCAGGTATACAATAATGCTTTGTGTTTGCATTTTGCATTATTCAACTGATGAAGAACTTTTAATCAATATCGTTCGGGAGTAATATTGTTGATGAATACTGTGCGGAAGATTGTATGCATCAAACCCATTTTTGTCACTGGAGTATTCGGTTTAAATCTCTCAAAGTATTAATGGATTCAAATGATTCAAATTATTTTCATGATATTGATTTGAAGCAGTCGACAAATCATTTTTTTTGTAAAATGCATAAAACATCATTCGGAACACTAGTATTACGCGAACGACGTTGGACTTGACAATATTGAATTGTTTACGAAATAAAAGACCTGGAAGCATTTAGTTTCGTCGAAACTGCAACTGTTTTTGAAACATCGCCGTTCTTTTTGCGTAATATTTGAAAATTTGATGATAGAACAATATATGGCACGAGAATACCAGAGCCTCAAGTTGCACCAGATCTTCCATTTGAAATATTCCACATGCAATTGTCCCTCACATTTTATCATTGTCCAAAGACTTCGTACAGAATTATAAAAATCAAAACCTATCATTACAACGATAATTTATACAACTTACTCACAAGGTACGCGTTGTCGTTTCAAATTTCATTCTTCGCCTGATAAAACGACTCTCAGTATAGCTTTTATCTAATAAGCATGACATACAATCAAAATCAAATTTCAATTAAATCCAATTTTCATAGTGATGATGAAAATTACTAGCAAAATTTCGGTATATACTTTCCTTATTATTGTTTCACTCAAAAAGAATACCAATGAAGTTAATTGATGAATCGGAAGAATAGATTCAATGTCATCTCTTGATAATACTGCTTTCGCATGTATTAAAATCGGTTGTGTCACTTCCTCCAACACAGATTGTGAAAATTATTGATCATATGAGCTCGCGAGCTGCAGCAGCTTTTGCTTATCTTTTAATCTCTGCTGCAGTCTCTTACATTTTATTGTTCGATACATTCAAACTTTATCTACTAGCTACAATGTGTTGCTTTCCCCGATAGAACGCTTGGTATTGTATAGGTACGTGTGCGTATACTCACTTAATTCATATTTTTCCATGGAACAATCTTGATAATAATCTATCATTGGAAGACATAGATTGCTTAGGACCTATCGTTTCTTCAATATATTGTCACGTTCATCGCGCGGAAGCTAGTGCTATATTTTAGTAAATCCTATTTGATTTTTCTCAGTTATCAATTGATAAGCATAGCTCAAACATTATGCCGGCAAATGAAAAAAAATAATAATGTGGATATCTGTTTATACGGTCTGGAACAAAACTCGGAACTCGATTTCCATTAACATTATTGGCTTCATAAAGTCTCGAATATATTTATGATTACGAAGAAATGCATCTTCAAAATCACAAATATTTTCTAGCACTGCATTGAAATTTTCAAATGGTTTCGAGTTACTTGGACTCGAGATGAAATATCGATGGATGAAAATGTGGGTGAAGCATTGATGGGAACTCTTAAAAAAATTATAAAGTAAATACTCTTTCGATTATCTTCAACTGATGCCGCTCATTCGTTTCGGTCTTTCGCTAATAGCCAGATCGTTATTCCTCTCTGGGATTCCGTTTGTTTCCACTGGACGTTGAATTTTCTATGCCAGCATAGCTTAGTTTTGGCAAGAAATATAATTTTCTATCCCCTTCGATGCAGACGCACGGCGAAATTATTTTGTTTTCATCATCGGTATTAAGCAATTATCTCAACACCATGCATCGGCTGGCACACGATATGCGATGTAAATGGGGCATACTCTGACTCAGTTCACGCAGTGATCGGTCTGACCCCTTCGGATTTGCTTGAGAAATTTTCAGACTTTGCGTATAGCTTACAAAATTGAGCTTTTTGTAGAAAAAAAAACACCTGCACCCCTTTCAGAATTCACAATTTTTTTTTGGTGGAGTGAAGGACTTAGAAGAGTATATTTGTCAAAATTTGAGGATCGGCCCAAATTATATTTTATCATTTGATTTAAAAATTTCGAAAAATTCACCAAATTAACCGAAGAATTTTTTTTTTAATTCACCATTTTATAGAAAAAAAAAAGGAAAAAAAAAACATATCACGGTAAAATTCGATTTTTTTTGCATGATTTGAATATAAAACTTGAAAAATATCCAATTGAAACTGAATATTGTGGACATTTGTTCATTTGACTCGAGGTAGTCTGAAAAAAATTTCCCGAGCAAATCCGAAGGGGTCAGGCCGATTGCTGCGTAAAGTGACTCGGAATATGCCCCATATGTAGGTAGAGAGCCTGCGAGTTAAATCCTCATGAGCCGCCACGTGGGACATTGAAAGTTTCACAAGATTTCGACGAACGCTTGTATTCGTTCGGTGACGTGGGCTTTCAAATATACATATATATATATATATCTAAAAAGATATATTTATACAATATTGAATCCTAACGAGAAATGTCAAAAGACTGGAAGACGTTGGATCATTCGTTTAGTTTCTACTGTCTCATTTTCAATCGATGCTTTGGTAAAATATTGTCGTTGGAGAATCTTACTACACCCACGAGGTTCTCCAGCATCACAAGCGTGAATCGCAATCATAAATAGAGAAAAAAAAGAATCGCATCCCAATTCGATAGCATTAGAAGGCAGTTGTCGTGTAAACGGGATCTTCGGAAGACTTAGTGAATGCCCATGACGATAGCGGCTCAAATAAAGTTCTAGTGTGTATATGTGGACCGACTTGAAAACCGGCGAGGGCTGAAACAGGGGGAGGGGAGGACTCGCCTAGAAGGGCAGGCCGATCTCGAAGGCCTTGATGAGGGCCCTGCCCGAGTCGTACATGCCGATCACGCCGAAAAGCACCCCGAGGAATATGACGAAGCAGTCGTAGGCGACCTCCTTCGTCTCCATGCAGTGCCTCTTGAGCTTGAGGTGGAAGTAGCACGGCCAGATGAAGGAGAGCATGGTGCCGGTGAACGAGCCGATGAAGCCCATGAGGATGCTGAAGTGCGGTATGAAGATGGCCATGAGGATGGTGAAGCTTATCACGCCGATTCGCCACGCGAGGCCCCACACCTTCAGCTCCCGGTCGAGGGTCCAGATCGTGGGGAACAGGGTCTTGGGCTTGCCCCGGAACAGGGCCCGCTCCAGCAGCTCGCACGCCGCGTAGTACGGCAGCGGGTACGACAGCACCGCCTTTATCACCAGGCAGAAGTTCACCAGGCCCTTGAAGCCTTGCGAGTGCAGGTTGTTCGTTATCACCTGCCGACCCAAACAAAAACCCACCCGAATTCACAATCGCACTCGCCAACATTTAAAATACTCGCGGTCTAATTGCAGTGTGATATAATGAATATTCACTTGGAAATTAGTAAAATTTTACTGACTTCCATCGCTCGTACAATTTCTACTGTTTTAAATTTATATAGAGCATATACAGACGGGTCGTCCAAGAAATATCCATTGGGCAAATTGAATAGAGACAATTCAACCGAGTGATTTATTTTGCAAACGGATGAGGATCGTGTTGCGAGAATTTTTCCACGTGTTCTCGAGATATTCCTTGGATTCTGTATATACCCCAATCTGAACGTGTAAAAACAGAGCGATCCCGAGCAGCTGGAAAGAGGAGGAATTTTTTCTCCTCTTTGCTATTTTGAATATCTTGCCCAGTCTCTCTCAATTAAAAATAATTGAAAAACTATTATTTAATGGTGATTATGTATTATCCATTAGAGAAAATTGCACCTCTGATAAGCAGTAAATGTTCACTATTAGGTAATAGATACATTTTTCCCTCAAAGCAGAAGTGAAGAGGCTGATATATATATATATATATATATATATATATATATATTAATGAGTCATTCTTGTTGACTTTTCGATAAGAAAAATTTATTGTCCAAAATAGTGAATATTTCATTATAATAATCGTGTAAATATTCGCTATTATTCATCAATTGTGCAATTTTGTTCAATAAACTGTAGTTTTCAACTAACTTAAATTTATAGATCCGTTACTTCTTATTTCATCCTACTTCGTCTATTTTCGTTCATTTTTTTTCGTTCATTATACTTTGAATATGGTCAATGTACAAATGACTATACAAACCTGTTGCGTGTCACTCTGGAAAGTCATGAAGCAGACCCAACCGAATATCGATTTGAAGGCTGCAGCGGCGATGTGGCTCCAATTAAGCATCCATTCGAATTTACTACGGTCTATGAGATTGCCTTCGAGGGTAGGTAGGAAGATATGCGACGTGTAACTGAAGACGATGACGCCAAGTGAAATCGGGAATTGCTCCATGTCGATGGTCCACTTGACCTTCGCCCAGCCCCAGTCGCCTATCTCCAGCAAGCAGTACGCGAAAATGATCGCGTTGATAAACAAGTGAGCCATCGTGCACCAGAAGCTCAGGACCGATACGTGATGCAAAGATTTCAGGAAGCCCAGTGGTATGAGAAATATACCGACCAACTGTTGGAAGATTCGTTGGACATTAACGTTACAGTCATCAAATAATATTGCTAGTCTATTCCGAGAAAAATTGCGAATTTCAGTTTCTGGCCGTCACGCGATTTATCCAAAAACTTTGATAAGCATAATTGATCTAAATATATTGTATATGCTAAAAATTTATAAGAAATTGTTGGTACTTTAAAAAATATATAGTGGGATAGAGAAAAAAAGTTGATTTTGCACGATTACAGTCAATGGAGAATCATATGTTTGGAAATGGGACTTGAGTGAATTTTCATTTTAGTTCCATAACTTTTGATATCAAACAATTTTTCATAAAATTCGCAGTAAATCTTGGTTATCAAAACTCATGGAACTAAAGTGTAAATTCAATTTTAATTCACGAAGAATTAACTACATTCCACTCGTTCGATACAGAGTACGAAAATGAAGATTCGATTTCGGCCCCATCGACAGAGCTTTCTCTTCGAGTCTAACTATCAATGCACATAAAAAATAAATTGACATTTCGGGGGTGAAAAACTAAAAATGGCTATTGAAAAATAGCGGGGTGGAAAAGGGTATATGTATAGGGGCGAGACGAACCATCATCCAGCTGCGCGTGTCGATTGCGCCTTCGGGGTATATGCCGATCATGAGATCGCCGCAGACGACGACGTAGAGTATGCACGTCATGAGCAGCTCGATTATCTGGGCTATGTTGACTATGCGGGCGCCGAGCCTCGGGCCGAAGCACTCCTTGGCTATGGCGACGTACGAGTCGCGGACCCGCACCCGCTGGCCCGTCGTCGTGTCCAGCTCGTACAGGCACTCGACCAGGATCCTGCCGGTGTAGCAGCAGATGTGCGCCACCCCGACCATCGCCGCGATCGCCCAGTAGCCGCCCCTCAGCACCGCGAACGGCAGCGACACGATGAACATACCCTGCGCGTCGAACAAGTCAACCCATCCCAATATTATTATCCTTCCCACTTTCTTCTCTCTCCCACTTTCTTCTCTTTCTAAGCCAAAATCCATCTTCTCCCTTTTTTCCTTTGACCCCTTTGACCCCTTTGACCCATGTGGCTCGATCCCGCTGAAACTTTTGCAGCTGCTGGTTTATATTATAACGTGACTTGATTTCCCTCTCGAGTACTGTATTATTTGTAGATTTCGCTCAGAGAACTAATGTCGTTTCAGCATTGTCGGTGAGTCAATGAACTCAACAAAGTTATTTTAACATCTCAAATAATGTTATTCCAGCCTATTTTTCTCAATGCACGACATTTTACATAGATAAAAATAAATTATATTAGTTAATATCTTCGGAAAATCAAGGTACGTTAGCTGACGAACGAATCCAAATATCACCTGTTGGCAGATATCAAAACAATATCCGAAAAAGTTTCAGTGGAATTGGCGACCCAAATCCCAAATGTCAGCTCCTAGTATGTGTGATTTCGAAGTTTTTCTCCATTTCCATGAATTAAGCTACTGTTCACAATTCAAATCTACTATGACAAAACTATAACTTGACATCGCGATTCACTTGAAGCTATGAAGGATTTTATATAAATCCATCTACTGGCTTAGATTAGATTTGAAAGATAGCTTGAGCCGGTTTGAACTTCGAATAGCTAATTTATCAATAGTTCAAACGTTCGTTACACTATTTAAAAAACTAACGACTTACTGTTATAACTTTACAAAATCTTAGGATTCTACAAATTATTCATTAAACAATCACGATTAACAATTTTTGGTCAGTTTTTTCGGAGGAGAAGCTATTTTACTATCAGTCGAAGAACAAAGTTAGTAGTGATGAATATTGCAAGTTGACGAGTTAGAATGTTGAGGATGGATTGAATAAACACCACTTGCTGAACAAATATATATGCTTTATTATTAGCAATATTCCGGGGACTTGGCTATGAATAACAATTGATTCACTCATTGGAGTGTCATTAAAATTTTTGAAACCGAGTAAGAGAAAGAACACGAGATCTTCTCTCTATCTCGGCATACAAAATTGTAATGAGACTCCTGTGAGTGAATCAATTGTTATTCATAGCCTAAGGAGGGGAACATATAAGTTTGAAACGTTGCTAATAATAATGCATATATATATATATATATATATATATTTGTCAAGTGGTGGTTATTCAATTCATCTTCAACTTCCTAAGTATGAAGTCTCGATTCTCCGCTCCAGATGCATTGTCGTGTTAATCGATTATTTGAAAGAATGAGAATCGTATATGAAAATTTATAGCAAATGATTTGTATAATTCTAATACTCAAACATTCAAGTTACCATTGAGATCGTTCGATAAATCCTATTCTAAATAGTTTGTATAAAAAACTGTGATTAGTTACAAAACAAAGCTGTGAAGAAAGTGCTGTGTTTATCACATGGATTATTTCCAAATTGTGTGCATGCTCGAATACTGAGAGTTTGAATTTTGAATTTGAATGAAACTAACCATTCAAGTGAGGTAACTTGAAAACTTATTATGAGACAGAAACAAGAGTGATAGGCAAGCCAAAATAGTAACATCGAAGCTTACGTAATTAGTATAAGAAGCAAACGAATGTACATGAAAGGAAAATGATCGAAAACGTTTTTGTATGTAATAAACTATGTTATTATCTATTTATATTTAATATGAATAAACCGAAGATCAAATTACGAAAATGGCAATCTAAATCCCAGTCAGTTGAACATTAGAAATTTGAATGAAAGTAGCTGTAATAATTGAACAAGCAGCCAGATTTTATAATATGTAATGTAGCTATACAGATATGAGACAGCTTATGACAGCAGTTAAATGAAGCTCTTTATATAAAGATCGGACACATGTTAACAACGAGCAATATATATAAATTGAGCTTTGGGTAAATGCTTACGTGTTGATCATTGTCAAATAGCCGACAATGAAATTATAAACCTTTGTAATATATATATATGAGATTGGTTAGGTGCAGATATACATTGTAAGAGAGTATTTGAGTATTTAAAGAAAAGTTTCTGTATGCAGAAGACAGAAAAAAGTTGATGAACAAAATGGAGCTTTAAGTTGTCTTGACGCAGCGGAGGGCTCATCACTCATATCAGTCCCCTTTACGACAACTACTCACTGGTACTCCAATGAAAAAGAAAATTGCAAATGCGATACCTTAGGCCAACGAAATCGTCCTTCGTCATTCTCGCCTCGCGAAAGGTTATTTTGAACTGTATACACTCGCGTGGGAAAGTATATGAGTCCCCAGTGATTTGGTTGCCGCACGTATAAAAACTGTCAAGTTGGATAAACGAGTTGAGATACGTATTATTATACCTGAATAGCGTTCGTAACATTCCAAGCAGCTTGCCACTCGTTGATCATGACGTTGGAGCCAAACTCGCCGCCGCCCCCCTCGTCGTATTCACTGAAGCCGCTACTCGCACTTCCAGTCCGAACTTTTTCCCTTCAAACAGATCGAGACAGTGCAATGAGACTATGGAATGCATATAAGCGGGCATAATATCTTGAATAATAATCGATACACGGCGAGATTATTTCTAATATATCAAATAATAATAATTTTTTCCAATGAATATGACACGTAGTTGGGCGAGTACCGTATATAAACTGACACTCAATTTTAATTTGAATAATGCAATAGCTAGTAAGCGCGATTGATATCTAAATGATGCCTTCACAAATTGTCTCCGACTGTACTTATAAAGCATTAGAAATCAAGTATAAGTACATGTAAAGTAATCAAGTTGACCCAAGAATATTCTTGTGTCTTGGTGTACTTGGCAAAAGCGTACTATGTAGAGTTGCAGGGTTAATTTGTGACTCACCCGCTCCTCTGGTAGCTAAACGAGTCCTCGGCCATGGTGACGTGTTTTTGCTCGCCGTAAGAGCTGGAGGCGCCGTTGTTGAGGGTCGTCATTTCGGCGCACTCGCCGCCCTCCTGGTACTGGGCCGCCGATTGGTCGTAGCCCTGGCGGGGCTGGCCCGCGTCCGGGCCCCGGATCAGCTCCATGCACGGGCTGTTCTCCGGCCAGACGGCTTTTAGCGTCTCCCAAGCGACGTTCGCCGTCGCCTCCAGCGACGGGATGAAAAAGCCTCGGAAGCTCGCCATCGTCTGTCGCGATTCTCACACCTGTTGGCCACAAAGCTCACCGGTATACTTTCGCCCACATCTTCTCTCCAGCTTTACTGTATTCTTGATTCAATCGGTCCGCGATTGAACTACTTGTACGCGTCACGATATTTAGCACCGAGTAAAATCTGTACATATATATTTGCTCCGAAGCAAAACGAATCAAACGCGTCTAGGATATCATATTGAAAGTATAACGATTACGAGCTTGGGGCACGCAGTACATAATCTCCTTATCTGGCTACGATTATTCTTCCCAACTTCGAGTTACGTCGAGTTTTGTTGAATGGGAACTAAGACGGTGCAGCGTCTTACGCGTCGCTCTATCCTCCACGTGTCGCTGCGTGGCACGATGAACTTGGTCGCATGTGATCTCAGATACTTGGTGGATCCCCCCGGATCACCGGTGTGCAGCGAGCAGCAGTATTAAAACTCGGCGGTAAGACCACGTGCCATTGAAATTCCAGCGGATCACTGGAGGCCGAGGGCGGGGGGACGTCGGGACCGCCACGTCAAGGATCGATCCCCGACTAGAAGCCGCGAAGTAAAAAGGCTTGCGAAACGGGGGGCTTCGGCCACGAGACGAAGGATCAATCAATCGAGCGAGAAAATTCGTTGGTCGAGCCTGCACATACGAGTCAGACCGAGAGCTGGAGTCGCGATTGGGGGGAGCTTTATAACGTTCTGAGCATAGCTGACTGCGCAACACTCAGCCTGTCATATATCCGAGCTGCAGCTGCGATCGCGTAATGACGGCCAGGGGTACCCTCGAGCCAGCTTTCAGAGACTAATTCGCTCAGCAGAAGAGAGTCCAGCTTCTCGTTGTCCCGGCTACAATATAATATATATACGCATGTGTATGACGCCACGTTGCTGGCCGCACGCCTCACATTCACCGCACATATATATATATATATATATATACAGAGAGATCGATTTTTCGATGGCTCGAGCGAGGATTCAACAGACGCGATATACAATGGCGAAAAGATGAGATTTATATATTTCGAGGCGTGTGCACATGTGTATATATCGCGGGGAGGGTCTTGGCGGAAGCGCGCTCGAGCGAGGTGCGAGAGACGGGGCCGATGCAAAGCTTTCATACATATAAACGCGAAGTTCGCAGGTACAATTACAATTGGAATGTCGGGCTACTCACGTTTCTCCGCGACACGGGCAGACTCGCTGAGGCTGGGCTGAGAGGCGAGGCCGTCGGGGCGGCCGAGGGTGTAGGTGCAGCTACCGGAGAGAGCCGAGGCGGAGGAGGATGTTAGTCAGTGGTGGAGCCGCGGCGGCGGCGGCATCGGGGCTCCGTCCGAACGGCACTGGCGCGCAGCATCCCCCCGGCGCCGATCGATCGCGCGCGCGCACCACCCGGCCGAGAGACGGAGATGCTCGCGCACACCCCCCCCCCTCCCCCTCGTACGCACATCTATATGTCTATCTCATATATTGCACCCTTCCAAGGGCCAACACGCTATTGTCCCTAGTACGTGCGTCGCGAGGCGGCGTTCGAATAATTTCCTATACATTCCGTGGGACTCTCGTGTATACATGGGCATTCGAAATTCAATGGGTCATACTTCGATATTATCTACGTAGGGGGACGTTGAAATCGCGGGTTTCATTCATTTTCAGCTTAAGCGTGAAACGAGGTTCTACAATCAGTTTCGCGTTTTGCGCGCATACTGTATCGCGAAATATCTTCTCCCGCGGTCTAAATAAACCGATGGAAATTAGTAAAATTTTACTGATAATCAATGAGATTTCACTTATTTCCCCGTGTATATTTACTACTGTTCATCGCATTCACAATTTTCACCAATGAATAGTAGTTTTTCATTATTTTTGCAATTATATAGTACACGTAAAATTTACGAACAAATTTATAGAGTACGTAAAACGCGATTTTACGTACGGCGTGAGTTATTCAAGTGGCTTACAAACTCAAGTACTCATAACATGGAATATTTTGTCAACGACTGGTGCGTTAGAATTTGCGTGAACATGTGCGACACTCATCGTCGGCTTTGCCTGGCTTTGCCGAACACACGCGTCTTTCAATTCTAACGTACTAGTTACGCACAATATACTACTTTTTTACAATGCCCGTTTGAATGCCAGTTTAAAAAATGTAGCGTTGCATAAAGTGGTGGTTTTCTCGCTACGCTCAGGCGCCAAACTCCGGTCGTATATATACTGGAATGATATACGCGCGCACGAGTTGCGTATACCATTGGACAATTTGCATGGGCACAGTAGCCGTCGCCCGAGTGATGAAAATTATATTTCAATGCATACGCCTGAGTAAAAAAAATAAGTATGGCTATGGTATGGCTTTAGTATAGCACCCGAAGTATGGCCATGAACTATCTATACGTTATCATACTACCATTTTTCCGAATCGATGTATAGCAAAAATACAATACTTCTCGATACTCATTCCCATGCTTGTGTTCTTTTGAACGATTGGCTCAATTCATTCTTTTGTTCTAGAATCAAAATGCGCTCGAACCACCAAATACAGTGTGATTTATGTGTGATGCATCGTACTCTTTTGCGCATCTGTTATAGAAGACAATGTTCGCGCGTTTCTGCACTTTTTTGTGCGCACGCGCGCGCGTGTGTGAGTGTGACATATGTATGTGTGATACTGTGATGGCGCAACGCACGTGCGCGGTGCACGCGCCTGTCAAACTTGCGCGTAAAATAACGTTTAACGCACATATCTGTATCGCGAAATACTATCGTAAATGACTCGGATTGATGATTGTAACGATGGCTTCAGGCGGGTCGTCACTGACACACAAAATAATAACATGGAAAGGTATATATACATCAAATCTAACGAAATGGCAAGGTATATAAAGGAGCAGTATATTTAATAAATAAAAAATTTTATTTATTCACTAGCTTATGCATTATAATTCACAATGACATTTTTTTATATCAAGAATGAATTTGAATCCTTAACGCATCTTTTTCATAGAATTCTATCATAAATCGTTCATTTTGAATGATCAATATTTTGACTTACTGAATACGTTTATTTCATTTCACTAAATTTCATTGTTCTTACAATTATAACAAAACAAAAAACGCCGTCACGATTGAGGATATTCTGTGTAGAATCGTTCAGACTAATTGGCGGAGCGACAACCAATCAAATAAATTAATAAACTAACAATGTGATACTATAGCGTTAACGTGTCACCTCAACAAAGTAATATTTTTCCACCGTACCGTTAACCACTTGTATCATCTATAATACATATAGCACAAAGAACATATCTGGAATACAAAGTATAGTATGCATAAATTTGGCGATTTCCCTTTTTTCGTTAATATTAATATATCTTCTCCCTTATCAAAGCGTCATATCTGACAGATATAAAAGCAAAAGCCCCAAAGATTCGCTAAATTAATTTTATTTATGCAATTGTCAGTCTTCTGTTCTTTCCCATTTACCGTGCATGACATCATTTACGCTATGCGATAAAGAAAAATGCTAACATAAGTTCCAATATGAAGTAGAGTGTCGATCCGAAATAGTTTTTTACAGTTAAATGAGAAAGTAGAAGAAAGTGGTGCGCAGCAAAAAAATACATTTAAGACAAAAAAAAAAAACAAGAACAAACAAAACAAGTATATTGTCAATAAATACTAAATAGATTTTAAAAAAATATAACGGGTATCAAGTTATAATTTTGTCTTCGCCAGTATTTTTTAAACCCAACTAAGACATTACTATTGACTCAAAACTTATATAACATATATCATTGGTCTTTCACATAGCATAGTCTCGCGGCATGCTTGGAAGAATGACGCGAGATAGCAAAATTACTTTCTCTCTTTCCACAATTAAAATGAAAACGCTTTTGATTTGACAGATGCATTCACTATTTCGTTCACACTCATTTTTCCGTTTGTACAAGCGTTACATAATATATATCGTAGATCGTGTATATAAATATTTGTTGAATAAAATACTTTTGATTTATCAAAACAAACAACAGAAGGAACAATTTCATATTTATAATTTACAATTTCAGACAAAAACTCATTGCGTTACTTGGAAAATTTTGAATACCACATAGCTATTTAATTGATTTAAATGGGCTTGCACCTTGTTAGTCTCATTGTCATTCCAACAGAAACAAATTTTCTCCGAGACCACGAAATGGGAATGTGACGAAACTCATAAAGAAAGACGTTTTCATCGCAAAAATTTCAATAAAAATGCAAAAATCAATTTATAGAAAAAATTGATTTGGAATTACTAACCCAACAAGAACAATCTTTCAAGTATACAAGTTTACGTGTCATTGAATAGACAATAAACTTACCACCAAATTCATTTATGCATTATTTCACAGCTTATTAAATTGCAAAATGCTCGTATTGGTAAATATAATTATAAGAGAAACTCTCTAACCGCTAGTAGTTTCCCTTGGCGTTTGATGTACATCATTGTTAACCGTTGCATCGGTTACATTCTCGGCATTTAAGCCGAAATCTTGTATCGGAATAGCTTCTACACTTTTTGCCACGGTCACCTGTTTCGATTTAGCCTCTACGCGATTGAACTTTGTATTAGGGTCCACGAGATTTGAACTTGTAGCGGAATGTGCAGGTAAACTAGAATGTGCAGGCACTGGCCGTTGACAAGCGTGGATTATCACCTCAGGTCCTCCACCATATGTATTTACAAAGAACTGCCAAAGCTCTTCTGGTATTGGTCCATAGTCAGAACCTGTTGATTACAAATAATAACTTCATTTTCGAAACCCATTCTTAGTAACTTCAATGTATGCTAGTGAAATAATATTTTTAAATAAATACAATATCAAGTTGAATTGAGTGATTAGCATTAAAATCTATGTTATATTCCAAAATTGATATTTGCGTCTTACTAGGAGAGCGGCCACAACCTTTGGAAAATCAATCGCGAATAAACTCTGTGAGGTAGTACATGCGTTCCCTAATAGCTTATACCTTGAGCTCTGCAGTCCAACAGTTTGGTTTCCAGTAGACATTCTGTCAATCATTTATGATATTATGAGAAACCATGTATAAGCGGATATATTGACAGAATATCTTCGGAGAATCGAAGCATTGGACTATGTGGCTGTAGATATAAGCTATTAGGATACCCGTGGACCATCTCACAAAGTGTCTTCTGTGACTCAAAAATTGTACACTTTCCCAGTTGGTACGAATTTAAATTAATAATAACATTAACATTACATACATACCAGCTTTCAGCATTGTTTGGCCACCCTTATTTACAACAATAGGACTATTATCTATTGGCCCAGGAGGTTGAGTCTCTTTACATTTAATAAAACTTTGCCATTGTCGGAACCAAGGCATGGCCAAAGCATACAGTGCAGTAGGATTATCCGGACGATTTAGTTGATTGAAAACTTCGCATTCAATTAACCGACGCTTGGCCATTGCTTCGTATTTTTCTTCACATATAGGGCATTCATATAAATGCGTACAAACTGGCCCACCACCGAATCTGTCAATGAAAACAAAGGTGAGCATCAATTCCAAAATTGGTCGTGAGTTTTAATGACAATTAATTGTGGCGGCACACTATAACAGAAAAATTACTCACGTTTTGAACAAAAACTCCCAAACGCTTTGTCGAATCGGTAAACAAAGTTTTTCAACAAACTTGGCTCGAACTGGATTTACACCCCCGTGCGGACAGAGAAAGTCAGAATTGTCGATTGGGCCAGGCTCTGCAAACGTATTGAATCGATTGATCCACTGTCTGGAGACGAAAAAATTCAAATCGGATGAGTCCTTGGCGGATATCTCGGTAAGCTCGAAAGTCTTCTCCCTCAGCTGGTTCATCTCTTGCGACCACTTTCTATAGAACAGTACGTACGCCCCGCAATTCTTGACCGTCTCGGCAGAGACCGGAGTAACGCATTGGTCGTCGAACTCGAACCACTGGTTATTGATGGTGTTGAGAGCGTAACAGACGTAGTGTCCTCCTCCTGCGGTCCCGTGGTGGCAGATGACCGAGATCAGGTCGTACGTGGTAACTTTGGAGATGCAGTCTTTGTGCAGATAAGGCTGCAAGTCGAGACCTTCGAGAGGGAACGACACGTAACTGGCGATTTTCGAGCTGAACATGAGCTCGTGCCGGAAGCGCTTGAGGTGGATGCACAGTACCTCGGGCAGCTCGAGTACCTTGGAATACTTGATGCCATTGCGCAGTTTGTTGCATTTTTCGCAGCTGTACATATTGTCACCTTTGAGCTCGTCGGCGCTGAAAAACGCTGACAAACAGTCATGAACAGTAATCACAGGGCCCCAAATCCAGGAGCGCAGATATTGCCACAGCCAGGAAATCCAGCCCGACTGATTGGCGTACACGACGTCCGCGCAAGGGCTCGCCTTTTGCGGAGTGAGCGAGCCCTGGTGCAACATGTCGATGTGATCTCGACTCGGAATCGGCAGCGACAGGTCTTGGAACGTTTCTATGCGCGTAGATATTCGGTCGCACGTTAAACATTGCACACTGCTCAGTAGCTTGCCGTCGAACACGTCGCTGATGATGCTGCGCATTTTCATTTGCTTTTTTCGATGCTTTACCGGTGAGCTCTGGGAGGATCTCTGCTGCTGGCCGAAGCTCATATCTACCGCGCCTTTTTTCGAGCTGCGATTCGCAAATTTGTTTCTCAGTTTCTCGGTCTGGCTGACCCTGGAGTATCTTCGTTTCATCCCTCGCTCACCTTCGTCGCTGAGGGAGCTCTGCTCGCTCACTCCCGAATCACAAGTCTCGTATTCACCGTCCGACTGACTTGAAGCCGTCCCATCGGCTTCAGTCTCTTCTTCATCCGATGAAGGCTCCCCAAGACTTTTAACTTGCAACAAGCCATCTCGTTCTTCTTCTATATGTTCTTTCAATTCTTCGTGGAGTTGATCCATAAAACAACGTAGGAACTCTTGCGTATCGTGCTGCTGATAACCTGCGATAATGGATATGGGTTGTATTTAAATTTTATAATAGACATTTCGGTAGTCTTCTGATAATTATATAATCATGTCGACTTCAGTGTTACATTTAAGACAAATTTTTCTATTTCATTATCTTAGTCATGTTTAAGTATTACCTCGAAACATTGGATGAACTATTCTTATTCCTGTCAGTATAGCATGCGGCACTACATATCCTCTCGTTCTTCTATTCCAGATTTCTTTAATAAGTTGCAAATAACTCAAACTCAGACCATGTTTCCGATCTCGATTGATGTAAGACACCATGTGTCCACAATCCATGAAATATTGTGTCAGAGGAGGCACATTGGACAATGCCTGTAGTGCAGAATTCATGTAGCAAGTATTACCAATGTTCTGCAAACCAACCAATCCTTTGGATTTTGATAAAAAATCTCTGCTATCATCTGAATCTGTACTGTCAGGTGAATCCTCTGATTTGTCAACAAGAGAATCACCTCTCTCTGCGTTTATTATACTAGCCATACTGTCATCTATAAATCTGGATTTCAAAATCAATATAAATTATCAATAGGTTTTGAAAAACAGATATGATTAGTTTTTCATTATTAAAAATTGATATTTGTAATAAAAATATACAATTACAGTACTCACTTTTTGATAAACTTCTGTTTAAAATCATTAAGGTGATCCGATTTACAATCTATGCTAACGGAAGCATCGCCTGAGAACTTGTTACTTTTAAGCTCAAGCTGGTTAGGTGACGATGAAAGTGAATTTATATGCATGGTGTGAACTTCCATTTGGCAGGAATAACACCATATTCTATTAGAAGATAGGTTCATGTGGGCTGAATGCTTTGGGAATTTTCTATTGTGTACCGTGCTATGATCAAGGTGCTGCTCTGCGCACCCAACATAGCGACACTCTGGGTACAAACAGAGCCACAAGTTTGGGCCTTCATTGTCACATTCAATACACTTGTCGAAGATTTCTTTTTGTGCTATTACATCTTCTACGATCGACAGGTCGCCATGGCTGTCGACGTGTGGGCAGTTTGTTGCAATGAGAGGCATTTGTATTTGTTTACTGAAAAATCAAAATCTGTGTTACACATATAACCACACATGCTTATGAGCCAAATGTCAAATCTAAAAATTGGCTTTAGTAAAGTCTGTAATTATGATATTGAAAACTTTCTCTAGATCAAGAAGACCTAGGAATATTGTCAGTTTTGATTATTGTCTGTTTGATAACCTCTAAATCTCAAGAAGTCTTGCAAATTAATTTTAGAAAAGAAAACCCTTCCAATGTATATTATATAAGTAATTGCTTTACAAATAGTACAGGTGCTGCTCAAGCTCACAAAAGAAAGAATTGTTTTACTAGATTAATAAAAATGGCTAAAACAGTGAGTAACATACAAGAATTCTTTGTGATTAATCAATGTACAGTCACTCTCTACAATATAAGTACGAAACTTAATGTAATTTGGTGTCAAGCATACTTTTTTTATAAAATAACCAAGTTTTTATCTACTTATGCCAACTGAAAATTTAATCTGAAGAACTACATTAAGATAATATTCCTCCAATGGATAATCCCATTGTCAGATGCTTAGTGCTAATCCACGTAACACAACAAAGTAAAAAAAGAAGAATTGAATGTCAGTACTCAGAAGTGAAAAGATAGTTAAATCATTCCAAAAGCATAAAACAATTTGCAATGTAACATAAGCAGTGGGTAACTTTGGCTCTTCAACATAACTCGGCAATAAAACACGCGAGTAGTTGGAAAAAGTCATGTAGTGTATAACAAATTGATGACACATACCCAGGTTAAATATGTTGGGGAACACTGTGGCAGATTAATCCGCGCGAGCTATTACTTTTTCATTTTCGTGGCGAAAAATGCTAACGAAGCATTGCCACAATAGAGCCGCTCGCGAATGCTAAGTAGCTTATTCAAGCGATGTAAATTTCGGAGTCGAAGGAGCATAATATTGTGTGTATGCATGAATTATATTTTCGAGGTATGAGGTCTCTCTCGCCTCTGTATATATAGAAAACTGCGAGCGTGACATGGTGATCACGTCCCTCCGGAAGTAAGGCTGCTACCACAGCTGCAGCTAGCAGCTGCTGCTATACCTATATATACACCTATATATATGTATACCTATATATATGTAGGTATAGTGCGCGCATTCCACGGCGCATTCGCAGCTGCTATCGCGCACAATGTGCAGTTGACTCGCGCCAAGATCAAATCCCGTAACCCGTAACATGATTTAAGATTGAAACAATCGCTGCCGTGTTCAAAGCTCTATTTATGTACCGGCTTGCAAGATTTGATTCCCGTTGGTTCTTACAATGATTTTTCCTTAGTGACTGTTAATCAATTATTTTGAAATTAATTTGGATTATTCTTTGCTATAGTCCGATACCAAAAACGGAAAAGGATATCTCAATAGACAAATTCAAGAGTGAGTTATTTTTTAACATGAAGACGATGAGAACCAATAATTTTCATGCACTTTTAATGTTGATAAACAGCTGAATGGATGTATGAAAATTGGAAAAGTCTTTTCTCGCGTCCTATTGAAATTCAAACTGCCGCCTCAGAATCGTAGCGGTAGTTTACATCCGGCTGATGTCACATGTCACGTTCCACTGTGGTTCTTTTGAAACCCTAACCTAGTGGCCGAACCATTTTGCATTTATACATATGCGTTGATCCTTGAGTAATTATTTTATCCTATATTCTCTTTCATTTGTACGTTCAATTATTCTGTAATAATTCTCATGATTGCACGATGATTTGACCCGAACTTACCGCTTAAACGTATTGAGCCGGGAATAGCATCTTATTGCATGTTGCATCAACTTGTTTGAAATTTTGTTTAGATTATAAAACTGCAGTGAAACTTTGTGACAGATCTCATTGCTTGCATTATTTTTCCAGGCAAAAATGGTGCTGTCTTGTAGATTCTATAAAGAGAAGTATCCGGAGGTGGAGGATGTTGTCATGGTCAATGTCCGGAGTATAGCTGAAATGGGTGCTTATGTGCACCTATTAGAATACAATAATATTGAAGGAATGATATTGTTGTCAGAATTGTCCAGGAGACGTATTCGTTCTATTAATAAGCTGATTAGGGTAGGCAAAACAGAACCAGTGGTTGTAATAAGAGTTGACAAAGAAAAGGGTATGTTTTTTACCATTTCTACAACCTGTAGTATAAATATGTTTTTCACTTTTACAGTTGTAATCCATAGTTGATTAATAATAGTAAGACTGATCTATTCAAATCGCTTTCAGGCTACATCGATTTAAGTAAACGAAGAGTATCAGCTGAAGATGTTGAGAAATGTACGGAACGATATGCAAAAGCTAAGGCAGTGAACTCTATTTTAAGGCATGTGGCAGAACTGTTACATTATGAAAATGATGAACAGTTAGAGGAACTATATCAAAAGACCGCTTGGCATTTTGAAGAAAAATACAAGAAACAAAAAGCATCTGCATATGACTTCTTTAAGCAATCAGTATTGTAAGTTGATTATTCTAAGAAACATGCAAAAACTGATATTTTCTTGCAAAATGATACAGTTTTTGGATTTGATTCGTGATTTATTTGCAGGGACCCTTCAATATTGGCAGAATGTGATCTTGACGAGCACACGAAAGAAGTTTTGTTGAATAATATCAAGCGAAAACTGACATCTCAAGCTGTTAAAATCAGAGCTGATGTAGAAGTTGCATGTTATGGTTATGAAGGCATTGATGCTGTAAAAACTGCCTTGAAAGCTGGCCTTGCTCTGTCCACGGAAGAACTTCCCATCAAAATCAATTTAATAGCTCCTCCACTGTATGTAATGACAACGTCGACGCCGGAGAAAACAGATGGGCTCAAAGCTCTTACTGATGCTATAGAAGTTATACAAGAGAAGATTGTATCTTTGGGAGGTGTATTCAGCATACAAATGGCTGTAAGTTGAATTTCTCCATCTAATTATTGATATTTGTTAAAGAGTAAATCTTGATAAATTTTGAATTGGTACAATAGTTAAGATATTTCTCGAGTAGAATCTCAATACTTTTGAATTGGTCTTTTTGTCAATAATTTATATTTTGTATCAAGCCTATTATTAATCTTCAATATAAAATTTTGGACTAAAAAATTTAAATCAAACAATTGATAATTCTGAATTTCTTGTAGCCTAAGGTAGTAACTGCAACAGATGATGCTGAATTAGCTAAACAAATGGAGAGAGCTGAACTTGAAAATGCAGAAATTGCTGGTGATGACGACGAAGAAGAAGATGAAGGCATGGGCAACTTCAGTGGTGGAGAGGATAATGAAAATGAGGGGAAAGGAGATGAATCTGCGGAGGAAGATTAAATTTTCTCAACTGGATCAAGCACATTTTTAATTATTAAATTTATATCAATCAGAACATCCGACTAATTGTTTCATTCCACCTATACTTGCAATGTACAATATACTTTTACAAAATAAACAAAAGAAACCATCAATGGTTTTTCAACATGAAATTCATTGTATAGAAAGCAACTGAATTTCAATTTACTTTGCAATAAACTTTCTATACAAATATTATTTTGCTTGAATAATTTTCAAATTTCTCTCCATAAAATGTTAAAGTTGTGTTTAAAGTAAAAAGTGGTAGACAGGCTTATGGTTAAAAAGTTTTTATTTAAAAGAGTTCCATATTGTACACGATCCTCATGAAACTTATTCATTGGCAATTGTGACTTCAACCTCTACACCAGGCTCAATGCTGATGCTAGTGATTTTTTTCACTATCTCAGATGGTGAATAGAGATCAATCACTCTCTTATGAATTCGCATTTGGAAGCGATCCCATGTTTTTGATCCTTCACCACAAGGAGTTTTGCGAGTGGTGATGCGCAAGATTTTAGTTGGCATTCGAACTGGTCCCTTCACTTTTAGTTTTTGTTTCTTGGCACTACCAAGTAGTTCAGCAGATACTAGAACAAATCAAATGTGTTTTTATTTATGAGGACAATTTATGGCATATGGTGAGTTAATACATTAGCATGAGTATCCTCTCACTGGCTCCTTCACATCTTTCTACTTACCTTTTTCCAATGATCGTACATTGCGAGATGTAAGGGTGATCCTGATTCGATGTACTGGAGCAACTTCTTGTCCTGGTTTTTCAGGATTTTCGGTCTTCAAACTTGCCTGTTAAATAATAAAACAGAATTGAACATTTGTATTTTCAGAGTATAAGTAAACATAACCTTTCGAAGGTTTGAATTAGAATTCTTCTTTAATCTAAAAAATGGATAGACGTTTGATGCTTTAAAATAATAATAAGTAACACTGAAAAACAATTTACCATCTTAAAAAAACCTCTGGTCGAGTTAATCAATTACTTCATATGAATAAATTGATCAGCGCTGAACCAGCAGGTTTTTAGCGTTCGAATGCGCGTTGATGCGCGTGTAGAAAGAAAATAGGTTATGTTATACAAATTAAAGAGGCGTAAATCAATGCCTAATATACCGTCCGTGAGTAAGTCAGAAATAAAATACATTTCCCCTTTTTTGACTGATACCCAAAAATGATTGTTGAATATCTACATTTGTATCAGTACGTTATGGGAATTTATATTAAATTGAACAATGAGCTTAGGAATAACTGGCAATATACAGATAATTGGAATTGGGTTCGCGAGGAGATAACTCTTGGAGAAAATAAAATGGCATACAGAACTAAAAGATATGGCTTTACAAATTTTTTTTTATTTCCATGTGCTGAAAATTACAGTACTTATTTTAGTCATTAGCAATTGTAACTTCAACTTCTACACCAGGCTCAATACTGATACTTGTGATCTGTTTGACAATCTCAGATGGTGAGTAGAGATCGATCACCCTTTTGTGAATGCGCATTTGGAAACGATCCCAAGTTTTGGAACCCTCACCACAAGGAGTTTTACGTGTTGTAATCCGCAGGATTTTTGTGGGCATTCGCACAGGTCCCTTGACCTTCAGCTTCTGTTTCTTTCCTCTCTGGATCAGTTCCGAGCACACTAGAAAAATTATTCGTCATTGGATTAAGGCAAATGGTACAATTCAGAAATAAAATTTTTCTTCCAACAAAATCAACAGAATACCTTTTTCAAGTGAGCGGACATTCCTCGAAGTGAGAGTAATCCTGATTCTGTGGATTGGAGCAGTCTCTTGCACTGGTTTCTCGGGGTTATCAACCTTCAAACTAGCCTGAAACACAATAAAATCTTAGTTACTACTACGATCAATATTACTCTTTTTATTCATTGTTATCGAAACTAAAACGTGAAATACCATCTTAATTAAACATAAGATTGACAGAAACGTTATTTACCATAAACATGGTTTTTTGGTTAGTGTTCCTAACCTATGAAGAATTTTTTATTGCGGAAATTTCAATAATCACATGATTTTTTAGGGCTATCGTGACTTTCATTATTATTATTATTGGTTTAAATTTCATGTATTTACCATTATGGAAGATTAATTCTTTCTTCAGCTGCTTTAACGAAATAAATTCGTATCACCTTCGAGCTAGTATCATCACACGATGCCACATGGGACGAAATGAAAGAGAGAGATATATGTCGTTGCCGGCTCTGCAAACTTGCCACTTCCGGTAAATTTGAAATCTTGGTTTCCCTTGATTAAAAAGCAAGATAATCTAGGATAAACATTTTTTATTGTCCATCCACTTATTCAAAATTGAAGTTTATATTAATGCTGAGAAGAATAAAATCGCTATTAGTGTAAAAGAAATTCAATGGAAATTAAATTTTATTCGTAATATTTGAAATGTGCTCAATAGCAGTCATCACAGTTTTCCTAATATCTCTTATTCTTTTTAGTAATCATTTAGTAATGATTTGTAAGGCATCGTGAAAATGTTAGAAATATTGATATTTTCAAAAGGTAAAGGGAATAAATTAGCAATGAAAAAATCCAACAGATTATAATTGGGAAAAAAATGTATTGGAAATCTGCATCTTATCATACAAATACAATTCAATAATCATATTTGCTGTTGATTCTTCCAAATTTATTGAAAACAGCACTCTTATTAATGACGAGGTCAAAAACCCTGGGTCCATTGTACGAATTCTCTTTAATAATCAAAAAGAATAAATTAATGCTACATAAACAAATATAAAAAACCTAATTATACACACATTGCTGCATGATGTTCATAACAAGAACTTTCTTATTGTGACAATTATTAATTCATATAAATACAATTCGCTAAAAATCTTTTCACATTCAAACACACCAATCAAAGAACATTATTTGTACCACTCGATTCATCTCATTCTGTTAGTGAATTATCAAATATTTATAATAATTATAAAAATTAATAATGAAACTCCCCTCAAACGATTGAATTCAATATGCATACTTTACTGACAAAACTAGCATAAAAATGAATGATTTTATTATCTTTGAAGAAAATAGTCTTGTTCACCTTGAGTAATCAAACATTTTATTAACAGCATCTACTTTCTTCCAACGTTTTATATAAGAAATTGAAATTATTTATTTGAATATTAATGTTTGATTCATCCAGGAACTTCTAATTAAGGCTTCGTAATGGCACTTCATGTTAAACTCTTGTCACTGTCTTATTAGTTGTCCTATCTAACTTTCATGTATATATTCTCAAATTCATAGTCTTTGTCAATCGTTGAGTAACCAACACATTCTTCACTACAAAATCAATGTACAAATTTTTCAAAACAGTCATTATGCTTTAGTTTCAGTAGCTGTTGGAGGTGGTATCCCTAAAACAATAGTGTGCTGCCCTCCACCTGATACTCGGAGAACCTTCACATCTTTCAACTGCTTTGAATCAATTAATGTTGGCACATCAACATCTTCTTCTTCTCCAGTTCCAAGTTGACCACTGGTTCCCATTCCCCATGCATACAGTTTTCCTGAGACAAAAATTTAATAATAAAGTTTAAAGTAATGTTTTCGTAGCTAGAATACAATTCTGAGACGAAAATTACCTGTTTCAGTCACAGCAAAAGATTGTGCACTACCCGCAGCAACATCTACACATTTTATTCCATTAGAAATAGACAGTGCTGTGATATCTGTAGCATCGTTTTCAACAGGACCAAGTCCTAAACGACCATACTCTTTCCTGCCTATAACATAAACTTTCCCATCATCGTCCAGAGCAATTGTGTGGTGCTGACCAGAACTGATTTGTACCCAATTTTTATTACTAAACGTTTTTGAGAGTTTTGGATGAAATTGTTTATCAGTTCCTTTTAGACCTAGAATCATCACATTTATTAGAAGAAAAGTTTACATAAAAATGTTCAAATCATTTTGGAATGTAAGCTTACCGATTTGACTGTAGTTATTCAAACCAAATACATACATCTCATCATCATGCGAAGTTTTGACAAAAGTTGCATATGTACCAGCCCAAATATTTTCAATTTCTATACTTTTGTTCATTTTAAAATGAACCTGGCCTGGTGTGAGTAATTGGTTCACTCCTTGTCGACTATGCCTATCAGCCTTTTTTTCAGGCAAACGACCAAGTTGGCCTTGTTCGGCGCAACCACAAGTATAGACTTGTTTTGCAGTATCTAACAGTACCAAATGATCTGCTCCAGATGCTATTTTAATGAATTTTTTCTTCAAAGAAATTTCAACTGGAAAACGTTCATTTGCTTCAGTCAACAATCCCATGGTTCCATGTGAATCCTACAATAGTAAACAACATATCATCCAAAGAATAATTGTCACTGTATAGAAGGAATTCTTACTCATCAGTTTTGGGAAATCACTCAATATGTTAATCAATTGAAATTTTCAATATATATTTACCCTGAAAGAACCCCAAATAAACACTCGGCCATCTTTTAGAAGTGCTGCACTGTGTGAATCACCAGCGGTAATTTGAATAGCTGGAGCAGGCAATTCTACATATGCTGGAAGAGTTTCTGAGCCTTCTTCGGACGTGTCTCGGCCTAGCGCTCCTTCATCATTGCATCCAAAAGTGATGACTTTTCCATCCTTTGTTAGACAAACATTATGCATACCACCAGCTGCGATTGCTACAATGTTTTTATGACCAGAAATAGTAGCAAAGCGAGTTTTTTCAAGTACATCTTCTCCTAAGCCTAGCTGTCCAACATCTCCTTGACCACAAGAGAGAAGAACACCTTCGGTCATAAGCTGTCGTAAAATCAGCTTTGTTTTTGCATCTAGGAAAATAAATATTTAGTTGATTAGAAAAGGTAAATTTATATTTTATGTAACATTATAGAATTTTCTAAGCACCTCGAGAAAAAAACACATTCTCAATCAAACAATATTATATTAAAGTTTCTATCTTAAAGTTTCGGAAATTAACGCATTTCATAGCAGTGAAGTCTCAGTGCTCCAAATTTTTCAAATACATATTACTTACCGGTATTGTCCTCATTTGTCTCCACTTTACTTTTGGTCTTGATGGTCTTGACACTCTTAGAACGCTTTACAGGCCTAGGATGTTGTTCCGTGTCTTGCGCAGCTGAAGCTGGCCGTTTTGTCGACTTCTTCGGTGGCACTGAAAGAGGTTAACATTCGTTATACAGTCAAGGACAAGAAAAGTACACAAGCCGCTACTTTGATCAATTGAAATTCGGGTTATAACAAATTTCACGTACTTTTTCTAAGTCAACAGAAAATCAAACTAGCAAAGGATGACACTCAGGAGTAGTTTACCGCCAAAAAGTCGTAACGGTTATGTGAAAACCGCAGGCAAACGAATATGGCAAACCGGTCGTACATGGTCGTATACATGTATATAACCGACTCAAGTATCGATGTGTGCACTGTGCATCACACGCACGCACGAACAGACTTTATCCGTGTGCGTGCACCGGAAGTTCGAATTGAATTGTTTCGATTGTTGCCGTTTTCGACCTGATGCAACAATCGAGATTAAGTTACCTATCGTTGCGATGCAGATTGCAGAAGTAAACAATATGCTTAATGGTTTTCGATAAACTGTTCAACAGAAGTATTTGCATAGTAGTGAGATGTCCCACAAATAGGACGAAAAATAAATTGATTTTGTAGTTTATGAAGAGGTATTTTAAATCCGTAATTTTGAATTTTTCTCCATTTTATTCTATAAATTATACACATTGTTGATCAATGATTTTATTCATTATCAAGATATCAAGATAGCTGCCTAATTTTCGATTTTATATTCTTTAAAAGTATACATTCAGTCAACTTATTTTAAATAGTCTCATATAAGTAGATTTTATTATTGTATAAATTGGTAATAAATTGTATTTAAAAAATCGCGAAAACCCAATTGAGAAACAAAGTGAATATTTCATTTTTTTTTTAAATAATCCATGGCTTGATACTGATATGATATCTTATTCAATTCAAAGTATTACTTCTGATTTTGATATATACTCATTTAATCAGAAAAAAAGTTATTCTGATTATAAAACTAATTAAATTTACTTCTTGATCAATTATTATTCATTACAGACAAGAAAAACATTTTTACTACTTTCTTCATTTATGAAGCGTATAGTTTCAAGCATGGTTCATACGGTATGCCGGAACTCTGCTTACCCTTCGACCAACATTGAAAGATTCAGGGTTCCGGAAAATAAAGTTGATTGGAATATAGATTTTGCAGAATATTCTCCAATCATATATACATCAAAAGCTATTTCAGGACAATCTTGGGCTGATACAGATATTGGAGATCCAAGCTTCAAACCAAAATGGAATGAAGTCGATGGTAAATATCAATCCTCACCTCATATTTAATATTTATAAATTCAAGATTTTTTTTATTATAATTTTTAAATGTAATTCTCATATTCCATCAGGTAAAGTTAATAGGGAAAGTTTTGTATGTCAGTATCTCATTGACAAAGATAATTATCCTTTGAATCCTTGTGGTCGTACTGGCATCAAAGGTCGAGGTATATTAGGAAAATGGGGTCCCAATCATGCTGCAGATCCAATTGTTACAAAATGGAAAAGAAATAAAGATAATTCTATTGAAATTAATGATGCTACCAAAAAGCCAATTCTTCAATTTGTTGGAATTCAGAGAAGAGATTCAGGAGAATGGGCATTACCTGGAGGAATGGTTGATCCTGGGGAAAAGGTATCAGTCACACTACATCGAGAATTTATGGAAGAGGCCATGAATTCATTGGAAGAAAGTGAACAAGAATTAACGAAAGCTAAAGAGCTTATCGAGAAGTTTTTTAGTCAAGGACAAGAAATATATAAAGGGTATGTGGATGATCCAAGAAACACTGATAATGCATGGATGGAAACGGTTGCTTTTAATTTCCACGATGAGACTGGAAAATTTGTTGGTAACTTGAAATTGCAAGCAGGCGATGATGCAAAAAAAGTTAGATGGATAGATATCAGTAGTGATCTGATACTTTATGCAAGTCATAGAGATATAATTATGAAAGTTGCAGAACTACACAAGGCTCATTGGTAGCTGAATATTTATAAATAAGTGAATATAATTTATTACCCTCATTAATTTCTTCAAAAAATAAACACTATATTGAATTGAATTCAAAGTTCCATTTTAATAATAATAAAATTTGTACAGGAAGATACTTGATAACATTAATGTTTATCAACAGTCCAATTTTTCTCTTGAACAATCGTCATTAGAAGTAACATTTACACCTTTTACAGTAGTACAAAAATTAGACATCTGTCCACATTTTGTAAATGGGTCGAGTTTTGATGTAAATTCAAATTATTTACATACATTAAATCAAACATAAGTAAAAGATTCAAAATAAATTGTCAAGATTTTTATCTATGTACAGCCTCTTTCTGCTTACATGCTAATCTATTTACATAATAGTTCAATACAGCTATGTACACTGCTATCTATCGATTCAAAACAACATTCTAATATAGATCTGCATTGTTTTTAGTAAAGAATGAATTAAAATACAATATTAAATGAAAATAATGATTTCAAACAATGATAAAATTTACAAGTAATGAATTCACAAAATTAAGTTCATGGCCCACTTTCTCCAATAGAGAGAAGAGGTATGGCACTTCGTTCTTGGATACCAAGCATATCAAGAAATATGTCAGTGGGAGTTTTAAAATTTCTACTTTCTTCATAAGAGTTGATGAAATGATCTGAGTCTAGTGTTTGATTATTCCAGTGACTTGACAAAATTTCATAGTTGATTAATCTTGTAACTACGTTGTTTTCTATCTTATTACTAATCGGTCTAACTTCTAATGCATATGGAGATTGAATTTTCGATTCGTGTTTTGGACTTGAGTATTTTTTGAATGATTTTTCGATTTCTAGAGCTTTCAGCGCTTGAACTTGTCCTTTCTGAGCAGCTCGTGTAAATAATTCTTTTGCAGCAACCAAGTCAATTTCCAAACCACCTTTTCCTTGAGAATGGAAAACACCTAGATTGTACATAGCATCAGCATGGCCCTTGTCAGCAGCTTTTTGATAATATTCAGCAGCCTATAATATCACAATAAATGCATTAGAAAGTCTCAGAATCCATTCCAACCAATGTGAGTACTTCATGATTAGCCAAACCAACCTTTGTATTATCCATTGTTGTTCCCAAGCCTAATTCAAAGCATAAACCTAAATTGAACATGCTGCCTGGAGAGGACAACTGCGAGCCAACGGTAAAATGTTCTACTGCATCTTCATAACGTTCTTCTTCTATTGCTTGTGATCCACAATCCAAAGCTAATTCTCCAATGATTGTTTCATGAGTAGACGAGAAATTATCTACTGCTTCTTGAAAAGCCTGCAACAATAATATTCTCATTTGATAACTCTTTTTTTCTATATAAAATTATAAAATTTTGAAGATATTGAACAAACACTAGTAATGTGATAAATATGTAATGGATTTTCCATTGTGTTCTATACGAAAGGGAAAGAAATAATTCACAAAGAAAAAAGAGGAAAAACCCACCTCTTGCGCGGTAATCGGTCCATACTGTACTTCTAAAGTAGCAGCATTATCAACCAAAGTCTCGTCTGGTTTCTTGGCCTGGATAGCTTCCTTGCTAACAGGTAAAATATACTTGGCTTGGGGCAGTAGAAAATTGAGGAAGAAGAATTTTGAAGCCTGTACTGGCGGGTTGACCAGCAACTTGTTGCGCCAGTTTTCTAGCTTAGCATTGTCTATGTCGAACAAACTGCGCTTGATGCAGAGAGACTGGCAAACAACGTATCCAACCGCCAGAACACTTGACTGCAAAAGAAAACAAGCAAACGTTACATGGGTCAGGCTGTTTGAAGGAATGACTATGGGTTGTAACGATGAAGCTCACCCATCCAACGGCATCGGACCAGCTGTACTTGGCGTCTCGTTGATCCTGCTGGCGCTGGTACCTGGGGCCAAGACGCTGGGCTCGGGTGCCGTGGTAGAAGTTGAAGAGGCTCGGCGCGAGGAAGTGCTTGTAGGGGGCGAGCAGCCTGCACGGCTGGCACAGCTTCTCCGGTGGCTGCTGCTGCTCGTTGCCATCACCGTTGCCCTGAGAGTAGACGTTGGTGCGGCAGGCGCGACGCTCGATCGACTCGCGGATCCCGCGGCTCACGAACTTCCACATGCTCGGCCGTTAGCTGCACTGCAGCCTCGTTGTCGTCGTCGTCGTCGTCGCGTGTCTCGGGGCCCGCCGCGGGGTCAGGGGACTGGTGCCACTGGTCGCTGAGGGTTACCTAATTATCTATCTAACCTCGGGCGCAGATGCGCTTCGAGAGCGCACGCACCAGTGTGCCACAGCAGTGTGCGCCTCGGCTTCGAGAACAAAACAACTGAAAACAACGACGAGCACCAGCTAGGGCACAGCCGCACAGAGCCACCACCTGCAGCCACCACCAGCGCACCAATCGCAGCACCAATGGCACCAATTACGCTATTCGTGAGGCATGCGCCGCATGCGCGACCGACCGTTGCGTACACATCTGTGGTTTTGGCGGTTTCGTGCTCGACACATTTGAAGGTCCGACAGAGTGCAGAGTACTGCAGAGTCGCAATTGTTATTAAATTCTGTTGGATGAATTTTGGATTGACAAATATATCATAGGGCCATTCAGTCGTGGAGACATTCTTCTGATGACAATAACACAGCCACACAAAAAAAAATTTCTGGCTCAGGGGTCTCAGGGTCTTCCTATTTCTAATACTTATATGTTTTCGGGTCGCCGAATCCGAATTCGCAGTCCATTCATCTATCTCAATAAAAACTAAAGTCACGCAATCAACCCTTTAACTGGCAGACGTTACTTAGGGCTTAGGCCCAAGTGGATATTTCTATTTTCGGTCACCTTACATATAGAATCGACATCTGAAATTTCTTGAATAATTTTTCTTCTTGAATAATTTATTACAATACTTATAGGAAAAGGGGAAAAATGCACTGTAAATAATTCAAGATGTGCTCATAAACACTTGTCAAATTCATCAAAATCCACTTTTTTCGGTTTTATGATCTTATGTCTTCGGCCACATACGATTTTCGCGAGCATATTATGATCTAATTATAAATAAGTACCTATTTCAGCTGATTCTGTAAAAACTCGCTGAAGCCACCTTCAACTACCGCTTAATCATGTCGTACAGAGGTACGTACCTCAATATCCCCAGGGCAAAGTACGTCACAGCTGTGTCTGCATCAACACACCTCGCGTGACACATCTCGCTCGCAATCCTCTCGCGAGATTGTTTGTATTTTATTTACAATTAAATAATATTAAGGGAAGATGCCTCCGGCTATAGGTGAGAACTGCTCCACCTAAAGGAAACCTAAGGTAACTGTACCCAATTTGGCACTGTACCCAATTTGGCACAATCGTCAGATTTCGTATTTCCGGTGCTCTCTGAGCATCAGTCGCTCTTGGGTTATGTTGGGGGAATTAAAAGAAAATTTTCGGTATCTTCCCCGCCCATTTAGCCCTTAAAACCACTCTCCTACAACACTTTGAAGTTTCACTTACTGATTTTTTCACCATTTTCTTATTTCACTTTTCACACTCAACCTCAAAAATCAGGTGTCAATAATTTTTATCTCTCAAAGTGTCATTACTCTTTTTTGTGTAAAAACATCTCAGCTTTCGATTGGTCTCATCAGTTTTCCTAAGATTATTTTTTATCCTACTCAAATTGCTGTTTTTCGCATCAAAAAAAAGTGTACCCAATGTGCCCCTCTACGCGTTTTTAAATGGGAAGACTGAGTGAAATCATTGAATATTTGTATAGACATATTACGATGATTTAGACGCGTATTTTTGAGTTGTATGTTAAAAATTTTGTATAAATATCACTGGGAACATAATTGAGAGTTTATTTCAATGCCAATTGGATCGTCCCTGTAGGCCTATATAGGCTGTAGCTAATGATTAAAAAATTGTGCCAAATTGGGTACACGTTTTGTGCATTTAGCCTTTTTGCGTTTTTTTTTTAAATTGCGATTTTCGATAGGTTAAAGTAGTCGAATGATGATTATGAAGATGGTTTCTAATAGGTATTGAGCTAAGCTTTGAGATGCCATTCACAGAATTTTAAAATTCGAAGTCTATCATAGTCAAATTCGCGAAAAACCCTTAGGGGGGGGCACATTGGGTACAGTTACCTTACATCATCTGAGATAGCGCGGAAAGACGAGTATTTTGAAAAGAAATTCATTCTTGGCAAGTGCGGGGAGGCTGAGGTAATTGCTCATAAAAGTTTCATCCCTTAAGGCCTGCTAAAATATAAAAAGTATGCAGAAAACGACGTAAACGGTGGGTCAGAATACTAAAACTGCGGTCATAATAGATGACTCCCTACCCCGGCAATATATCTAGATTGTTTTGTAAGAGGCAACAGTATCATTTCACCCATATTTTGTGGGGTTTAAAAAAAGTAATATTGTCTACTCATTGTAAACGTTTGTTTGTAAAATGAGCACAATTATTCAAGACCAATCAAGGTGGCCAATGAAAGATCATGGAAAGAGCTTTCGATCGAAACTAGTTCCAATACGACGTCGCCCTTCAGACACGGGTAGGGAGCCAAAAAGTGTAATTCGGCTGATCGAGCAGTTCTTCAGGAGTTAAGGGAGTCAGACTCTCGGGACAGGAAATTTATTTTTGTGTGGCTGTATAATCATTAACTCTATAAATTTTCAGTGTATGTATACACAGAAAGCCACTTTATCTACGTATACTGTAAATGTATCAAATGAATAATAGTTGAAAGAATATTTTGGCAAAATCAAAACGTCAGATTGAATGGCTGTATATATCATCTATTTGTATACCAAAGAACTAACTCTGAAAGTTTTATATCATGCTAGATAACCCAAAGTTTCTCCTTGCTTTCAGAGCTTTTCCATAGCAAATCTAGAGCCTTGCATTTGTAATCTACGTTCATGTAATCTTACATACATACTGACTGAAAGATTCCGAATAAAATGCAAAACTATAATAATGCAATTATATTAACAAAGAAGTTGGAAATACTATAAACGAATACGATGAAATGCAATTAAATCTTAATGTTGAGCATATTTTCTTCTAAACTATCCTCGAAAAGCGAACATCGTCCCTCTACCTCCTCTCCTGATTTTCCTGAGATGTTAACATTCACAATGCTCAGATTTCTATAGGTATACATGATCATAATTTCAACAAGAATAAATGATGGGGGTATATTACCGTGAAAAAAAGTCGAAATAAATTAATTCGAGTCTAGATGTAGTTCATCATTCCATAAGTTTCTTTGACGCTCGATTGAGCTCAACGGAAAAGAGTAAAAGTAGAAGCCCGCCATGTAGAAATTTAATTAAAAGTTTACAATTTAGCAAAAAAGTGTTGACTTCATTTTTAAATCCAGGTACATGCATACATACATGTCTATAGTATGTCTCTATATCAAAACTTTCTGCCAAGCGGCTTACATCATATCATAATGCTACGTACAATGTATTGTATTGTACATTTTATAAAGATGTGATTACTTTTCTAAATTCAAGAGTGGAATCAGGAGCGAGACGTTCAATGGATTATATGAACCTTACTGCGAAGAATCTCGATTCTTACAAAAGTATATTTAAATATTTCAAACTTATTAGGAAAAAATATATGTGTCAGATAAATGTCGAGTTAATTTCCTTTGTTTGAGTAATTCAAGAGAATGTTTTTTTTTTTTTTTTTTGACAACTTCTTATCGTTATGTATGCGTTTGGTAATGTTGAGTTTGGGATAATCGATACATATTTCCCATCTTATATTCTGTGTAATACATCGATCCGTTTAAAAATTCGAAAAAGAAAAACATTTGCAGTGAGGGAAGAAGGAGGAAAGGGCGATAGGAGGAGATAAGTTGAATAAATAAGTCATGCCTTTAGGATCGATTTTTATTTACAAGAGTAAAATATTATGTACAAGATGCCATCGAAGAGTGTGTGTGTCGTTTCTGGAAAGGTTCTTAGGGGTACACAATTTTCCGGAGTTTTTTTGTTCTCTTAAACACTGACAGTAGGACATAAAATTAAAAACCATCGAAAAAACACATTACTCAAAGGCGACTCGCGTCACCTCTAGCGGAGGGGAACGCGCGTTCTCTCGCTCGCGCACTTCTTCTTTTTTTCCTTGTTTGACTTACGAATCGCTACATTTTTTTTTCCTTGTTTGCGCATAAACAGCTCGCGCGCGCGCGCGTGCATATGTGTGCTCTCGTACGTTTTCCCATCTCTCCCCCGGCTCGTCATCTTCATATAGTGTGTCTATATTTGTCGTGAATGGATATACCATGTCGTACGTGGGTGCATGCGTTTGCTTAGTTCTCTCGCCGGCTGCCGGCGTGTAAGTGTGCAATGTGTGTGTGTACGCGCGCTCGCCGGTATTCCTCGTTGCGCTTACAAACTATTTATATATGTATACGCATATGTATATATGTATAGATCGTCACTCTGTTTAGCCCTCGGTCAAAAGATCACTCGTGCCTTTATCCGCTCCTCGGGGCGATTCGAAAAATCTCCCCGAACTCGCGCGCGCGCGCCGGATACTTTTTCTTCTGGGCGCGAGCTTCTCGCTGCAGAGAAGATTTCCCGAATTGCCGCGCGCATGACTGATCACAACCCGATCGAGTTCTATATACATACGTCTCGCTCTCTCTTTCTCTCTCTCTCTCTCTCTCTCACGCACACTCGCGTCCCTTAAATCCCTATACGCGCATACTATTCTCCGCCCTTGTACTCGCACATACTTTCTCCGGGCGGCTCTCGCGCGCACAGGGTCTTTCGTGTGTACGAATACACACACAGAAGAAGAAGGAGGGCGGCCCGTATAGTTGGAAGTCACGTTTTCGCCTGTGCCGGGCTCCTTTGTCGATGCTTTCCGATTTAAAGCTCTTCCGAGCGTTACAAGGCTTCTCTCGAGGAAATAGCGATTTTCCATCCCTTTTCTCGGTATTCGCGGGGAGCCTTTCATCCGTCCCTCCCTCCCTCTCGTGGATATCCCCCTTTTCGAGCGCGGGCTATTTCCCAAGAGGGAGCGAGAGAGAGAGAGGCAAATTCGCGCGCGCGCTTAAATCGACCGAGCCTTTCTTTTGCTCCCTCCTTCGTCGTCGTCGGGCTGTTTTGGCCGAGGCGGTTTATCCGCGCGCGCGCGCGGCGTGTCGGGCTATTTTTTGCCCGGGCTCTCGGGAGGGCCGCCGTCGTGGTTGTGGTCCTGGTGCAGTTGCGGTCGCTCGGGGCGTGCGCTTGGTCCGCATCACATTATCTCAACTGCAGGAGGAAAAACGCGAGGGCCAGGAGGATGGTCCGCGAGGTCGGCCACCCGGCCGCCGTGTTCCCGTGCTGCATAGCCGCCGGATGTTCACCTGAAATTTAAAACCAAACGACTTTAGTATGGACCTTTTATATTCCCATAGCGATACTCCCGGGGATACGGATAATTCGCGCGCACCGATGCAATGATGGATCGATTCGTATTTGATTATGAGGGGGCTGTACGCTACCCGCCCACTCGCACCGCAGGGCCTTTTGTCCGCGAGAAAATTGTATCTCGCGCGCGTAAAAGTCGGACGACTAATGAGATTTGACATTGATCGAATATCCGCACCTCCCGCGCACCTCTACGGATCCTCGGCGCTCCGACTCTCGGTGGTTCATCAGAACGCGCGGGGGCGACTTTTTCTTTTGTCGTCTCGCGCGGATCAAAGCCATCGATTAGTGTCACGTATCGCGGCCATGTAATATCCCACTTGTCCGGCGAGGCACGAGACGCGAGCGGAAGTGTCATAGTGTTGCAATGTGCATGCATGGAGCATGAAATATCAGAAATGTCCATGGAAATTTTCTTCTCGGTTTTTAAACCGGAAAAATACTTCGATAAAAACCGGCTCTCTCTCTCTCTCTCTCTCTCTCTCTCGTATTCCGTATAAGATTATGCAGGAAAGTTTTTAGTCTGATTATTTCCACAGCCGGCCGCGGGCTCGTCGCTTTTTACCCCTATTAACTTTAACGGGCCAATTTCGGCCAACTTTTTTGTAAACGATTATACTAGTTTGCGAACTTCCATTTTCAAGACAAAAGTCATATACAAGCCCCCGGCTGCTGCCCTCAAATTTTCACAGCGCCGTGCATTCTATTTCCATGCGGATATCGATAACTCGCGCGTGGAGAGGGGAAAAAAACGTACCGAGACGCGTTTTCAATGAGTGGCTCGCTGGTTGGATCGTTGGTTTTGCAGTGAAGGATTTGCCGAGGATGGCCGTTTATTGGCAATAATGAGTCGAACCACACACGAATTATTTAGTTATTGGTCGTTCACAAATATTCTCGTAAGATCGTTGTTCAATACCCGAATCGAATCAAGGATTATGAAGCGCGACTCCCTGTCTATGCTTTTACGACGTTTAAATTCCAAGTATACATAGCTTGAACGCGATTGAAGGTCTGGAAATTGTTGCCAATCATTTTTTTTTTCACGTTCAACGTCGTTACTGTTCCAAACATCGCGCCGAGCCCCGAACCGACATGGTTATATTCACTAAAAAGCACGATTTAAAAACCATCGAACCTGCTTAAATGTTTTTTTTCTGAGTATCGCTCACTCATCCGAGCTGTGGACAAATTGCGCTCAATCTCCATTCCTTGCCTGTACGCGTTTGTAAAACCCAAAAAAGCGCGATGCATTTTCGGGTCGCTCGCGCGTATATGAGCATACCCGCGGAAAATCCAGTTTGTTGATCGCGCGACACGATCACGGTGGAGCCTTCGGCCGTACATACACAGCATACACGAGCGATGATTCGATATCCGCGCCTATCGAGGGACATGGCCGTATCCACGATCGTACATATATCGCCCCGAGCTGCAGATATGGAAATAGCCGCCGCGGACAGTTCGAGCCCGGCCGTACACAATTGACTTCGTTCGCATTCACCGCGCGCGGCCCATTCACCCTCCTCGAATTATTCATTATATCCTATATACCCTATATATCCTATATATATATATATATATATATATATATATATATATATATATATATATATATATATATATCTACGAGCTCGTGCGCGCCCACCTCTGGCTCATTTTTTCCCGTACTCCCCACGGCCCTGGCTTCGGTCCAGAACTCCAGAGGCGCTGCACAAAGAGACGTTCACCTTGGCGCGTATACGTCACGCGCCGCCCCGCGGACATTCACCTCGCCGTGTCGATTTTGCGAATTTTCCCCGCGCTGCGTGTGTATTTCGACAAGTTTCCCCCGGATGATTGGATTTCTTCAGCGCAAGGGGACAGAGGCTTATATATACGGAATTCGGATATCAAAGGAATAATTTCGAGAGGAGATTCGAAAAAGTTGACGGCTTATTTAGGACGATGATGTACGCTCGGAGAGCTCGCGACGATGCGATGCTTTCGTTTGTGTATATGCGTACGCGCTGAGAGAAAAATCCGATTATGACAATTTGCTATTTCAAGCAGAGGAGAGTAGTCGTTGCGTAGTGAAATTTGATAATGATTATTTCATTATGTAAATTACTGTAAGCTTTATTATTTATCAGCCTTTCACGGCAATTTTAGTTGTAATTGTACGTAAGTGCATATGAAACGTTACCAAATTGTTACGAACCAATATGTTTTTCTCAAAAATAGTGCAAGCATTTGTACAGCAGCGACATGGTTTAAGTGACTCATTCCCCACACATCAATTTCACCGATACTATTTTACTCTAGCATATATGCGTGAATAATATTCTATGAATATGTAGCAGCGTATGCTATTTGTTTGCAGAAACGATCACTATAATTCAGATAGTAAAATTTTTTGCCAAAAAATCATAGTATGTGAGTTTGCGTATCTGACATTTCTTCCTCGAAAATCTGGAATTCGGAATCGAGTGAGTATTCTCAAGCAGAATGAAATTTCCGCCGCTGGAGTGTCTGTCCCCTCCGGGACAATAGGTGCGCGAGACTCTACGCGCTCGAGTAGATCGACTCAACGTTTGGCCGGACAAGGGCCGGTCGCGCGAGGCAACAACTGGCCTGAATCCGCAGCCACGCAGTACCGAACAAAACCACGTACGATTCAAAACGAACCGACGAAAATCCGCCGACTCGAAAATACATACATACGGTTGGCGCACGTCTAGCAAATTTCCCGACGGAGGCTCGGGTAATAACGAGACTGCAGCAGCAGAAGCAGCAGCGGCGGGGCAAGATAAGTAATCAATCAAGTGGGGGGGGGGGGTGATACGGATGCGCGGCCGGATGATTGGCAAGCGATATATAGTCGAGCGGCTGCTGACTGGGCTCTCGCTGCTACTCTAATGACTGCTGCCCGAGACTAATTGCATCTCACAGGCCAGCGAGCCCCTTCAGCCGACTATGTAGTGCGTGAGCAGCGGCAGCAGTGCAGATTGCAGCTGGCCAGCCGCCGCGAAAGCCAAATCCTGCCCGCTCAGGCCCGTCTGCGATCAGTAACGAGCTGCCTTGCTGCGCCGCTGCCGCTGTTGCTGCTCCAGCCCTACACTTACTCCCGGTACGCTGCTGCTTTTGACCGGCCGCGTATATAGATCCACCCGCGCGTCCATTCTAATCACTCGTGCCTGCGAATCTTTTGAATCTTCGATAAAACTGAGACAAACCGCCCGCCGACCAACGAGAATCATTCACGAGCGATAAAGATCTGCAGAAATATCACGTGTTGCGCAAATTTGCCGCAGTTTATATTGTTACACCCGAGTACGTAGCGTTCGATATGCAGCTGTACGATGCAGCGTGTACGTATACATTTGTACGGGCTAATTTATCGCGGTAAGTTTGGCCCGCGAGGGAAACACATCTGATTACAGAGCGAATTCATATTTTATTCGCCTTCGAGCTGCCTCCCCGAGAGCACGTCTTCGCGCAAAACAACCACCGACCACCGAGACGTTGATACAGCTACGCACGCGTACGTGGGCTAGTCGAGTCGTGATGCGCACACTCACTGATTCGCGTTGTCGTCCCTGTGACAATTAAACCGCGCGCTCGCTATCGCGTATGCCGGAAACAGCAAGGTGGAAAGTGAACGTATATATGGATTCGATAAAGTCGCCCCCGACTATATACTCAACTTTGAAATGGCACGAAACGCTTTTGGAAATCCCCGAAACGTCTGTCGCGCAGTTAGGACGAGATTCGAAATGCATTGCGCGCGGTAAATTACGCTTGGAAAAACCGCGCGTGCCATGGGGGAAACGTCGAATGATCGAAATCCGAAATCGGAAATGCCGCTAAAAGCACGGAGCTCGCGGAAAATGTTGCCGTAATGGTCTTGAGCTCGCAGAGAGCCGGAACCGAGCGGATAGCGGCGTCGATCGCCCCCGAATAGCTTTTTCGGGGGGTGCACGAGGGAGTGAAACACTCGATAGTTGCGCGGCCCGCGAAATAGCTCTTGTTCGACTCGCGATTTTGGGGGTATTTAGCCGAGTCTAGGATGGTTGTTTCGTTGTTTTTCCCTCAGCCGCGAAGGCGCAATTTCGCAAGACAAACAGCCCCGGGGTTAATCGGGCCCTTGCGCATGCGGGTTCGACTCTCGGCTTGCGGCTCATTAAACGGGCTCGGCCCCCCCCCCCCCTCATTAACACCGTTCGCGCGTCACGCCCGCGCCAACTACTCGAGCAAATTTCCCGCTCGAGGGCCGCCTCCGTGCTCGCTCTTTACTGCGTTTTCCAGGATGCCCTCGCTTCTCCTCTGTTTTTTCTTCTTTTGCGCCTACATATGGCCCGAGATTGCCGTGGCCTGCAGCTCCGAGAGTTCTTTGTGACAACGCGTGGATGTAGTTTTATCCGTCGCGAGAGGCAATGCTCTTTCGTCTTTTATATAGATTCTTGGGCTAAAAACTGAAAATGCGTTTCTCTTTATTTCCGCTCGAATTACACTAGAATTTGCGATTCCACGGAGCGATATGAAAGATTTGTTCTGCGATATTATAGTTTTACTGTATGGACACGTATTCGAACGAGCGCGCGCGTGCGTGATCTTCGCTCGTGCGTTTCACAAACTCGACTGTTTTTATGTTTCTCACAAACTTTCACGTTCATGCGATAATAAATATTTCATGGTCGTTGCCGAATTCACTTTGAAAATATATTTTATCGCGATCATCTCCCGTAATGGGTTTATACAAAAATGTAATCAAAGTGTGATTGTGTATTATTGACGATTTCGAAATTTGGTCATCACGCAGTAAATTCCCGATCATTATTTGCTATCAATCTTGTCCCCAGAATTAGGCCAGCTTTTCGATAATCAATCTCGACGAGTTACATTACTGCATCGACGAGCGTACGCGAACGCGTTTTCGGCCAAATATTTTGCAATCCAGTTCAATTTGCCGAATGATTGATGTCCCAGTAAATAATGCCACGCGAAAACACGCCGACAGCCCGACGACACGGGTTGAAAACGATATTTGCCCTGAGAATCATAATAGTTATATTTGCGTCAGTTGGCATTGTGACATTGCCGATATATTGCGTATCGACAAATCGCTCACGTGATTTTCATCTATTAACGCGCGCGCGCGCGCGCGATTATACACACGTCAACTTTACCTATACTCACGCTTCGAAAGTCGCAATTCTTTTTTTCAATTTAAACAAACAAATGTTTGGCCTTTCAAAATATTGAGATAACAATTGGTCGATTCGGCAACTCCACCGATGCATCAAACGAGCGACGCGACGATATCCCGTTGAAATCATGAGCTAACGAGCTTCCCAACGCCGTCGACTCGTTTCGGAAAATTCTCTCCTTCGCGAAACAAGAAAAAAAAAACACTTGAACTCGAGCAATGTGTGCAAGTGCGGAGTCCCATGAATCGGAAGAGACTCGGGGGCGATTGGAACAAAGGGAGGCCGGAAAGAAGCTCTTCATCGAACACTGGGGGGTCGGAATGGCGAATCAACCGCGGCTGCAGAATTGGCGCAGTATAACGATCGAAGCCAAGAATGCGCCGATCGGCCGGAAATATAATGGGGGACGGGGGTGGGGGTGGGATGCAAGCGCCGACTGCGCTTGTATGCACGCGCGTATTATATATAGCGCGCTCGAGCCGCTCCTATTGTGCGCGCACGAGGGGATAATTGAAACGCGCGCAGCTGTAATTGAAGGGCCCGGCCGCCGATGGATTAACGTACTGCGAGCCACTCGTCCGCAGCTAATCGCTTTATCGCCACTTACGCGACGCCCCGTTGCTGTTTTCCCTATTACCACCTGGGCTTTTCCCGATTTTTATTTGCTGGTTTTTCATACCGACCCTGATTTTTCGTATGCCATTGTTTCCAGTCGTGAAATTTACGAACGTTGGTATTTCTTTTAGTGGGTCAACGAAACAAAGGCTTCTTATCTTCCCAAGGTTGTTAATATTTTTCCTTATTTGTTTGAACAAATAAGGAAAACAAGTGAAGAACTCGCATACGCAAATCTCTACGATGTTGACTGGGAACGGTGATTTTCCCGAGAAAACCAGCCAAACCACCAACATCAAAGTAGAATACATCGGAAAGTTCACACTAACGAGGAGCGAGTGGCTGTGGACAAACTTTGGCTAACCAATCGCACGATCAAACCGAGTAAAACGCTTGTTGGGGGGGGGGGGGGGAGGTACACACACCCTAATAGCATATATGTAATCTCGAGCCATGTACAGTTTAACGTTTTGTTTTCCCCAAAATACCCGTCCAAACGTGCTGAATTTACCAGTATATACCTGTATACACAAGTTAGAGATAAACTGTTCATGCGTAAAATCGGAAATACTTGCGGAGGATCTCTGGGAAATTGGGACGTTAGACCGCGTGGCTGTAGATACAAGCTGTTGGTTGGTATCGCCCATGAACCATTTAACGAATAGTGATAGACGCTTATTCCGTGTCACTCGCGCGGCACAAAGAAACACACAATCATATTTTGAAAATCGAAATTTTTCCCTCAACCGAAACGTACTCTCTTAAATTTTTACAGTGAAAAACTACTGCGTTTCAGTGAAAAATCAGTGTTGGAAGGTGGATGAAAAATCTACTGGACTGCAGTGAATTTCTTATGTAACTAAAGTGAATTGATTGATTTTTACATAAAATTCACAGTAAGTAGAGTGAAAATTCACTTCACACCATACTTACTGCAAATAGTTAAGTAAAAATGTTTTTTATCAAAACTCATGCGGAACTAAAGTGAAAATTCACTTTAGTTGCATGAAAAATTCATTGTAACCCAGTGAATTTGTCATCCACATCCTTACAGTGATTTTTCACTGCAATGCAGTAGTTTTTCACTGTAAGAATTTAAGAGAGCAGGAACAACTTGGCAGCCGCAGTACGTTTATATCCCTTGATAATACGCGTTAAATCGCCAACAGTAAAAAACAAGATTGGTATCTCGGTGAGGGGCGAAAGTGGGGGTGGCTTGATTAATGCATCGTGTCACGCTGTCGCACGCGGACGGCGGGGCTAAATTTTAATCGAATTTGGAAGAGCGACGGTAATCGACAGTTGGGATAGCCGCGAAAGAATCGCGCCGGTGTGTACGCTATATATACACGTACACTGCAGCAGCGGGAGGGCCGCGAATACACGCGGAAGCCGGACAATCGCGCGGCTCCCATAATTTGCGTATAAACAAAAGTGCGCCGGGGGGCTATTCCGTAATTATTCATTAGGCTGGCGGGCCCGCGCGAGCGCACACAGCGAGGCGCATTCATCACCGCGCGGGGCTATATCGGAATCAGCCGCGACGAAACAAGCGCGGCGCGCGCGATAAACATTTCCGAGCTGGAATTCGCTCGCGCGCGCGTTCCCATCCAATCTCGCACCCTATTTCCCCCGATGAACTTTTCACGGATAAACATATGGCTCGCGCGCGCTTATTGTTTATTCGCCGGCGCGAGCGAGCTGTGGCTTATACGGGGAAAAGCGCCAAACGCCCGGATGTATGCACGTTCTGCCAATATTTGCCGAAAGTGCGAGAGTGGCTCCCGATGCTGAGATTCGACCCGGCGCTCCCGTGTTTGCCAAGCGCAATTCGCGCGCAACATTTAATTTGTCTTTGGGATACGCGCCGCAAGAAAATGGGCCTCGCGCGCGAGTTGCCACCTCCCGCGCGGCCGATGCAATATTTGATCGCCCCCCCGCGACAGCGACACACTGTTGTAACGCGCCCGATTTTCGATTTACTCGCTGGCCCGATCGCATCAATTTTAATTGCAACTCACGAGCTTTCCAACTGTTGACTACGTTTTTGTCTCTTCTTTTTTTTCCCTCCCACTGGATATGCCGGGGATCGGAAATAGTTTTGGATGAATATTTTATTTGCACTGGCAGCGCAGCTGTGTAGTCAACGTGAATCAAATGTGCTCGGTACTGTATTTCAAACTATTGTTCCGATGCGTACGGGAGCCATGTGAACACTACCGCGATTGCGTCAAACGATTCGAAAAATATTGAGAGGTGATTCGATTTTTTGATTATTTCTCCAATTGTTTAGTCGTGGAATGTGGAAAATTTCGTTGAAATGATGAAACGTATGCGAATTGAAAAACAATCCGTTGCCAATTGAATTAGCGATTGGATTATTACAATATTTCTGGGATTGTCACATATTATATTACATTCGTTCCACGAAAATTATACATATTGACTCTTTCTACTGAATAATATTGTATCATTACCGCGTGCCAAATATAGAAGTCACATATTACAATACAATTTTGATGTGGTTTTTCATATTCGTCAACTTCATGGCCTGATTTACCCATGAAATAGTTATGAAAAGTGAAAGTTGTTATAAATTAACTACATTTCAAACAAAAATAATTAGAAAATAGTACATTTCGATACTAGACCAAAAGACGAATTCTAGGCACGTGGGAGGTTTGCCGCCCGAGCAAAGCGAGGGTGGTAATCACACGTGCCTAGAAATCGTCTTTTGATCTAGTATCGAACAGTATTTTTCATCACGAGTGTAGAAAACTAAGGTTTAATGATCAACTTTTCGATACAAGTGATGAAAAGTCTATTTTGAGGTTTCATGAGAAAATTTCATAAAATATTAGGTCATTTTTAACAACTTTTACTCTGATGATTTTTCTGATCCAATGACTCATCTGTGGGTGAAACAGGCCACAAAGTTGATAAAAATATGAAAAAAAAAAAAAAATCAAATTATCAAAATTGAGTGCTTAGTAAATTTTATTGTGCATAAGCGTGAATCATTTGAAAACAAAAACATGATTCATTATGACTGTCATCAAGGAAAAAAAATTATGACTGACTGAGTTGGTGTGAAATGACTCATATACAAATATTTTTCAACACGTATATCACAGAAATGAAGGTTCAGTTACAAGGATTTGTCAATAAAACAAAATACCGTAAAGTTGAAACATGCATTAGAAAAATTGAAAAGAAATTAATGTATAATATATAATCTTTATATGAAATATTGTATCCCCAATCTCACTTTAATCCGTATTGGAAGCTGATAAAGGTAATTATTCCATGATTGATATAGTTATTGAAATTTTAATTAAAAGAAGCCCGTTAATCTTCTCTTGATTAACTGTAGACTATTTTGCGCGAAGCCAACCATATTAAATCTTCTACGTTAATATTGTGCTTCAGCTATAGCTGATTACTGAAATAACTTCCATGCATAATAAAATGGCTAATATAAGCTTCTTACAATTCGACTTTTGATGAATCAATAAATACACGACCACCCAATATTTTCGAATGAGCCGATATTATCAAATTCATCGGATGAATAATAAATAATGAGAATTTGTGAAAATTCGAAAGCGGCAACATTTTTTCTTAGTCGAGTCAAATAAATCGATTAGCTACGAGCGCCGTCGCTCCGAGGCATATCGGTCGAGTACACACATCGAGTCGGTTTGATAATTTAATTTCTTAAAATTAGGTTAGTATAAACATTTTCGCGTAACGGGTACGCGACGAGAACCTGCTCGTACTGGTTCTGCAAAACGAACAGACTGGTCGCGCGGAAGCAGAGGTTTCTTTCCAAGCCAATACTTCGCAGCCCTTTTCACCCTTGAAAACACACGAAGGATGATTAAACGAATCAAAAGCTGGTTACTCGCGCTAATACTTTTTACGAGACTTCACTTCCTAATTAATTTTTACGGCCTGTTTGAGTTACAAGCTTATACACGTCAAATCTTCTTCCTTGTTTTATTCGCTTCAAGTCCTTTTATTTCGCATTTATTAACTTCTTCAAATCGTATAAAAGTTTACATTCAAAGAATTATTAACTTTAGATTGGTCACATGTTTCGATAAATAAAAAGGCAAGATTCAATCGTGAATAATGGATCAAGTGAATTTCTTGAATCCCCGAGTATATTACGTTTTCAGGGACAAATTCATTGAAGAGGAGCTCCAATAGAATCTTCAAATAGTCATCGAATACAAGTATATATATTGTCTATTAGTTTGATTATCCAACCAATACTCTAAAAGTGTTCCGAACGGCTGGGAAAGTTATACGATCGAATCCATTTATTCGTCTTTGAAAGTGTACAAAAGACATTTGTCATTTGCTTTGAGAGTCTTGAAGGGGCGGAAATTCGAAACTATCGGTGGATGTAGTAGACGGTACATTATACACTTCGAATTCTATTTTTCACTTCAATTTATGTGTCCCGAGTCTTTTGTGCCATTTATTCGTTCAATGTAAATGCGGGATGAGAGAACGTAGTTCGTCCTGTATTTGAACTTTTAGCCTTTTAGTCTTTACATGTACTTAACGGTTTTTCTACAGTCTGTGTGCGACAAAAAATGTCTGTCGCGGAAAGTTGCGGAAACTGTTATTTTTCTGGATATAATAATGAATTATAGTTTCTTTATATACCGTTAATCGATAAAACTCTTCCGCAACTTCACGGAGAGCCCTCAGCGACATGAATCCTGTTACACTATATAGCAACACGAATCTTTGCACGGGGTAACAGAATTTCTGTTACACGTATACACGGAAAGTGTTACCACAGGCTGGAACAGTGGCCGCCACGCGACCCGGCCGAAGCGCGGAACGCGACTTCCAAAAACGCAAATCGCGTTATCTCAGCTGCTATTGCTCAGAATCACTTGAAAATTTTTTAGCATACGCGGGAAATCCCAGTGATGCTGACAATGTTATCACGTTGGCTAAAAAGTTCAATCGAGCGATACAAAAAAATCGTCAAATAAAGCAACTAATTTTTCAACTTTGACGAAAAAAAGTGTGTGAGGAAAGTCGAGCGACAGAAAACTTCCAGCGACAAAGTTGTTCATTTAGGTTCGAAGAGTACGCACACCAAATTTCAGGTCAATCGGACCAAAACTACCAAAGTTATGGTGGAAAGAAGAAAATTTGCCGCGGCGCAAAATGGCGATTTCGAGCAATTCCATGTCAAAATCATATATATAAACAACATCCGGTTGTATTTATGGCCTTTACGATAATTGTTTTCTATTCTGCGATTATTGTCTTTCATTTGAGACCTCATTGTTTCGAATTGGACTTTTCACTGGTACACTGATCCGCGTTTTTGGAAGTCGCGGCCAGTCGTGGCGGCCACGGTATATTGTTGCACGCCGAGCTCGGTAACAGAATTCGTGTTACAAGTCACACGTCTTATGTAGCTGCGCGCTGACTGTAGCAGCATTCATGTCGCAGAGGGCTCTCCGTGTTATACTTCGATAGAAACGATACTTTAACAAATCGCGGAGTCGGATGTAGGTCAGAATTCGTTTCTCGAAGCAAAAAGTTGAAAACGATTCGTAATCGTCAGAAGGATGTAATTCTTCAATGGGGAAAATGCTGACCTATATATATATATGGGCAATTCTCTGTGGGATCGAACATGAAAAAATTAGATTTGGCTCAAAATTTTTTTGTAAGTTCTAGGGCATCAAGCCGATTACCCAGAATTTTTTTAGATTTTTTTGAGCACTTTAACCCCCTTTAATAAATAGGCAAAGTTGCTGATTTCGCTGTTTTTGCATTTTCAGAGGCATTTTCAACCTTAATTTACACCCTGAAAATGACCTCTGAGGCAAAAAATGAATGGGACACTTTTTTCTGCAAATTGCCTGAATTTTATAGAAAAATTATCTCCAAGGTCATTGGAGCACATTAAGTACCCCACATTACCAATTGGAGCCTCTATTTTTGAACCCTGGGAGTTCGCTCGTCAAGCCCCATACCACATGGGTACTAAAAGTTGGCCCAACTCATACCACATACAGCCTATATAGTGAAAAAATGGGCCTGGACTCTGGAAGCTCCCAAAAAATTAATATATTAACTAAAATAGGGGTAAAAACAGGCTAAAATGACTATTCAAGGGGAGCCTTGTACCGTCAACACTTCCAATACTTTCCAAACACTTGTCTGTGGTATTATTACTATTATCCACTGTAAAAACTCACATTCTATCATACTAATACATATCCTGAGTTGTCAATATCATATTTATATAGATCAAGCATTACTATACTACTTGACGCCACCTAACTTCCAGTAGTTACATGTATTGATGGTCAATATATTGGCTCTATTGTGTTAAAATGTACAAGAAACTACTAATAAAGTACATTGTCATGAATTGCATTCACTCGATAAGAAAGATTAATCCAGAAAGTAAATTGTAAGCTGTGCATTACACGTACACCTTATAACACACTAGGCAGTGCATAGATATCATATGATTTTTTTAATATCAACAAGAAAATATTGAAGTTCACTAAACATGGGTAATATTCATGAATGTGGGACTCATGAAATCCACTCATATTGTATAAACTGCATAGCTGAGGTCCAGGCAGCTATTGCCTGGTGGGCTCAAACTACAACTTCAAGTTATTTACTCATGGAATTAGCTAATGTGAATCAATCCACTTGAGAGTATGATCACTGAATGCGCAATTTGATAAGGAATTCAAATATATATAGTTTGCCTGTGTTTAAATGACTTTATAAGCCACTTTGTGAACGTTATACTTGCCTATACTGGAGACTTGTACGACCCATGTATGGCACAGGTTAGGTTACCGACCATAGACTTTTAGACATGCAAAGCTACTTTGGAAGCTCAAAACTCATTTCTGGACAGGCAAACTATATATATTTGAATTCCTTATCAAATTGCGCATTCAGTGATCATACTCTCAAGTGGATTGATTCACATTAGCTAATTCCATGAGTAAATAACTTGAAGTTGTAGTTTGAGCCCACCAGGCAATAGCTGCCTGGACCTCAGCTATGCAGTTTATACAATATGAGTGGATTTCATGAGTCCCACATTCATGAATATTACCCATGTTTAGTGAACTTCAATATTTTCTTGTTGATATTAAAAAAATCATATGATATCTATGCACTGCCTAGTGTGTTATAAGGTGTACGTGTAATGCACAGCTTACAATTTACTTTCTGGATTAATCTTTCTTATCGAGTGAATGCAATTCATGACAATGTACTTTATTAGTAGTTTCTTGTACATTTTAACACAATAGAGCCAATATATTGACCATCAATACATGTAACTACTGAAAGTGAGGTGGCGTCAAGTAGTATAGTAATGCTTGATCTATATAAATATGATATTGACAACTCAGGATATGTATTAGTATGATAGAATGTGAGTTTTTACAGTGGATAATAGTAATAATACCACAGACAAGTGTTTGGAAAGTATTGGAAGTGTTGACGGTACAAGGCTCCCCTTGAATAGTCATTTTAGCCTGTTTTTACCCCTATTTTAGTTAATATATTAATTTTTTGGGAGCTTCCAGAGTCCAGGCCCATTTTTTCACTATATAGGCTGTATGTGGTATGAGTTGGGCCAACTTTTAGTACCCATGTGGTATGGGGCTTGACGAGCGAACTCCCAGGGTTCAAAAATAGAGGCTCCAATTGGTAATGTGGGGTACTTAATGTGCTCCAATGACCTTGGAGATAATTTTTCTATAAAATTCAGGCAATTTGCAGAAAAAAGTGTCCCATTCATTTTTTGCCTCAGAGGTCATTTTCAGGGTGTAAATTAAGGTTGAAAATGCCTCTGAAAATGCAAAAACAGCAAAATCAGCAACTTTGCCTATTTATTAAAGGGAGTTAAAGTGGTCGAAAAAATCTAAAAAAATTCTGGGAAATCGGCTTGATGCCCAAGAACTTACAAAAAAATTTTGAGCCAAATCTAATTTTTTCATGTTCGATCCCACAGAGAATTGCCCATATATATATATATATATATATATATATATATGGGTGATTCTCTGTCAAGTGAGAGAGTGAGAATGAAAAAAAATTCGGAAATTTTTTTTATGAATTCTAGAGACTCCGTCATGTCCCCTGAATTTTTTCAGAATTTTTCAGACCATATGTCCCCCCCTGACAGAGGCTCAAAGTGGTGGAGTTTGCAATATTAGACATTTTTTCAGGACCTTTGACCTCAATTTTGAGCTATCTAGAGATGTTTTAGAGTAAAAAGTCAAGAGAACTTTTTTTCTGGAAAAATGCCAAATTTTTAAAAAAAAATTAGTTTCAGGGTCATTGGTGAACATATAGCTATCACCTAACTAATTTCCAGGCTTAAAATAGAGCAAAAAGTGGTTTCGATCACCCGGACCATAATGTGATACATACCAAAAGAAAGCTTACTTTATTACCAAAATATCTTGACTAGTCCCAGAGTGCTGCATTTGATCTCTTTTTTTTTAATCTATCAATATATTATAGAAATTAATGAAAATACCCTAAAAATGGGTGACCGCATACGTCACTTATATGTATACATGTTACTCTGGTTTTCTCTTCATACTTTTCATTCACTGTATTGGTTGGCTGAAATTCCCACTCAATTTGATCCCATACTCGAGTCTCACACTTGCCGCCAACTCAGAAATGGTTATTTTATCAAGAGTTTTTCACTCACCAACAGATCCATTACACGTTTGAGTCACCAATCTTGACCAAACTTTTTTTCATGTTTGTTTGAGTCAAGAATAGGTGATATCCAGAGCCCCAGGGTGCAATAATCCAATTATACTCCCAAGATATTCATTATTACAACTTGGTTGGAGCCGTAGTTCTTGCCTTGAATCAGAATTTCCCTCATGAGGTGTATTTCCTTTGAATGAACTTCATATTCACTACTACTTGTCGGATTCTACTGCATTTAATATCCTGCAAGACGCATAGAATCACTTAGTTCAGTTACATTACTCAAATTCACAAAAACATTGCACTCAAATAGAATGAAATATAGAATAAATTGATGAAAAAAGACACGGTTCACGACTTCCCACTCTGGACTTGGATAATAAAGTAATAACAACTTTTATCAAAGTACAAGTGACACAAATATATTCAAATTCTATGATAATTCAGTGTCTGAATCGAATTTTACTTATAAGCACTTCAGATCACTTGTTGTCACACACTGGTAACCTAAAATAATTTTCTGCTTACATTCAATTAGCACCCAACTGACATTCCAATTTTAGTCCTGTTCAGCGCACCTGTAACAAAAAATATGAACAACAAAGAATCATATTCTTAGAGAAAATAGATAGGGTGAGAAAGTACAGGTTGAAAGTTTAAACTTATCTGAATCTTGCCGCAACTCCATCCCATGGAAAACTGATCAGCTACCTACAATGAAGAAAATCTGCTTGTACAAGGGAGAACATTTGTACAAGCAATGAGAAAAACTTCATTCACTATCTCTTAAACTGTGAGTGATAACAACACTGCAACACAGCATCTTAGATGTTCAACACAGTTTACTAACAGGTCACTGACTGTCACTGGTAAGCTATACTCTATAGTATAGCCACGGAGACACAGACTACAGTCTCCATATATATGGGAATATGGGATTGGCGTTTGAACCTCAAGAGATTGTGGTCGATAATGAAGATCCCATCAGTGAACATCTGAGATGCTGTGTTGCAGTTGCAGTGTTGTTATCACTCACAGTTTAAGGTAGTTCATGCCATATAAAGCTCACGCACACACGCACGGTACATGTACACGGCACACGCACGGGCGAACACAAGCTCGCCCATGCTCTGTCTCACTTGCTCTCGCTGCGCTCACGCGTTCGTGACGTGAAATCATCAACTTTGCATTAAAATAACTCAGAAACGGTACGGTTTAACATGCTACACTAAGCGAGGGAAGTTTTCGTTACTATGTCCTCTATAACATACTGTTTTTTTGTCAACATTTAAAGAAGCATTTTCGAGATATCGATGGAAACGCCTTTTTGAGCATCCCCTGAGAGGCTCGGTATAGGACTTCACGTGTTAAAAAGTGAAAATTTGACATTCAATATTTCATGATTGGCACGGCTGAGCTCGCTCAAATTTTGTGAGCTGGTGTAAAATATTGTTATGAATGAGTGGCTAAAATTTCAAGACAATTGTAAGAAAACGCAGTTTGGCATGAACTACCTTAAGAGATAGTGAATGAAGTTTTTCTCATTGCTTGTACAAATGTTCTCCCTTGTACAAGCAGATTTTCTTCATTGTAGGTAGCTGATCAGTTTTCCATGGGATGGAGTTGCGGCAAGATTCAGATAAGTTTAAACTTTCAACCTGTACTTTCTCACCCTATCTATTTTCTCTAAGAATATGATTCTTTGTTGTTCATATTTTTTGTTACAGGTGCGCTGAACAGGACTAAAATTGGAATGTCAGTTGGGTGCTAATTAAATGTAAGCAGAATATTATTTTAGGTTACCAGTGTGTGACAACAAGTGATCTGAAGTGCTTATAAGTAAAATTCGATTCAGACACTGAATTATCATAGAATTTGAATGTATTTGAGTCACTTGTACTTTGATAAAAGTTGTTATTACTTTATTATCCAAGTCCAGAGTGGGAAGTCGTCAATTTATTCTATATTTCATTCTATTTGAGTGCAATGTTCTTGTGAATTTGAGTAATGTAACTGAACTAAGTGATTCTATGCGTCTTGCAGGATATTAAATGCAGTAGAATCTGACAAGTAGTAGTGAATATGAAGTTCATTCAAAGGAAATACACCTCATGAGGGAAATTCTGATTCAAGGCAAGAACTACGGCTCCAACCAAGTTGTAATAATGAATATCTTGGGAGTATAATTGGATTATTGCACCCTGGGGCTCTGGATATCACCTATTCTTGACTCAAACAAACATGAAAAAAAGTTTGGTCAAGATTGGTGACTCAAACGTGTAATGGATCTGTTGGTGAGTGAAAAACTCTTGATAAAATAACCATTTCTGAGTTGGCGGCAAGTGTGAGACTCGAGTATGGGATCAAATTGAGTGGGAATTTCAGCCAACCAATACAGTGAATGAAAAGTATGAAGAGAAAACCAGAGTAACATGTATACATATAAGTGACGTATGCGGTCACCCATTTTTAGGGTATTTTCATTAATTTCTATAATATATTGATAGATTAAAAAAAAAGAGATCAAATGCAGCACTCTGGGACTAGTCAAGATATTTTGGTAATAAAGTAAGCTTTCTTTTGGTATGTATCACATTATGGTCCGGGTGATCGAAACCACTTTTTGCTCTATTTTAAGCCTGGAAATTAGTTAGGTGATAGCTATATGTTCACCAATGACCCTGAAACTAATTTTTTTTAAAAATTTGGCATTTTTCCAGAAAAAAAGTTCTCTTGACTTTTTACTCTAAAACATCTCTAGATAGCTCAAAATTGAGGTCAAAGGTCCTGAAAAAATGTCTAATATTGCAAACTCCACCACTTTGAGCCTCTGTCAGAGGGGGACATATCGACGTGTCTTACGAAGAAAGACACATCTCAAACTGCCCGCGAAGAAAGACACATCTCAATTTGTCCGCGAAGAAAGACACAACTCGCAATCTAGCCACGAAGAAAGACACAACTCGCAATCTAGCCACGAAGAAAGACACAACTCGCGTCTGCCCGCAAAAAGGATACATGGCGCACATCCCACAATTTTCCGACGTAAAAAATATATGGAATGAAAGCTTAGAATGAGTAGGTTATCATTGACAAAAAAAAACAAGCCTTTTCTACAGTTTAAACTCTTTTTTCGTTAATATTCGCGGGAGAATAATTCCGACATTTGTCTTTCTTCGCGGACAGATTGCGAGTTGTGTCTTTCTTCGTGGCTAGATTGCGAGTTGTGTCTTTCTTCGTGGCTAGATTGCGAGTTTGTCTTTCTTCGAGGACAGATTCGGATATGTGTCTTTCTTCGCGGACAGATTCAATTATGTGTCTTTCTTCGTAAGACACGTCGATATGGTCTGAAAAATTCTGAAAAAATTCAGGGGACATGACGGAGTCTTCTAGAATTCATAAAAAAAATTTCAGAATTTTTTTTCATTTTCACTCTCTCACTTGACAGAGAATCACCCATATATATATATATATATATATATATATATATATATATATATATATATATATATATATATATATATATATATATATATATATATATATATATATATATATATATATATATATATATATATATATATATATATATATATATATATATATTCTGGGACATAATAAGTTGTGCATCCGTTACTGTGATTGCGCGATTCAAATTCACGTAAATTACTCGATAGATTCTTTACGAGAATAAGCGAGGGCTCGTGACGTATATTTCACGGAAGGGACAATTTCCTTCATCTCTGGCAGACGTTAATTCGCGCGAAGATTACGTCGAAAGTAATTTGGTTTTGCAATGTTCCAAGACGACGTTTTTGCAATATTTCCCTGACGGCGCGGGTGAGAAGAAAGGAAGTCTAACAGCTGGGTGGGGGTGGGAGGAAAGGCTTACCGTTGATCACGTGCACGTTGACGCTCGCTCCTTCTGCGGTCGTCGGGACGCAGCTGTAATTCCCAGTGTCGGACGAAATCGTTCGGTCTATCTTCAGCCTGGAAATCAAGATGGTAAAATTAATTTGCGTCAATGCGTTGACGCGTAGATACACGTGCGATTTTTCTTTTATTTCGAGGATTCCTGGGGAATTCAAAATTCAACGAGTTTGCAATCTGAACTGAAGATTTCCAGTCTGCTCTAGCGAAGAAGAAATATCATGAACATTATCGCTACAAAATTACGATAGATCGTATCAGAACGTATCTAAGACGAGGCTCTCGCTACATAGAAGCTCATTTCCATTTACAGATCGGTCAGAATACAGTTATATGTAATTAAAGTAGGCGGCTCGAGCGATGGAATCGGTTACACGAAAAATGGAATTATCAAATTTGCTTCCACGGGCGAATCCGGCCAAATTAATCCTTGGCGCGCCACGTGTACTGCACTGCCGTATCATAGAACTGAAACAGTATAGGGCGTACATCGCGACATTCAAGGGAACATTGAATTTTCGATTGAAATGGAAAGTGCGTCGGCGTCTGGAGAAAATCATGTTTGCCCAGCGGCGGCGTAAAGTCGAAGGAGGTGCAGGAAGCGGTCGCTGTCATGTTGCATGCTAATGCGAGTATGCGCGGCGGGATACGTACTTGGATGTGAGGGCGTCGCTCCACTCGGTCTCCACCACGATCCGCGGCTCGCTGTTGACGTCGTTGTCCGATAGGACGGAGGTGGTTATTAGCTGGCTGCCCCGGTACCAATTGACGGTGCCGAGGTTGTGCGGCCCCTGCGACATGAGGCACGTGAGCACCAGCCTGCTGCCCGTCTTCACGATTATGTCCGACGGCCCCGTTATCCTTGCCCTCGCCTCTGCAACACAATATGCGACCGGCCGCGTTATTTCACGCTCACTTGCCTCCTCCCCCTATATATCGACAGCTTGCCCTTCGCCCCCCGGCTTCATTCGATCATCCCGCGTCGGCCCTTTTGCGCGATCTTGCCTGTACCTACTGGGTCACACACACACACACACACACACACACACACACACACACACACACACACACACACACACACACACACACACACACACACACACACACACACACACACACACACACACACACACCAGTTGAGACAATCGCGTGTGAAACTTGCGGGGCAGCCTATTGATTTCATGAAACCCGATCGGATTTCGTATGGGAACAGGACTTTGTATCCACGGACGTGGATAAAAATGTTACACGAAAATTATGCTACGAACCAAAGTAATCGGGATGTTTGATTATCATCGTTGTTGCTGTCGCCATACTATCGACGCCAAATGTTGTTGAAACGTTTCGAAAACGTTTATCCCCGCAGATTTGGACGTTTGTAGGAAAAAGTACGTTCGCACCAAACGTTCATCGAACGTAGAAAATGTCAGCTGGGAATTCAATAAAAATCTATTTGTGTATACCAAAAATAAGTGTTGAAACGTTTGAAAATTTTTTTATAAAATATTTGTCAAACGTACGTGAAACATTTCACAAATGTATTTGGAATGTATTACACTAACGTCTAATGAATGTTCATTGAATTATTTTTAAAAACAGATTCCCGATTGAACTTTCTTAGACGTTTCATAAACATTTCAAAATGTTTATGACATTTAACATACCAAAATGTTTCATCACTAGTAATCCCTACGAGGAGCTTGATTAGTAATTAGGTAATCTTGTATAATTGTCGGATTAACTAATGAATTAACTAATGTCCGATCTGACGTGCATAAATATACATATTGAACAAGCGCTTCCGGCGATAGATAATCATGATTATTATCGTGAATAACTGAATTGATCAACATTGTATAATTTAAAAATCACTCATTCCAGAGCTCACATAAGTAACTATAGGGCTGTTAATTCCAAAAATCACCAGCCTCAATTACGGACATGTCGACTGATGAATACGGAAAGGATATGTAACCAATAAGAGTCACAAATGCACGATTCATCCCAATGACGTACGCGAGTCGCTAACTACGGCCTCGGTGTAAACGTATAATTTCATGTTATTCGGTGCGTGAAACGGCATTTCAAGCACTAGTGTGTTTCTTAAAACAAGCCGTATCCAACGTGGGATATATCGCGTGTATATCAAACTTTTATGAATTAAAATTTACACGCCCGTGTAAGCGCGCACAACACTCGTCGGCGCGTCTATGCGCGTCTTTAAATTTTCATGCGCTAATTTCACAATATACTATGTTGTCGCGTGCCAACCAGCACGTGCCACTTGGGATTTGGGTCTCCGATTCCCCCGAAACTTTCTCCACTCGTTCCTCCTGACGTTTCGATTTTGCCGGAGATATTATCGTCGTGCGGACATTACACGTGCATAAAATTAGCAACGATCGGTTGATTTATATATACGGAAAATCCAAAAGTTAGCCGACGAACAAATGCAAATATGACCTGTTTGGCCATACTGAAAAAACACCTCAAAAAGTTTCAGTGCAACTGGCGACCCAATTCCAAAGCGGCGGCGGCTCCTGGTAAGCATAAAGTGTACTTTTGGTCTTGTTGTCTTGGCGCGGAGAATTCCATGCCCAAAAGCAGTTGCCGAGGTGACAACGCAAAACAAGGCCAAAAACACCAACAAGCGTAGCGCTACTTGGCTTACCATAGCAACTTTTCTGGAGCGTGTAAAAATAAACTTCACATCCGCAAAAACCCGCTGTAAAGTTTAGAAAATAGCGTCTTTTTGGCCTATTGTCGTGATAAATATATCGATAATTGTCGAGCACTAGCGAGCCTCGAATTTTAATTTTCTACACGCAAACTGGCCAACCCTGAAGTCGAAGTAATGCATTACGATACTTCACATTATACACGCACACAGTCGGATCCTTTCAACTATGAACTCGCTCGCGCGCGGGCGAAATAATTGAATCGAGCATTCGAAATTTACGAGCCGGAGCATTTGAAGAATCGATACGTCGGTCGAGGTAAAATCATGCATTCGTTAGCGTATGTAAAAATATCATTATACACACACGCAAAGGGTATATAGCGATAAGCCAATTGAATAATCAGTAATATTATTTGCACCGATGGTTGGTCGCATATATCGTTACTCATTCTCATCAATAAATCAAGCCACGCGCGCCGCTCATTTGCATTCGGGGTGTGTATATATAGATACGTTTATCGGGATCGCGAATCTAATTAATCTCACCTGGCGCGACGCGCAACTTCATTACACGCCTCCAATTTTTCGCACTCGCTTAATAGCCGCTCCGAGCGAATATACCCTTGAAGCCCGAGCTTCTGTTTATTCAGGGATGCTTTTTTCTTCCCCCCAACGCATCAATCTTTCTCTGGTGGATAGCGCCAGTTTTTGCCATTGGCTCGGGCAGCAGCGCTTCATATAAAACGGTCGGGCCGCTGTTATCGTCCTCACGCAGCTCCGCTCGTCGGCAAACAAAATCTTCGCGGTGTAGTTTCGACGACTGTGCGCGCGCGCGGGCAAAAAGCAATGGGGGGCGCTGTATATACCCCCTTGGAGAGCGATAACGCGCCGAGTTATTGGGCCGGAAGAGGTTAAGCGCTTTGCCGAGTAGGTATAATTACGATAGTAAGTAATGCTCGCGTGTCATAAATTGCGGCTTTCTCCTCGGCCCGCCGCCGCTCCACAGCCATCTTTAACGAGTAAATGTAGCGCGTCATTAACGAGCCATTCAACTCGCGCGCACCTATATGTGGGTATAGGCTCGTAAAGAGTCGACCCGCACACACACACACACAGACACATGAACGACTTTCTCTTTCTTTCGCTTCCGTCTGTACACACCGACGGGATATTGTCGGAAGAGCCACGCCGAGCTTCGTCGGCGTTTTCCCCCCGAAAAAAAAAAACAAAGTAGCTTCGCGATCTCGAGTACTTTTATAGGGTATACGTATACACGCGTGACCTATTCGCGCGAGTGCTGTTTGATGAGGGGCCGCCGCCGCCGGGCTTGGCCTAAGAGTCTTTTAATGCCATTTATGATCTCCCCGTGTAATGGATATCGGCCGACGTACTTCTTTCTCCGCCATTGAATCGTCGAACGGTGGAATTAAAGCGCTTATAAGCTCACTAACGCCTAGAATGCGACTCTTCTCCAACCGTTCTTTTCCCCGTTTATTCTTTTTTATCCACAAACTTCTCGCCCGAACTACATCGTCATCGGAAGAGATATTTTTGTCATACGGAAGAGATGAACGACTACAACAAGGAGTGTGTTTTATGTGATTTCACGTTAATCGATTATTTTTCAACTTTACCGAGAGGAAAAATCTCCTCAATGCCACTTTTCATTAGCATTTACAAAGTTTTCACAAAACAAACTCAATCTTTTCGCAAGTTTATGAAATGGGAAATTCCAGTTTTACCCCTCACTTTGAAGTGGCGAAACAACTTGTTGGGGTACTCTTATTTAAATATATGAATGTTTGAACAGCTGTAGTGAGTTATATGCTTGGAACAATTTCAACTATCTTCTCTCGACCGAAATTCTATTTCTATAATAACTAGCTACATTCAGACGCGCTACGCGCGATCTACGTTTGTGTGTTCCAAAATTATATTCTAGTTATTCACATGATAATCTTCTCTATTTACTTATCAATTCATTTACAATATTCGCATTTTAAAAATCTACGTTTATATTTCATTCAGCATCTGGTAAAAAGGATTTTGTCGCTATCTTAATAGTTTCTTTTTTCTTCTTATCACCATGAACTCTCATGCTTGAACCTCAAAACTTATCGTTTTTATGTTTTTTGCTTGCCAGCATTCACTATCTATATCTATATCTTACTTGGCTCGTCACGTGTCTAGGTCTAAACCAATCAAATTACGAGTGAACTAGCTTCACTTTGACCCTCGTCACTTTTCATATAAGGTCAACGAATATTTAATTATCCCATTCGATATTTCCTCTCGTGTACATTAATAAAAAGAAACGTCAAACGAAGCCATCTTTAAATTCACGGCTCAGATATTTGATGTCCGAACCGACGAATTGATCAAATCACAAATTGGAAATAGCCATTGGAATTATTTATATTCGTCAAATGAATAAAAAATGTAATACGCGCAAGGTTGAATTATTTATCGAAGGAACCGTGAAATTTAACGAAGTTATCAAGAGACACGACAACATTTATCAGCTTATCGTTTTCTAAGTGATTGCTCCCGTAATCAAGTTGTCGGCAAATATTTGAGCGGTTCAATGTGTATCCACGGGCTCTGGATCCCGCTGGAGTCGCGCGCAAATTAGGTCAATGGAAAAGTCGTGTTATGTTCTTTTCAATGATTCGCATGCGAAGTTCGCGACGATTATTCCACCCCCTGCAGCCGTGCGATCATCTTTCCAACGCGCGGCAAGTTTGAGATTTCATTCCGAACTTTCTCCTTGTGAATTTTAATCCCGATCGGGCCGGGCTGATACAAAAGTCGCGCCAACGCCCATTATACGTTGGACAAACAAAATTGCTTGCTATATATATAACGGATAATTTTTTCAATGAAAGTTTACTCGGCTCCGGCTTGCGACAGATGAACTGGTAATCCCTCCGAGTTTTCATCCGGTAATACGATATATTGTGTCCGCGAACGCAATCGAAACCGGATGGGAAATCTGGAATAACTTTGGTATATTGCACCCGAATTAAATAATATTATACAAATAAAGAATATACACGTTTCGGCAATTTCAGCTCTTTTCACGACGAGCATATACCGTTTCGGTATATCGAGTGATAAAAAAGCAGCTCTCTGTCATCGCGGCTCATCTCTTATCGAGACAATATCGTAACAGTGAGAAAGATATAGAGAGCGGAACAATAGTTTATAAGGTAAACGAGTCCGCAGAACGTGTTTCACTTTATCACGTGATTCGGGGCCGGGGCCAGTTTGAAATTTAAACATTGGCCGGGCCGACATAATCCCCTCGCCCGTAGAACTACTTAAATTGGATAGTCGCCGTAAAAAGCTCGCGCGCGTACATAGACCCTCCCACCACCACCTACTCGTCCGAATTTCGTGGAAACTTTTTCGCCCGCGAGTAAACGCGCACACTGTACGTATATACACGCGAGTGCACTCGACACACGACTTCATTACGGGGGTACAGTACGTCAGCGCGGCGGACTCGTTGTGTCGCGCGCGCGCGCCATAGATGAAACGCTCGAGTTGCGGCCCGGATAAAACGGCGTCTCGCTCTCTCATAGAGCCGGGGGGGGGGGAATTTTAAATATTAACCTTGCGCGGAGAGAGAGGGAGGAAGACTCGCGACAAGAGCCGCGCGTATAACAAAATCAAAAGGAAAAAGCATACGTAGCAAGTGAGCCCGGGTCTGGCTTTTTCCCAACGTGGCGCGCGGCACTCGAGGCAAGCGCGTAAGCAGAAACTTACGGTTTTAAGCTCTCGCCCGCACTGGAAAACGGCCGGTTTTTTCCCTGACTTTTTAATACCATCGCGCCGCGGCGGCGGCGGCTTTTAAAAGCAGCTTGATCCGCGGCTGTCCGAGACACCTGCAACCTCCTCTCTTTACGAACGAGTCCGCAGACGTATATACGCGAGCGGAATGAGACGGGGGCAGGGGAATGGGAAAAGTTGCGCTACTCCAGCTCCTCCAGTCCTGCAAGTTTTTTCTCCTTCGCCCCGTATACATATGGGACGTTCCACGTCAAGTGAGCATGGTCAAAATTTTGTTCGCAATTCTGCATTGATAAATTGATTGGTATCCATCCCCAGAATACTCAACAATTTTTTCAGATTTTTAGGTGCATGTATGTGGAAGTTAGTCTATGCACTCAAAACCTGAATTATTCAAAATTTAACTTTTTTCTCAATTTTGAGAGCCCAAATAATCTTGTATATATGTGTGAGAATGAAAAAAAGTTGAGAACAAAAATTATGCTGAATACTACAAAGATTATGGAAAAAAATTGTTTGACACTAGAATCCTCCATCCGGATAGGCTATAGCTAATAAATATTAACTCATTTAATTGACTTATATTGTGTGAACTGCAAGGCTAAGGTTGGAAAAGCTATTGACCGGTTGTCTCAAATCACATTCCTGGTTAATGTTTATTATTTCATGTGTAAATAACTTGCATGTGATTTGAGACCACCCGTCAACAGCTGTTCACACAATATAAGTGAAACCATAAGTTAATATTCATTCATAGTACCAAACAAGGTGAAATACATCATTCTCTTGATGAAATTATGAAAATTATGTGAATTTTTGACAAATCAAGGCAGATATGTATATCTATATATAGCTGCCTCAGTCTAAAGTCATAAAAAGCTCTATAACATGGCAGCGCTGGAACTCCAAACTCTACCGGTAGCTTGATCCAGTGTCAGGGAACATATCTGTAGAGTTTGGCTGAGATAGATGACCCGAAGGCATGATATCCTCACTGTGAGCTTCATCGTGGACCTGATATGTTGAAACTAACAAGAAGGGGACTGTGATATTGCAGATTCAAACAATTAATTGCAGGAGATATTGGAATTTCTCCAAAAAATGTATGAGACCATTTTCAAGCTATCGAACAAAGGTTTGTACGTATAACTTGAAAGGTCAAAAATAAGTGGGCGAACATAGCCAAACTGGTTGAAACATGTTTAATTAATAGAGTAGCCTATCCGGATGGAGGATTCTGGTGTCAAACAATTTTTTTTTATAATCTTTGTAGTATTCAGCATAATTTTTGTTCTCAACTTTTTTTCATTTTCACACATATACAAGATTATTTGGGCTCTCAAAATTGAGAAAAAAGTTAAATTTTGGATAATTCAGGTTTTGAGTGCATAGACTAACTTCCACATACATGCGCCTAAAAATCTGAAAAAATTTTTGAGTATTCTGGGGATGGATACCAATCAATTTATCAATGCAGAATTGCGAACAAAATTTTGACCATGCTCACTTGACGTGGAACGTCCCATATATATACACATGCTCCGAGTCCCGTGTAAAAAATACACCAAGGTGCGACACGTGTTTTAGTGTCCCCCCGACGACGACGACCGCGTGCTCAGCTCTTTGCTCTTTCCTGCGTGCGGCCGAGCTTGCGCGCGCGCGTATGAACTTGTTACCCCTCCCGTCCGCCTAAGTGGCATTTAATTTCCTCCGGATTGCTCTACGCGTTTGTAATCGGGAATTTCCCGGACAGATTTATGATAGCTAATTTGCGAAAGTGTCGCGCGATACAAACCCGAGTGAAATCGCTTTTCGATCTGACGGATATCTCGACACTTTCCTATAGTTCTATTCAAATTGACAGGAAAAAGTTGAGGGGAAGAATACGGAAAAAGTACTATAGAAGCTGCTCGCTGGCGTTCCGCGTTCGCGCGTTTTTAAAAGTATATTTTAATCTTTGTTCTCGCGTATCTCATCTGGATTATCTTCTCTACGTATAGTCGTATTAATTAATCTCAATATGTTCGTCTTTGAAAGCTACATTCACATTTCATTTAGCTTCTGCAAATAGGTTCTCATCATTACAATTTTGAAACTCACGATCCTTTGCTTATTCTGACAAAACTCACCAAATACACTCCTTCTTCAACTGCTTTCATGTTTTTCCCTCCCGGAACTCTTTATCACTATATATCACCACACTCACGTGTCAAGTGTATGGGTCTAAACTAATCAAATCACTGAAAGAGAGGCTTTGCGACACTTTTTTCAAAGAGGATTCATTACAGAAGGATCCCCGACAAGTGTCTTTCACATTTTTGTCAGTCGAACGAAAAATAACTTGTACTGAAAGAAGTTAGCGGCGCAATGCGGGGGTAGATATTTCACTGGATCAATTGGGATCAAACGGAATTGATAATATTCAGGGCAAAGTCGGCTCCCGCAGAGAAAAGAGGATCTAATCGACAGTGAATTATCCGAGAAAATAGCTGCGACGTTACACGCCGTACATAACGCCCGAGCCAACGTCAAAAGTTGAGCTCAGCAGCAGCTGTGCGCATTGTTCATTATTACTCGGGCGCGGCGGCCGACGGTGTTGGGCGTGTAATCAGAGCCGATAATAAATTAGGCATTGGCCCTTCCGCGAACAAGCGGCTCTTGTTACTTCGCGACCGTAACAATAATGTATTATGTGTACCTCAGTGAAGTTACGTGATTTCGGCACGAATGACTGCCTCAACGGGGGGTTGGCCAGCTCCGCTAAAACAGCCCGAGCTAATATTGCCTTTTTTTACCCTCGCAATGACGAGAAACTATAGTAAGAATTACAATGTGAAAAACTTCTCTCCGTGTATACGTATTGCCTCCAACTGGTTGTCTGTGTGTGTCTCCACGTCAGTCGGGAAATACATATAGCTGCAGCTCTCGCAGCGATGTCACGTACTCACTCAACTATAACCTAACCGACAAACTTGGCTCGCGACTGTCGGCTTACTCTCCATAGCGTTAATCCCGCTGTTCCAAAATCCGAATAAACAAGATTACCGCGCGGACGGCTCGCGGTGTAAAAATCGCCCCCGTCCGGATGACGAACGAGCTATACTTCTGGAGGCGCGCGGCATAATTCCGCTTTGAATCAGCAAAATACTTCGCCATAATAGGGCAAAAGTTTAAGTATTCTTCAGCTCCGGTTTGCTGTCTCGGGCACAGCATCTTTCTTTCTCGCCGTGCAGCTGAAAATCAATACACAGCGGTATATGATCCAAGGCTTCCGTGTGGGATAAAGCGATTTTCGGCTGATGAAATAATTTGAAATTCCGCGTGTGTGGCGACGCGGGTCGTCATCTGTGACATATACGCTCTCGCGGGAAGTAGCTCACTCACGTTCGCGGCCAGCTCGTAAAACGAATGAGCCACGGGATCAGCTCGACTGCCAGGTATATACATATAGCTGCGGCGTGCCCCCCCTTCTATCGAAATTTCTCGCGTTTCTCGTCGCCAAGTTTCTCCTCTCTGATGCATATATATAGACCCGGGCGCAAAACAAACTTGGGGCGGTGCCTCGTCCTCGAAAAATAAGCGTTGCATAGCTTGTTTTAGCTCGGCTTTTTCCGCGGCTCGGATATGTCTTTCCGCGGTGCGTACTCCATTGGCGCCGCTGTCGCGCGACCGACGCGCGAGGAAGAGCTTCCTCTGCAGGTTCTATAAAGCCGTGTGTACAGCTTCGATTTTCAATGGAAATCGTTAATCTAAAATCTATACATCTTTTTCCTTGGATGATGCGCGGATTTTACCGTAGCCAGGGAGGGGGTTTCTATCTGATAAGCTGTCGAGATGGGTATAACAGATGGATAGATTGATGACTGCTCGTTTACTTTTTGCGATGAAACAAAAATGTTGTATAGGTACCGTTGGCCATAACTCGGTGTTGTTGGCGTTTATGAATTGAACCCGGCCGCGCGGCGGGTGGGGGCGTGGAATCACACGATAGGCTCGGTCAAGGCGTCGTTAAATATGAACGTAAAATAAAATATGTAATTTCACGGGACAATATATCGCCATGGTCTTTGTGATACGCTCCATTAATCTGCATGATAAAACACTTTATGTTATGCGGATTATATACGTCCATTATATCCCTCGTATCGAATAATTTTTATAGGAAATCAACTTGCGCATCGGCGATTAATATCGTATTCAGAAGTATAAAGAGAAAAATAATTTATTTGAGTGTAGTAAACTCGATCGATAATATCAGTCCAAGAGTAATTGCGACTACTATCTTCCGAGAAAGCTTATGGAATCAATTACACAAATTGAAAATCACCCCGAATCTGTAATGGACAATTCAAATAATTGCACATTCGTGATCGATTCAACTATTCCGAGTTCAAATTGTTTCGATTATCATAGACAAGTGTACTTTTCATCTCCGCGAATCAATACTTTCCTTATGCGCTATTAAGGCTGTGAATTGATGAGCTCATCATATTACCCCGTGAAGTGCTATCCTCCGATAATCCTTAATTGAAATTTTTTTTAATTAATTAACATCACTACAGGAAATGAGAAGAATGTAGAGCAGTCTCCTAATGAGAGTGTCTCGTGCCTGACCGTTGCAAAAGAGATATAACACTCTAAGAAAGCAAGTATCAAACGAAAAACCGTTGCCAACTGCATTAGCGGCGTTTGCTTCCTCAAAGAGGCTTTGTATGGAGAAAAAATATTACAACGGTGGTTGCTACGTGAAATTACAAAGATACTGGGTCCTTTGTCATCAAAAGTACTGGGCATGAACGTCGACTCGTTTTTCATCCCCTTACCAATGGTTGCCGTAACGATGTAAGCAGCCGTTGATGTGGAAAATCACGAAGATTTGGTATCCTTTGTCATTGCAAGTACTCTAAGTGGAACTTTCAAGTTAAATGTGCCCCTCCTCAGCAACGGCTGCTGAGAATGTAAACGAGCGTTTCTATGGAAAAAGAACACTACGTCAATACTTACGCAATATCGTATTGAGATTCGACCATATTTGAATTCCCTTAGCATCGGTTTCTTGGGAAATAAACTATACGATTGCTATTGAGAATTGTAGTCGGTTGATATCTTCTCGCAAATGACTCCAAAAATTTCAAGAAAACCTGGCCATTCCTTCGAGAGTTATCGCGTGCCTCAAATAGCGAACCCACTATACACAGACATTATTGGGATTCGACCCATTGGTTACACGAAAACGAAGGTCCGGAGTCCGATTCGAAAAATCGATTTTCAAATCGTCGCGAGGCTTCATGACAAAGCAAAACCTTCACAGGCATTCGCAAAGAGTTCTTTCATTTTTCAATACGATTTTGAAGTGTAAGGTAATCCGATCCTGTTATTGGATGTGTGTGGATTAAAAAATGTGGATTAAAGCTGCTCGAATGACAATTTACGGTGAATGGAGGGTAATTTGTTATTGCGCTTAAAAGTATATGAAATATATAAGTTGAAAAATCATATAAAACGTTAGTGTACGTGGGTGAGGCTGCACATTTTATCTCTACGCAAGCATAAAATGTCGCCCGGGCAGAAGAATGAGCGCAATGTTCCAACTGTCAAACTTGTCAGTTGTAGACTAGGTTTTTTATGGTCTATTGAAAGCGAAGTCTTTGATCAATATCGCGTCGACATTTTATGGATTTTATGAATTCGAACATATATTGGCATCTGAGGAAAGAACACTTTGATCGGCAACAAATAAATCTTAAGATTTATTTCTCGACGAACGGGTGGGGACGTTTACACAGTGTAGATACTTCGGATTATATTGTAACTTGGAGAGTAAAGTTTCTAATACAGAAAGTTATTCCATTGTGCACAATCGATTATAAGAATGTGAAAATGATAATGTAATAATTACATTTCGAGAAACTTAATGTTTCAATTAATAACATTTTTTGATTAACGAGGATAAAAACTCCTCTGAGAATGAATTTCAGCATTTGTTTTCCATATCCAACCTGTATCGTCTAAAATCATACAATCGTCGTTTATTCATTTTTAAAATCAAAGCACATCTCAGTTTCTCGGGCAAACAAAATGATACATTCCTCGTTCTCCCGCAGAAAAAAAACATTTACTTTACGTTCAGTGCACTCTCTGGTGAAAAAAATACATTCATTTTTTCGCAGAAAGAAAAATCGAGATGTGCTTTTCTTCGCAAAGGCCGTCGATATAATCGTATACCACTGTACTCTCGCCCTACAGGAGTGATTTCCCCGACGAACCTACCGATAATTCTCCAGATCCAATTTGCGCGCACGCGTACATAATTTGATGAGCCGCCTTTGACTCGAGTCTTGAGTAAATACTGCATGGGCTCATCGCTCAAAGGGAAGGCACCTGGAGTGGCCAATTTGTACGTTTTGCCTCGCGATCTGCGTGCCATAAAAAATTCACAGCTTCTTCCGGGGTAGGATGTGTATACCAGAATAAAGTTTAGCCGCGCGCGAGGAACACGGCACAGAATCCGCTCTTAGGTAAGGCACGATAGAGGCGCGGCTGTGCATCGGGGTCAAGGTTTCAAAGGGATAATACCGGCGGCATACACGCTCGTATACACACCCTCGCTCGGTAAGTCTCGCGTAAGCATTAGCCTGTATATACACGCGCGTTGCACCCTCTAGCGAACGAAATCGCTGCTTATACTGGGCGTATCACGCGCGGAGATGCCCTGACGTTTCTCCTCCAAACAACTTATTCATGCCCCCGAAGATAAGACCCGCGTGTATACGCGAAAGCGGAGCGTCAAGTTTTTTCTCTTCCCAAGAATCCCAGCAGGGGAAAATCGCGCCGACTCACCGTCGCCTAATTCGACCCGATCCTCCCCCTACCGGCCAAGAGAGGTAAAAGTCGTCGTCGGGCCGACTGAATCGCACACACACACACACACACACACACACACACACACACACACACACACACACACACACACACACACACACACACACACACACACACACCGAGAGCCTAATATACGGATTATTGTTTGTTCGGGGCCGTGTGCTTCGTCACTGTCCGTTTAGCGCGCGACGCCCCGGGACTATCGGGCCGTCCGCTTGAAAAACACTGCAGACCCGGGGAATTTAGACGAGAGCGGATCAACTCCATTTGTCATTGGTCCCGCTCGTAAATCACTCGGCCGCGCCGACCGCGTGTGTCCTGCGTGAATTCGATTATACACGTTCTCGTCGCGAAGAGGTGATTCCCCAGGATGAGACACACGCTCTCGTATATACATATGTGTGTGTGCTGAGTTTCGCGAGAGAGCGAGAATGTCACTCTGGCCAGGATTGCCAAGGCGGCTGCAGACTCTGCGGTCACTTTTGACGCGCCTGACGTATACGCGCGAGCTTCTTCCCGCGTTTCAGCTCGCTATTCTATCCCGTGTTTGCTTTTTGCCATGGCTGAGAGGGGACTTTCCGCGAGAAACCCATTGATTCCGATTGGGATGATTGTACACTGGACAGTATGTCACCTCATATGAAAGCGCAGCGAAGTTTTAGACGCTGGCCTACACCCATACGGTGGTATGCGAATCTGAAACAGCGTCGCGATTGTTATTATTTTCCCGTTGCCTCCTAGGGTAGCTTTTGGAAAAATACAAGGGCGGAGATTAGAAGTCGAAAACTTGTACTGTCTCGTCCAGAGGGAAGCCCTGCACGCGAGACGCGTTTATGTATTATGCATTCAAACTTCCATTTTATATTTCGAGTTCACGAGAGTCTTTCTTACTTCCCCGTCAAAATTAGAATAGGAAGCTGTGGCAAACGAGGGCATTTTCAAAAACATGAAGTCTCCTCCGCCGCGCGAGTTTCACTGCTCTTTTCGAATTGAATCGAGCTGCGCACCACGAAACTTCTCTCGTTTCCTCCCCGACGACGACTGATGGAAGGAGGATATATATATATATATATATATATATATATATATGCGCCTCTACTGGAATTTCCCGGGAATTCGTCCGCGTCCTTCTGTACGTTATTTTTAACGATGCCCAGCATTTTTGCAGTCTAAATGTATGGATATACAATAGTACGCGGACGCGGGACAGATAAGTGATGCCTACGAAAATTCGGGTTGAATTCTATATCTTTCCGGCCGGGAAAATTTTCCCTTATTATTAGTGAATATAACATATCGAGAAATCAGTGAAATTTCGCGATTCGCATCGAGCTACGCAATCAGTATACCGTTTGAATCATCAAAGAGTATATATACACTGCACGAGTCGAGCGCGCAATCGCATCGAATTCCAACGAGCTGTTTGCACCGGATCTCCCGTCGATCGTTCGCTTTGCCTTTCTTGGAACTCTCTCTCTCTCTCTCTCTCGCGTCACTTCTCGTTTGCGCCGCGCGCAACTCGTCGGCTCCTCTGCCCACTCCCGACGCGCGATGCACGCGCGGATCCGGCCTCATACGCGAGTTCGAGAACGAAGTTGCCGCAACCTCCCCCGGCCGGTAATGTATATCGCGGTCCGATTTCACCGCGTTCCACGAGCAGACCGCTCGCGGAGAGAAACAGAGACTTTGGTCGGCTCTCTTTGACCGGGCGATCTGTATATAGCCGCGGGCTCTCCCCATGACCTTTCCCCTGATTTATTCAACGCGCGATATACTCGGGCGGGCGAGCACATTTCGGATGCGCTTCCGCGAACGCGGCCGTATGCAAAGTAAGGAGAGCAGCCGAGAGGGGGAGCGGCTGACGTCGCTGCTGCTGCCGCGAACAATCGCGCCGCTGATGAAAATCGTTTTCGCAACCGCGGCGGCCCTCGGACAATGGGCTTGGCGACTTGATTCTTCGGATCAAACCAGCCGTCGCGCGAAAGTTGGAACTTACCCGAGGCGTCTTTCTTCCCTTGCGCCCGTACAGTTTTGTTAAGCGGAATTACTGTTGCGCGGCGGTAGGGTGTCGAACTTTTTTTTTCCGCGCGCCGCCGTTTCCGTAATCACGTTGAGTGCGTCCGCCATTGTCGGCGTAATAATGTAATTTCTCTCGCGGCCCCGACTGTTTGGCAGCCCAAGCGAATATCGCGCGACGCGACGAGGACCAATGCGAACCGTCACTCTGGGTAATGATGCCGGCAAATACTCGGCTGATCCTCGCGTTGCCTTGTGTATGTACAAATCTCTATTGGACTATACTGGCGAGCACTAATTTCGTAGTGCTGCCGGGGATGAATTTGCCCAAACTATAGATCCGCCGTGTTCTGTTCAACGTGATCGATACGTCTCGGCGTTGATTAAACGCATTTTGTGTACAATACTAGAACGCTCGCAGCACACTCGGTAAAAAGCTGCTTTCTCAAAGAGGTTTACCATAAAATTTATGACGTTTCTGGATAGTTTCAGAAATATGTCTCACTGTACATTATCGCCAAATCTTATGCATGTAAATAAACTATTTCTGTTATTTGGATGAAATTTCATAAGGATGGTTGACTTGCCGAAACCAAATTTGAAACCGTGAATAAATAACGAATATGACGAATTCGTCCCGGCAAAGTTAGATTACATTTCGATTTGAAAGCTACACCCATCTGTATATATTTTCAGTCTCGCAATTAAAGCCGCGCGAAGAGGAAGAGAGATCGGAAAGCAAGCCAGCCTAAGCAAGCTGTTGAACCATGGCATATAACTGAATGCGCTCGGGAGTCAAAAGCAAAGTCAAAATTTGATCAAAATCAAAGACGCACACGATTCGGTGCAGAGGCGAAAAGTTGGAACTGCCTATATATAGAGATCAAAGAGAGACAGAGAGAGGGAGATACGGTGAATGACGAATGATGCGACCGTGGCTAAAAGGGAGAAGCGTACACATGCGCGTACAAACAGAAGCCCGGCGGGAAAAGAGATATCGGGGTCAGTTCACGCAACAACGAGATCGCTGATGATAATATCACTAAGCCCGAGGCTGCGCACGCATTGATTAACGGCCGCTGCGCGGCGCGCGGCAAACGAAAGTGATTAAACCGAAGGCTACTTCGCTCTTGTAATTAGCCCTGGCCCCGATCATTCGTCGCGCTCTCATCTTCCCCCGAAAAGAGCAAATTCGTAGTGCTGAGCTACTATATCTATACGTTCGTTTATTGTCCGGGCATTGTGCCACATGACCAAGACTCTCTATATATCCTACTGGAATAGTTGCACCCTCTTGTTGGACTACTCAATTCATTGTCTATATTATTTGTAAGTACTATTTTATCTACGATTGTTATTTGATCATTTAGTTGCCCCGTATTAACATTACTCAGTGCGCGAATTACATCTTCAAATAACCCGTATCGATTCATGATATCCTATAAATACGAGAATGTTGCTATTTAGGGCCATTGTCACATTCTTTGAATGATTCACAAATTATTCTCATTTCATGACGGTATCTTAAGTATAAAGTAGTCCATAAAAGCGGAATGAGAATAAAAAGGCTTGGTATCTCCAGAGTTAAGTGGAACACATTCGGATCTGAAAAAAATTAAAGAGGTTTTTGAAAACATGGAGTTGCTCGTTCATTCATATCATTACTACTGACCACGAGACCACCGCGCATTTGGGTTGCCACTGAAACTTTTGCAGGTAGGTTTTTGATATCCAAACGTATTTGCAGTCGTTGCCAACGTTTTTATGTATCTGAAATATTAATTGATTATATTTGAATGATTTTATACACACGCAGTGTATGTCTACAGATTTGTAGACATACACTGCGTGTAAGTAACAGCAGATTGTTTACATGTATTCTGTAAATTACTATTTGGCCAAGATGGGCTTTGGTATTCTTAAAACCATTACCAGAAGAACTCTTTCCGAACAATATCTATCAGGAAAACATACACGTCTGACCCAACACTGTGTATTACTACTGATGATGAAGAATAAGTTATAGAAGAATAAGAATAAGTTACTACTAAGCTGATGAAGAATAGTCACTTCACTTTAATCATTGGCTATCCAGGTACATACATAGGCCAGTGCGATGCTTTTCAACGACCGAACAAACGAGTATCTTGGTAACTTTACGATTGAAACGTCAAGAGTTTTCAGTTTCTCCGAATTAATGTTATTAGTACTTTGAGAATTGTTTCAAACTCGTGTAGTTTTGACGATTAGAACGTAACAGCCGGCCGTGGAATAATGAGGGTATAGTAACAAAGCAAAGCTGTGTGGAATATCGGTTCAATCATATGCGAGTCGCAAGTACAAACTCAGAATAAACAAGCTTAAGCCAAGTGAATGTCGCTCTGTCATGGCGTGTGGGACGCGCGTCAGCACGAGCCTGCAGTAGCTTGTTCCTCGCGTCGGCTGTAACGGTTTGTAGTTACAGATCACACCGAGTTTGCGCCCTCTTGGCGACCACCTGAGCAAGCGGCTTTTGATTAATAGTCGTCATTCGGCGGCCGGGAGAAGCTGCGACTTATGCCTTTGGATTTTGATCTGATTTCGATGTGCGAACTCGTCGGATCAAATTGTTCCGTCAATTTCAACAGGCGACTCATTTTTTATACCACGAGCCCAAAGTCCTCTCACAGTGATCAAGTGAGTACTATGTGCTGTTGCTCCGAATGAAAGCGTCTAACATGACAAAGTCATAGGACTCTGAGAAAAACCGATTCAATCATATAGCTCGATTGACCAATCAGTTCCGAAGTTCGGTTCTTGTTTTATTTTTTTGAGAGGAAGGTTACAGGGTACAACTACCTCGATCGGAGGATGTCTTGGACGCGAGATTGGGCAAGACGTTGCTTCGAAAAATAAATGCATTGGTTATAACTCGAAATGAGCTAGCCTTTGAATACACGAGTTTTCCGCTGTGCTCGTGTCGGCTTCTAAAACAAGTGTGTGTGTTTCCCCGGTAGGCAGTAAACAACAACGCGGCCCGTCAGGTCATTAGGGTTGACACGAGGTTGGGAGCGCGCGGGGCTGCCGGTATATAAACACACCAGCACCGGCTCGCACGTATATATCCTCAAAAAGAAGACGTCTTCACACTCGCGTTTTTCACAGACGCAAATCGTGACTTACTGCCCTGTTTACGGGTTTAACAACCCGTACACGCACGAGCGCGACACCACCCCCCCCCTCCCTCGAATAACCCTGTCCCACGCTTATGCATAACGAAACCGAATTTGTCCTTTCGCTTTTTACTTGCCCTTTCGCGACCCGAGACACGCGCCCTTCCAACCTTTCACCTTTCGTTTTCTCCTTTCTTCATTCCTTCAAGTTCTTTTTTTTCGCGCGCGCGTGAGCCAGCGATTCTTCAGGGGCCCCTCGACTTTTCGCTCGGCGTAAATTCGTTGCTCTGCCACGCGGCTCGCGAAGCTTTTCACGACGATGAGGTGTACAGGGCGGGCGAGCTCTTATTCCAGCCAAAAATGTCGCGTCTGGTCGAGTTTTTCGGGGAAAACGCCTGCCGCCCTCTTTTTCATCACTTACTTGTCAGCCTCTCTTTCGCCGTTTCCCACTATTTCTCGCTTGGTCCTGCTGCTGCTGGATTCTTGTGTCTTTTAGCTCAGAGCTGCAAGCCCTCCGACGATTCCCCGGTAAAGCTCGTTTTCTTCGCGTCGTTTTTTACTCCCCTCTCGAGCTCTCACTTTCGCGCAAATCCAGCGTTGCTCGGCACCCGGTAGTTTCGTTGTAAGGAACTATCCGCAAAATCTAATCTATTTCTCTTTTGCTGTTGAGCTCTGCAATCTGCGTTTTTTTTTCACCTAAAGTTTCACCCGAGTAAAACATTCTTCTCATCTTTGTTTCCACGTGTATCGCTGAAATTTACAGCCCGGTACATATGCTGTGGTTTCTCAAAATAGGATAATTCTTTGTTTTCCGCTCAAATAATTAATATGTATGTGTGCGTGTGTGTTCGAACTTCATCTTTATTCTTCAGAAAATTATGAATGAACCAATTTGTGTTGAGATCTGCGAGTTATTTTTTGTCACATTTTGCAATAATACTTTTCGTAACTGGGGAGTAAAGTCCGACTTTACTCCCTAGCGTGCTTATCCGCCCAAGAGTCGCAGACGTACACTACAGGGTGTCAGAGTTTCGTGATCTGATGGACTTGGGCAGTCCAAAAACCCGATCTTTTTTTCTGCAAGTTACTTCTACTCTGAGAAAAAAATGTAGCTGATTCAATAATACTTTCGTACTATTGTATCCAACGCGATTTTATTATTTAAGTTGTCAGAACCGAGATTGTTCGTTTAAAAAACGGAAGTGTGTACAAGAGTATTGAGATCTGACCATCTACTAGTATAGTAGCGCCGCCCTACCGGCCAACGTGATAAGCACTCCACCTATCTCTCTCGTCGAAGCCCCATATCACTTCGCGTGTATTTTCCAAGACTGGCTATCGTGTGTATCTCTATATGTAAATCTGTATGTAAACGGATACAAATCGAATAACGTGCATTCAAACACAACATCAGTTTTATTCAATATCCATATATTCCGATTTCAATCTTTGTGTAGCGTTTCCAAAATTATTATTTTTGTCATAATAGAATAATCTGATTGTTCGGGTTACCGCACGTATCAAAGTCAAAAATATCGGTGCGCGTATGGAAAAATTAGTCGCGGTAGATATACTACGATGAAGTCAGAGGTGATCATCTAACACTTGCGCAACGTCTCAAGAATGTCAGGCTATCGGTTTGTCGCTGAGAATGACGCGTACTATTTTTGTAAGGCGAAACTTCCAAAAATAAAGGGCGATAGTGGCGTATTTTGAATCGAGCCGATATTAGACCGATCGAGCGCATGAGATCATGTAGATCGACAACTGCGCGCAAATTCAGCGATAGAGCACGCACACTGATAATTTTTCGATAGCGTTGGTCGGATCGAGAGCTCAGGAATGTATACAACTGAGAACGCGTCCGAACCGGCGCGTGAATGTCGTCATCGCCGCGAGCGCGCGACGTCATCACTGTGAACGCGTCGCAACGAAATATATTTGTAATAGTTATAAGTATAATGTATGTTAGTGATGTATGATTTTTATTCAAATTTGTCATTTCTACTGTATTATAAAGTTATAACTTGTTAGTAGTATATAAGTTTATCAGGCGTTTTATACGAGCATTATGTGAATTAATTTAGAATAAGTGTATGTTTTTGAATGAAGAAATAATGATTTTTCAAATTAGAGATTGAGAGAGAGAGAGAGAGAGAGAGAGAGAGAGAGAGAGAGAGAGAGAGAGAGAGAGAGAGAGAGAGAGAGAAAGAGAGAGAGAGAGAGAGAGAGAGAAAATCATGTTCATGTAGGCAGAACCGAGTCGCTTGGACCGTCTACCAGCCGAGTCGAATTTGAAATTTACGCAATTTTCGTGTTTAATAAATGGAAAAATGGTAAATTATGAAGCTCGACGCCCGCCCTATCAGCTCGGAATCAATGGATTCCGAGGCTGAGCATAGCCACGGGGCTGGGAGATGCAGGCTGGACATCTCTCGGCCATTAGACCCCACAACCCGAGTTTTTCAGGGGTCGTGTTGAGCCATCCGGGGGAGCCGTCAGGCCGAACCGCGATGGCATTAGGCTTCCAAGGGCGAGCGTCGGAGTGGGGCATGAGCTCCAGTATATGATTCATTTGAAGATTCGATCATTGGTGGGAGTGAAGCAAAGAAGGCCTACGTAGTGGGGACTTTGCGATAAGGATGACCGTGCGAAGCTCGGCCGGACGGTGCGTGACGGCTCGGCGACACTTGCGTATCAGCACTCGCTGAGGTAACACTCTCTCTCTAAAAGCTTTCTTTGCGCACTTAGATTTTTTCAAAAGAAAGTTTGATCATAGTTTTTTAGACTCTTGTTTTATTTCAAGTAATAGTTTGTTAAGATTATGAGACTTATTTTATATTTAGTTATCTATTAATCAGCGAATTTTTAGTGTAAAAATTAAGTATTTTTTGCGTACAGAATAATCATTGATCCTAAGATATTTTCAAGAAAATAGTTTAATAATGAAACCTTTTTATTCAAAATTTGTATTTTAAATCATTTCTCTAAAACCTTAATTCCTCAACCCGAACACTGGTGATGAAATTAAAATAATATTATACACATATAATCTGACATTTGTTTTTCTTAATTTCTCTTTTAATTAAGGTGTATACATGCAAGAAAACTTTCCGAATAAACACAGAATTCTTCACGAATTTTAATAACGTTTTTTCATTGGAAAAATAATCAATTTGATCCATAATACCATGAAATTTGAGTAGAGTGTACTTACTCCGCTTGTTTACAGCTGATAAATCGATCTTCGTTGGTTATGCATGGCTGTTATACGCGAGTTAGACTTGAAAGTGCTCTGAATTTTGTTCATTCTTTTAATTTTTATTTTTCGGATAAAGAATTTTTCGTGCGAGAAAATTCTTTTCAATTCACCGTGATCTTGTTTGTAGTGTATATATTTGATTGCACCGCTACGAATACATGTACTCTCAGCATGTGTGAGCGTGTGTGTAATGCAACTATGTGTCCCTTGAGTGTAGAAACTGAGATTAGTTCGTCAGTTGAAAATTGTTCTGAAGATTATTTTAACAAAGTTTAGAAATTATTCCATAGTTGACCTTTAACGTGTACATGACATGCAAGTTTCAAATAATCGAGCTAGCAATATGCTAATAAGATTAGCTCAACTATTTCGGAATTGTTCAGCATGTATAGATATGAGCACACCCTTATCATGACATATCGATATATTTTGATATTTATTCGAATGGTATTAAATATTATAGTATTTAAATATTATAGTATCTGATATTAAAATCTCCATCTGAAGATGAAAATAGCAGAAAACAATTGTGCTACCAATTAATAAAACTATGATAATTCATTCGGTCTTATACTCCAACGATTCTGTTGCAGGCGATTAAACTTTTAGAAGCTCCATCAATCGTTCTACGTATATTCCCACACTTCTTTTCTTCAATGTTTCACGTAAGAAACAGTTATGGACTGAATTTGCTAAGTGGATCTCATTTTACATTCTATATTTCTCTGGACTTACATTCTCTATAAGCGAATTGATAATAATTAATGTTTGTTCAAATAATCTGGTATAATTAGTTTCTTGATTGAAACAAATTATTTCATATTGCAAAACCATGTTCCGTCAGAATCACTCACAATATCAATAAATGGCTGATAAATTAGTGACGAGTGACATGAACCAATAATTTTCTCATTCAATCCAGCATAATTATTGATCATTTCTAATGTGTCGATGTATATTATATATATATATATATATATATATATATATATGCTCGTTCTAATTAGAAAGGTCATATCTATTACAGTCCACTCGAACCACGAACATACAAACGAATATTTCAAACGTCACTTTCACACGCATAAATAACAGGGAAAATTATTCGGGTTCATTTTAACATTCATCCATCCATCCTATATCTAGATATAATTTCATACAAACTCGGATAGAAAATATAATTTCCATCCGAAGTTTCAAAAAAAAAAAAAATGAAATCCCATTCCCCGAATCGAGTAATTACTCACAAATGATCAGAGCATTTGCCCCAGCTTGAAAACTACATTTCAACCCCGCAAATTCAATCCTTCTATTCCTATGATTCAAAATATATGAATATTATTCAATTCTTCCGCATAACTTTGTTACAGTACGTTAAACTGTAACAAAATTTCCAAGGATAAATATGCCGTTCTCCCCATATCGCATCGATCACACTCACTGGCTGAAAACACGTGAGCGTCCTGTGGAAAACTAGAAGAATTAAGCAAGGGAAGCTGCAGCTGTGGAATTATCCGCCGATAAGCGATCTGGTGCACGTTCGCGCGAGAGAACCGAAGTATTGATTCCCAACAAGTGTAGCGACCCGATAAGCCTGAGTCGCGAGGCTCAACATTCCTTTTCGATTTCAAACTTACCACAGCCAACTCCAAGCGTATGTGTACTCGTGTGCTCGGCTTTTATTTCCCCTGCCCTTTCCCCTACACTGGAGCAACCGTATCACAGGAATCTTTAATTCCAGCGTTTTTGTGCGATTATTAGCGCGACCCGGGGATTCTGCTGCTTACCTCGCACATCTGCCCTCGGCCCTTTTTGCCTTCTTTCAAGTCGATTTTGTTTCGTTATCTTGTTCAATTGTTTGTCAGAAACTTTAGCTCTTCTCATTTTCCTAATCAAAAATCGAAGTGAAAATTTATGAAATAAGTTTGCTACCCAACTGAAATTGTTTCGTAACCAAGCATGAGATGAAATCTTCGTATTTGATATGAAATAGAATGCTTGAATCTTTTTACACACCATCTATTTGAAAATGGCGGCCTTTCACGAACGAAAAATATTTTAATTAATTCTATTTTAATTGGACATTCATCCAGAGTCCATTTACTCAGCATATAATATTTTTCATTTCACGTCTCATTTCATTTTACTTTACTCTTTTCCTTGGAAGAAATGGGAAGGAAGACAAGTACAAAATTATCCATTTCTTTATTAATCTCACTATTTCAGTCAGCCAGTAGAAGTTTCTTTGAACTTTTTTTATTTGAGATTAATTTCGTAAAGAGCTTTTCATGCATCACAGGATTAGCAATCTTAAAGTTCATCTACTTTTGCTAACATTAATCTTTGATCCTTAGTTGAACCGTTTTCTTCTGATCTTCGCCATATTTCTTGGGATCATTTAAATTGCCCTTCAATATCAAAAATTCTATAGCTCCTATTAATAAAGTCGATACGATTATGTTCATGTTAAAATGATGCTATTGTTGAAGAATTTTCTTGTTGAAAGTAGGTTTGAAATATAAATACTTCCTGTGAGATTTTTTTGGAAATCAATTTTTCATAACTTACTTTCAAACGGACTCTTGAAATGGCGTTTGCAACATGGGTTGTGTTTTTGCCACTTGTATGTAATTTTTGAATGAAGAATGAATAGGGTTCTGAGAAAAGAGAACTGGGTCATTGGAATTTTTGAACTGATACCTTCAAATTGATTAAAAAAATTGATTCAAGAAATACTTTGAGTGCACTTGAAGTTTCCTCAGGTTTTTCCCATGGTCTAGAAATAGACGTTGTGTAGATCAAAAGTAGGCCAGAAGTGAAGCATATAGGTGTACGAGCATGAGTTCTATTGGCTGATATGAGACGAGAAAATTCATTATTCATGATATATTTATTTTAATAGAAATAATCAAGAAATACTTCTTTCAAAAGTAAAATTTTGAAGAAAATTCTTTTCATCCCACAAATATAAGTCCCTGACTATGAGAATAAGTTTGTTAAGATTAGACTAATACTGGGATTTAACCACGTACTAGCAGTGCCAAAATTTCTATGTAAATTACTCTTGGTGGCATAACTTTGAAGCTTTGTGACCATTCTTTTCGAGGCTTTTTGTACATGTGTAAAGATATAGTGTTAGATGTAATTGACATTAAACCAGCAGATGGCGCTACTGGTATTTGTTCAAATCCCATATCCACATGTGCCCAAGGGCAGTGCTGCACTGACGGCGAGTCGGAGTATTCGCAGTGCTCATTCCTGCTCATTCCTATATGTGAGATGTCGAGACTTGCCGAGCTGAGTGCTCGTTGCTTATAGAGTCTTCCGGTTGAGGGTGGATTACACTTTGTATACAAAGGCGGACAAGCAGGTTCTTTGTGTTTTACAATAAAGTCGGTCCCTTTCTTAACTCGGCGTATTTATTCTCAGCGCCTCACCAAAAACCCCTCCAAAGTCAAAAGGTGAAAAGATACACATTTTCAGCTCATTTTCATCCTACTTCAAAGTGTCCACCAGGCTTCGTATAATCATCCACTCATGTACTATAAGAAATTAACCGGAGCTCAATTTAACCCTTGCGTTTGACGTAGGGTCTTTTTGACCCCGAGAGACCATTACAAGGGTTAGAAAAACTTGTAATAGTGTGTAAAGATTTCCACCGCGAGACTCGGATGTAACATTAACGTCTGCATTATGCTAAAAGTAAAGTTCCAATGCAGAAAAGTGGAATTGCTTCATGGCAGAGTATAGTTTTGAAAGTGTAAAATGTTTGCGTGTGTGAACACGTGGAAAAAGAAATATTGGATAAAAATCCACTGAGAGTTGGAAGACTTGTGAAAAAAAACCGTTGAAAGACGAGAGATGACGATCCCACATTTACAGTCGTACACAAGTGTGGGAGTGAAGAGTTTGAGTAAACCGATGCCCCAAATCAACAAAGTAGTGAAACTTTTCACGCATAAAGGTTTTTCTATCATTCGCGGTAGAAAATATATTCTTCGCGACTGATTCATCGATGCTGTTTTCTTTCTTCCCTTTTAACAATGCGGAATTTGATAAAATTGTCGATGACATTTCCGAAATTTGTTAAAAATAAAAATATTGAGTATTACTTGGGCATAGGTATTCTGAATTTTTGCTTTCTCAAAGAGAAAGCTTTGTAATGGGGTAAAAATCGACCCATCGAATCGGACTGCGGGACCTCGATTTTCGTGATCTACGGGTCGAAAAACATGAAAATCCAAAAGTGTCTGTATGTATGTACGTACGTACGTGCACTTTTTTTTGCAAGGTACAATTTACTGTTTGTTTTATACGTATAGTGTGTCGTAAAAGTAATTCGGACCAAACATACACACACGAAAAGGAAATATTTTTCGAACGAGGTGTTAACAATATTGGGTATTCAGTTTCTCCACGAACGAACATTTGCAAAAGTGACAATTACTTTCTGGCACTTTTCCACGTTACGTAAGCCGTCAGATAACAAGCGCTAACACATACATGGTTTTGAGCATGTAAAACCGTTCATTTTCACCGGATCAAAACCGCTTTTTTTTCATTTCCATTTTTACACGCGCGATTCGAACCGGAAAAATAAACGAACGAAGCAGAGAAAGATGCGGACACGCCATCAATGTGTGCTTATGGCTGAGCCGATGGATCCGGAACAAGTTGCTCGGCGCGCACTCATAGATTCATTGACTGCGCAAGAGTGGATTGTTCGGGAACAATTTACCGTTTCATTTGCTGGAGTACCCCACCTTTTTCCCGTGACTTGGTCGTACGGTAGGAAGTACTAGATTCCGGAGACTAGCAAACATGAGTTAGGAAGAGAAATTTCACGAAGGGCCATTTCTCTTCATTAATTTTGCGCGTGTGCCCCCGGAAAACGGAGTTTTATATTCATAATTCATTTACTCGTTATTTTCACCAGCTCTCGGTAATGACGCTTTCCTTCCAACGAAGTGTCACCCGTGCGGTCTTCGTGCAACCATATTTCCTCGTCACCCGGACATATTCTTGTAACATCCATCACAACAGCAAGACATCTTTTGATTGTTATTATACCGTCGCTAGTACATTAAATACACGAAATACATCAATTCAAGCTTTTTTCGGGATTTCACTCGACAGCAAATGCGATCAACAATTCAAACGAACTAATTCGAAATAGTTTCTCTCCACTTCAATTAATCAATCGATTAATTAAATTCGTATTAATTCTCTGCAACTCGATTGGTGCCGTTAAATATTGGAGAAATCATATCGTGTAACGAATTTGATTACAAGAGGATTTGAAAATTTCATTTTCGTCCCAGCGGCAGTAAAGTGCCTACTTTGCGTCCTGGCGTTTGCAAAGCATGGCACTTTTCTGCCGCGGGGTACGAAAAATAGTATATGCACCTCGCTCATCTAGGCTATTTCGGCACGCGCAAACTTGCAATCCTCGCTGCGCTCGGATCGCAAACGTTTTTCGTGCCGAAATCGCCTAACCTCGCTCGGGTGCATAATATACTATTATTCAATCAAGTTTTTATGACGTTCCAAAAATCTTTTATTCTTATTTCATTATTCTTTAATCCTACTCGCACACTCAAACTATTGGACTCACAAAGGGACACCTTACAAAGCTGGTCTTTGATGAAATTTTACATTTGCCTCCCTTTCATGATAGAATGAAGTTTTATACAAAGATTTTATCCCACGCTTCGATGTCCTTGAGATACTTTGTGAATCATTGTTAATCTTTGTACACATCTTTTTACCATAGAAAAAAAAACCACTCGGCAGTTCCATAGAAATTCAGCTTCCGGAAATTTTAAATTTAGTCTAATCGGATTTAATAATCTCCCTTTGTTCCTTGATTGGTTTCAATTCATGAAAAGCTCCTGTTGCATCAAGCATAAATTTACATTTCAGAAATACCTTGCTTTTAACTAGTACAATCTCTGGATTAGATCAAGTTTAACGCCCAAGAATGAAATATCTTGATCACTGGGATATCAAATTGCTCCCTTCATAGTTTTGCATTCAATGAACATGATAATAACAATTAAATGTAATAAAAACAAAACTAATGTTGATTACTGAAGAAAACGAATGAATCGCAATTTAATAAGAAAAAAGTAATCAAAAAGATTACTAAGAGCATTTTTAAACTTGAGTTTCTTTTCTTTTGCAATAATCCAACTAACAAAGGAAGTGAAATTTAATCATCGGTAGAATACCAAGTAGACCAAGAGAGGCTATTCATTCTTGAATGACACAAAAAGAAAAATCAGAAAAAAAAATAAAATCAAAGGAAATCCACCAGTGACACTGAGGTGACTTTGAGGCCTCTCAAAGTAAACCTTTCAGTACCGGAAGGACATCAAAAGAATTGTATTGTTGAGCCCGAGTATGTTTCATTTTTTCCAATAGAAAAATATTCGAAACTGTTCAAAATATTCCGTTTTTCATTTTGGTGCAAAGGACACAAATTTGATAAATATCTACTTACAAGTTTTTCATCTGCCGCGCATAAACGAGTATGAGTCGAAAGTTACAAACGTTGCGTATAATAACAAAGACACAAGTAAACAAGGCATCAAGATGAAAGAAAGATAGGAAAAAGGTTGAAAGTGGCTGCAACGACGTCGGGGCTCTGTTCTTTCCTCTCTCTAGCCATTCTCTCTCTTTCTCCTCTGTACTCCTTTTTTCCGTATACGTTTTCTCAATTTCGCTAAAAACTCTATCTCACGTGTCCTCGCAAAAACAACCAGCACCAGATGTCGTGAGCATATGTATAGTTTATATTGAGAATTTGTTTGCTCGCTGTGCGCCGGGAACTTTCACTGATATCTTTGAGTCTTTTAACTCGAGGTATTTTTTCGTCACTCAGATTTTGTTGGCAATATTCTCATTTTGTTTCGAGTGAATTATGAAAGTGAATTTTCTCATGATAATTGACAGATCAATTTTTGTGTTTTCTTTGGTCTTTTTCTCCGAATCAAATGTGTCTCGAAGGAAAACACATTTTTCAGAATGTCCCTTGAGACTTGGCGAAAATTAATCGCGTCAGATAGGAAAGATGATTCATCACAATTGAAATAACAAGATTTTCAAAGGTACGGAGAGAGTTTCGCTCGAATGACGATTCTTACGAAATTCAAACCCCAAAGTAGGAAGGAACAGTATCAAAACTTTAACAATATGTGAGATGAATTCTCGGTGGTCGGCGGGCGCGTGGAAAACTTCCAGATCCTTTTAAGGTTTCGAAATCCCCGGGAATAATGAAATTTTTGTCTAGTTCGATTTCTCCTCCTCGCCACCAGATCAACGAGCCGAGAAGTCGGTCGTCTTTGGGATATAATATATATACATATATATCGCAGTTGTATGCGCGAGCTCGCGTAGCCCTCGATGAGCATGAGAATACGTAAGAAGATGAAAAGGGACTCATAAAGACTTTCTATTATCTTTGCTCTCTACGACTTTCTCTCTTTCTCCCTCGCTATCCTACCCGGGCTGCTTTTAATCTCTATTAATTTCCTTCGAAGGCTGCGTGCAAACGAAAAGGAGGAATACATCAGTGGTAGGCTCTCGCCGTTTTCGCAGCTGCGCGCGCGAGCTTCTAAAGACTCTCTGATGAAGTTCGCCAGACTGCGAGGTATTTAGCTTTGAGAATAAGAGCTTACGAGCTCGATCGAATAAATGCTAGTTTAATTAATGTAGATGTGATGTGGAAGCTTTATAACTGATTATATCTCTTGTTATTATTCACTTCCAGCACTATCTTCGATGGATGTACTATCTTAAGCGGATATACAGTTTGAATAATAATATTTGGAAATTGAAAAGCAAATTTGAATTCAATTGAGCGACTAACCTATGACATTTTATCCTGATTGAACCACACTAAATGAGCTTGATTTACTAATCACCATTCCAGAATCAACGAATAAATTATCAGATATATGCATTGTTGTGGCCTGCGCGAGAGGAGTAAGTACACCATGCTTACAGGGAAATAAAACATAGACAATAATAATAACTAGCTACATTCAGACGCGCTGCGCGCGATCTACATACATGCATTCCAAAATTATGTTCCAATCATTCACATACGATAATCTTTTCCATTCACTCAGCAATTTATTCATAATATTCGCATTTTCAAACCCTACATTCATATTCGATTCAACTTTCATTTTATTTTCATTATCCGCAATTTTAAAACCTACATTTAGATTTTGGAAGCATCTGGCAAGAAGGATTTGGTCGTTACAACCTCAAAACTTATCGTTCTTGTGTTTCTTGCTTGCCTGTATTTACTATCTATATCTATATTTCACGCGACTCGTCACGTGGTTAGGTCTACACCAATCAAATCACGAGTTAAGACGCTTCACTTTGACCCCCATCACTTTTTATATCATAAATAATTAAAAATGGTAGCGAGTAAAATTATCTCTCATACAATTGAATAAATGGTCATCTGTATTGATGGATGCATATACAAGCACATACTTTCATACTATATTTTTTAAAGCAAATCACAGCGAGTGGCCGAACGAAGTATGGGATTTCAGGATCAACGTATAAGGGCCGAGCTCTCGAGAAGGGGGTGGCCTTTCAAAATTGCCGCTGATGAGGCACTTTGCTTCGCTCAAACATCGAGTGGAAAGAATGGGATTTCGTTCTTTCAAACAACAAAAGGTGCCGCCGTCCGAAAATCAGCCCTTCCACCCCCACACACACGCGCGCACACACACACAGTGATGTCAGCTAAGGATCTCTCGGTGCTGATTTCCAAGGGGCTTCCGTTCGACACACACACACACACACACACACACACACACACATTGCACTAGTGCGGATCGTCTTTCTTTGTCGGTATAACGCGTGCGCGCGTTTTCACGCTGATGGCGGAGCAAAGTAGGTCAGCCCCGCTGCGAAAAGTACGTGAGTGTACAAAGGATGAAAGGCCCGGCGGTAGGCGCGTGGATGGCGAAGATGCAACCGCGCGATTTGCCCCCCCCCCCCCGTGTGCCAACGGGAGAGCGCTGCATTCTGCTGATCTCGTTCGATTCATCTCCCCGGCTTCTATATAGGCGATATCTCGAGCTGCCAGGACAATTGGGACCGCCACGCGCGCGCTTATGAGTTGGAACTTATTTGATCCTCGATCCGACCATCAGCGATTTGCTTTGTTTGTTTTTTTTTTTTTCAGAAGATTAGAAGCAGGGTAGTTGGGGTAATAATGTAGTATTTTTCTCTGCACTATCCAAACCTAATCCCAGTGGCTTTGACCAAGTCATCCACTGTGCCGATCGATTTATTCGTGATTTCTTAGACGACTTTTTGAAAATATTCGTTAGTTGGTATTTGCCTCGAGGAACTTTTTAATTTTCTTTTTCATATAGCGTATTTTGAAATGCATATGTCGTGTACCTTGGCGTGGCGTATAATACTACTCTTTTGTCTCTGATGAGAGAGAATGGCCACTCTTTGCGGACTCGACACGGAGGAGAAGTGATACTTTTCTCTCGTTTCCCTCGGGTTAAATTTGCCCTTGTGCTTAAAAACGCTCACACTCGCTCGGGTGTATCATATACTATAATTCGACTTAGTAACGGCGTTGTAATACGGAGTCCTTTTGAAAAATTGAACATCCACAATAGGATGACTAAAGTGATCTGAACTTCTAAAAGGATAAAGTTGAACGATCAATTACGAACTTTTTTGCAAATGAAAAAATTTTCCAATACCCTTTTTTGAACTAAAAATGTGAAAAAATAATCCATGTAGTTGATCACCGGTTATGAAGTATATTTCGACCATACTCCCAATATTCATGAAGTTCGTATCCTTCTATTTTTTTCGAACGTGATACTGCAAGACCAATTTTACGTCAGCTTGTATGATATTTATTCGATCAAGAAATTCACAGGAATTCAATTCAGTATGAGCTATTCAACATTTTCGGCATTCTCGAAGATTCTTCATTTTCATTTTTATTGTTAGTACGAATATTGCAAGATGTAAAATATCGATTTTAGCAAGTAAGTTATGAATTCATCGAGGTAAAGGAAACTATCCAAGCTCGTGCCCCGCGATTGGTTATCTAGTTAAAGTGAACTCTATGAATATCCATAATAGTATTCAGTTATCCATGACATGAAAATTAGCTCTTTTTCTCCGTGCTTTTCCTCCAGCACCGACGAAGAATTCAAATTAAATTATATTAGAAGAAATCGTATTACGTTAGATTTTCTGGGACAAACTGCGAGCTATTCTCGTCCAGCGAGACCGTGTTCGAATTTTTTTTTCGGTAAACGAGGTCGTACGTTGAGGAAAAGTGACACGTCCTCGAGAACGCTTACTCGTAATCGCGAGCTTCTCTCTTCGAGTCGGTCCAACTGTCCTCGGTCTTTCTCTTTGCCGTGAAATAAAATTGCACGTGTCTTACAACTTTATTTCCTTGAATACTAAACACTTGTTGTGAAATTAAATTATGATACGTGGTCGTAGTTCTGTGGAGAGCAAACCTCTCTATGAGACTACATTGTAACGTCCCTATATATGGTATGAATGACAAAAGCTCCTGCACTTCAGATTACTATAGCGGCACTTGGGCAAGGGTCCGCGTGCGATTGTTTCCAATTACACCTTGCCAACAGCCCCGGACTACAAGAGATTCCAACACAAGGAACATTTACATACGTACTGTGAACGAGGACATGAATTGATTAGCTAGTGTATACGGGCTACTTCACGCTGAATTCCAAATCGATCGAGCCACATCCAATGAATAACAAAACATATTAATTCCGAAATTCATCCATGAAACGGAAATGGCGCCTGAAATTGATTATTTTTGTTTTCTTATCGAATTATGCCGTTAAAAAAACTCGCTCCGCAACTCGATGTTCGAGATCACAATAGCTAATTCAAGATTCAGTTGAAAGGCCGAGACAAGACAGGCCTGAAAAGTGCGTCGTAAAAATATACTCGCTTCAATTACGCTTCAAACACATCGCGCGCATTGTACATCCTGATCGCGAAGGTGGCATTGGAGCTGCAGTCAGCCACGGGACTTTATTTCGTGGGTATAAGGCCGCCAAGGTACATGCTATTTAACGGAGCGGAGGAGGGGGGCTGGGTAAGAATAAAAATAAAGGGAAACTTTTCTTTGGACGAGAGTAATAGTATATAGAGGAAAAGTGGCGTGTAGCCCGGCGCGCGGGCGCGAGTAAAGAGGCCACGGGGTATAAGCCGCGCGAGGTCGAGGAAAAAAAGCCGCCCAGGACAGAAAGGAAGAAGAGAGGGAGAGGCCGCGCGCGCCCGGCAAAGTTCGACAGAAACATAAGCCCGATGTTTGCGGGGAGGGAGAGAAATAGAGAGCTTAAGTGCTCTTTGCGACACTGGCCGAGGCTTTATTAGCATGCCGTCCCGACTGCACCTATATATATATATATATATATATATATATATATATATATATTATATATATATATATATATATATATATATACCCTCGCTTCGGCCGCGAAGGGCCGGGCTTCGATTTTCCATCTGTTGGATTTTCAACTTTCCACCTGGCTCGACGACAATGGACGCACCTTTTGTCCCGTGTTTTCTCTTTTGCGGTCTTAGTGCGGCGAAAGTCGCTCTTCCTAACGATCGTTTGAACTAGGCCTCCCGTCGGCTTCGCATAATACTTTGTGTAATACTTTAGATCGAGAAAAATTTCATTAAGTTTATTGAATGCCGCGAGGGAGAGGCTCTCCGCGGTGGGTTTAAAAAATAATATCTTCGCCCCGGAGAGAAATTGGAATCTCAAATAAGTGCATAATTCAATCGGCCCGACCTACCCGTAATGCCGACGTAATGTTTTTCCTTATTATTAAATTGAATTCTGACGTCGCGCTAATGTTTGTCAACCTATAGTTGCATATTTCATCGCTCAACATCAAGCTTCGGAGAAATTGTTTATCATATACGTAAAATCAATTTGTAACCAAATGTGATTGATCCAAGCTATTGAATATTTTCAATAGCTTGAACAAATTAATTGTCACAAGCTATTGAATATTTTCAATAGCTTGGATTGGTTTGGAGGGAAACCAATACCGAAAGGCTCGATGTAAACTACAAAACCCGAACAATATTGCTCGTGTAACATTTTAATAATCGATCAAACCCGGCAATTATTAACCGGATTAACTTTTTGATGCATCGACGATTCAACGTGAACTGAGACAACAAGAGGTGGACTACTCGGGGTCATGGCAGTGTGCTGTGCACATAAATATCATGTACGATTTTATCGTTCACAGATAAAATGCGCAAAAAAATGTTATTCGCACACTGTTTTTGAGAATCTGAACCGTGCAAATTTTCTTGCACTAAAGATTCTTAATTCAATATGTAAATATCGTGCAATTGTTCATTTGATTTACGCAGCTTGTGGCCTCAATTACCGTGAAATCGCGAATGCGTCGAAAGTTCATTGGCTCGATAATTACGATAGGAATTGCAGTTGGCGATTCTGTTTCTCGCTGATCGAATCGATTTTATCGAAGTTATACTCGGTCAAAGTATTGTTCATTTTTCACACAGCCGACGTTGGGTACGAGGCATTGTGGTGGAAAAATAATCCGGTGTTCCAACGGCAGCTTTTCAATGGTCGATACATTTCGAAAAAGACATATATCAATGTAACACAATTAGTTTGTAACGGCCGACAGATGCTTCACTACACCACGCAGCGATTCGGCCGAATGAAAGGACGATTGGGAGCGACGAAGTGTGGCCGAATTAGGGAAGGCTCGAGCCGCGGAAAACAGTGTTGCACAGTCGAGTACAGTGTCAATTGCCAATGTGAAGAATGAGTGTTTCGTGGCAGCGAAGAGTCTCGAAGGGGCTTGAGCGCGCGAGTATACGAGTGCGTCCTCGATCATCCAATTTTCCCCTCGCGCGAGCAACGCTCGGCGGGGCCAGGGATCGATAAGTCGGCCGATCGGCATCGTGTGTGTGTGTGTGTGCCGCGCCGGGATTAGGATGATTTAAGCGGGACTTTTTAAATCATCTCGCCGCGTCGGTTGATTTAGGGGCTAAAAGAGCCAGTAATTTACGAGTAAGATGGTATATACATGGCAGAGGGGGGGGGGCAAATGGTAACGAAGATTTAGTATAGCCATGGCTCGAGCGAGCAAGTGGAGTACGTCCGGCAACGTCAGACCGATTTTCATTTGTGCTCGCGGGCGGGCGCGTTGCTCTTTGCTATTTTCCCCGATCTGCTCAAGTTATCGCGTTTTTTGCGCCCCCGGATCGAGCATGAAAAATTAAAATTCATGTAGGGACTAATACGGCGCACCCGCGGCGTTCCTTTTTCCGCCGGCCGAGTAATTAAACGCGTCGCTTTTGCGAAAAAGGGGGGTGGGAAAAAGGAGAAGCCGCGCGCAGGGGGAGGGAGGCAGAAAGAGGCAAGAGCGGAATTCGTACTAATCATGAGGGATGATGAATGCACTAATGGGAATGTTTTCATATTAGTGACGAGGTGTGCGCTGTGTAATTTGTATCGCGCTTTTGTGTGTCTGTGTGTGGTGGGGTGACCTACGAGACAAAGAGCAACGACGACCCGGCGGGGGGAAAAAAGCGGAAATGTTGGGCGAAGGAGTACTCATGGAAATTTAAACGTACGAGATACATAAGTTTGGCCGAATTAACATGAAATTTTCGTTATGTGTGTGTGTATACGCCATAGAGCGTATTATTCCAGCCGCGTATTGCATTAACGTACGAAATTCACCGACTTTCGAGCACGAGTCCCGGATCACTGGCGAGACACTTGATTCGTCTAATTTTTATCGATGCGAACCGCACCACAATGGAACAGCCTTCCGATTCGTCATTTTTCCTCCGTAAAAGAATCGATCGTTCTTTCGATGCGTCCGCGTTGTACAACGGCCACAAATAATTGACTCAAATTGATAACTCTCGTGAAATAATCAGGCCAATCGTGAACCACCGTCTACATCCCGAATAATTATCGCTCCAACATGGCAATGGATATTTGCGCTAAAATTTCGTACGAGAGTTGTCGCGATCGTCCGGACGGATACTCTGCATCGATTACTTTTCGACACAGGCGCAATTAATTTAGCGGGGTCCATCCGGAGACGAGGAGCCATTGATCCCCAACGAAATGCTGCGAGCTCGAGAGCGGCGGACTCGGGTCTTTGTCATTTGTCGCGCGGGGCGAGGCTCGAGTCCGGCTCGCGAGCCGGACTAGCCGGGGCGTAATCCAAAGAACCTCGGCATTTTTCATCACTAAGGACCGGCTCGTCCCCGGGGACTCGAGCAACGACAAGACGTGCGGGCGAATGCGATTTTTAACTCTCGAGCGCACGGCCGTTTTCATAATTCCGACGAGATTCGCCTCTCTGGACCGGCTTAATGGAAACAGAGCAGTTTTGTGAAAACTCCCTCCCCTTGGCCGTAATTACGATTAAGAGCCCCTCGAAGAATCGAAATCCTCTCAAGTGTATATACATATATACGCTGGGGCATCCGCGTTTTGTTCGAGCAGCCGCCATTGTCCCGGAAAGTTGCTCTTTCTTCTTTCCGCGCCGCTCGCGCGCGCGAGCGCAAGTGAGAGAGTGTCGCGCGTGTGCGGCACAAAGGGGGCGATCAACCAAATGGATTCGGCGAGCGAACTAGCGAGCGAGCGCGAGGTAAAATTAATTTTGGAGATTAATTCGACGGGACGCCCGCGGCCCCAATGGGGGATTTGTTCACACCCGTGGCATCGAGCGCTCGGGCCTCAAGTTTTTGTCCCGGCCAACTGGGTCATGTGGCTATTTTTTTTTTTATGTTTCACGAGAGCCGTGTAGCGCGCGGACGAGCTAAATGTATATATTTTACTCTTTGTGCTGGTGATTTTGGGAAGAGTCAATTTTCGAAATCACGAAAACATGGTTGGGTGATTTTCACACCGCATGGATTGTAAACTCGCACTTGAATCGTCCACCGTTGCACTCTAGATTCGATCGAATGCGTGTGATATATTAAAGTGTGTATCCTTTGTACCACTTTGGACCCGAATACTTTTTGATTTTCGGTCATACTCTCGCTTTTCTCCACGGCGTTATCGGAAGACTCTACTCTCTTAAATCCATACAGGGGGAAACCACTGCAGGAAGATGGATGGAACTGCAGTGAATCATTCATTTGAGTAGAGTGAATTTTCACTTTGGTTATCCCTGAGTTTTGTTAACAAACATTTTTACATAAAATTCGCAGTAAAAATGTTTTTAATATCAAATCTTATGGAACTGCTGTTTCTGTGAATAATTCTTCCATCTTCTTACAGTGAATTTTTACTTCATACAGTGGTTTTTTACCGTAAGGATCGTATTGGAGATTTTTCAATTTTCCTTGTAATACTTCTTTAACCGATAAATTACATATGCGGCTAGAATTTCATTTAGGACCTTTTTTTCGGAAAAAATGCTAGATCACATCAGAAATGTTCTGCATTTGATTATATCTTGTTTTGAGAGCTACCGCAAAAAAGAATCGTTATGGGGGGAAATAAATATTGAAGCGGGAAAAGAATACGCAAAAGTCAATCAACAAAGACTCGCGGCAAAAGAAGCAAAGGAAATATTTTTAGCGTATTTCAATAGAGCCGCGAGGGGAGCTCTCCAATACACACAAGCGTATGAATGGAAAAAAATTAATTTTCATTTAATGAGAAAATTCCTCCTCGCGGAGTGTTTGTATCTGAGAACTAAGTTCATATAATAAAGTTACGCGTACGCCCTAAGTAAACTCGAAGTTGTGTAATTTTCTCTATACATACAGTATAGAGTATATACTGTACATATACTGTACATAGAGAACATACGGTATATATACAGCCGGGCTTTTTTGGCGATGTACCTTTGAGCGATATGTAATATCAGTGCATCGGGCTTTTCTAGTGTTATTGAGGGATGATCCATCGAGAAGAAATACCATCGAAACCTGTGATATCACCTATCTGGATCAATACGAGAATGGATGTTACAATTCACAGTGATATGCCTGTTGAAAATCTCAATATTGAATATACGTATCTCTCGCATTGAATCGAACATCAATCGAATATCAGTCTACGAAAAATCATTCGAAAGACGTTGTGAAATCACTCGTAGAGAATAAGAGCAGCTTTTCAATTATCAATCGGCGACGATTCGATTCTGCCGATCCCGGACTTGGACAAATGTTGAGGAAAAAAAGAAGAACAACGACGGCAATCGATGTTTTTTTCGGAAACATCGGTAGGTCGGAACAACAGGACGCGATAAATTCCCAAAGTCGAACGAGTCTCTTGCCACGACGACGACGACGACGACGACGACGAGGAGGAAAAACGAAAAACGAAGAGAATGGTGTACCGGAGCGCAGTGGTAACGAAAAGCCAATTTTCCATGTGCGCCTTTTTCACCGCGACTTTAGCTGGCTGAGTCGGCGAGTGTATGTATATACGTACACACATTCGGAAAGTAGGATGTGGCATCTTTGTCTTGCGCTGCACGTAGTCTTCGTGTTTGGTGGTGGGTTGGGGTGGAGGAAGTGAGTTACTGGTCGGGGGGATCGACAGAGCCGGTGCGCAACAACGTGACAGAGCAGCGACCCGTCAAAACTCGGTTGGGGGAAGCGGCCGTTCGTACATTAGCGCCGGAATCGCGGGCTTGTCCGAGCGAGCGTCTGCCTCATTTGCAACTCGATCGAGTTTCAAACATCATGACGAGTTCGGGCCGGCTTGTAATAATGCCGACTATTATATATACAGCTGTCTATGTACGACTCGCCGGGCGAAGACGTATCATTGACCAGATAATGACGTCTCGCTCGGCCCGGCCCAGCAACTAGTCGAGCTTCCTGTGCCGATTCGACAGGGAGGAAGCTGCGAAGCCTCGGCGCCACTCGATATTTTGATGACTCCGTGTCCGACCTCCATCTATTGAGATTCCAGATTCGATTTCGTAAATTCACACGCTTTCGGAAGCTTATATACGGTGAAAAAGCAGCGCGTGAAAGGGAAAAGGTGGACGAGTGATTGAGCCGGGCTGAAGCTAATTTTTCACGTGATCAAAGTGAATTTTTCACTTTGATTCGCATAGTTTTACATACTATTCGTAGTGAAAATTCACTTCACATTCGAGGAATATTCGCGTCACGGGACTAATGTGAAAATTCACTTTGATTGCATGAAAAATTAATTGCAGCTCCGCTCAATCGCTCGCATCCACTTTTGTATACGGCGATTTTTCAATCCCATTCACTGGAGAAATTTCATAGGGAAGTGGCACGTGAGAGGATAAAATCGAATACAAGTTGGAAGCAACGGCCATAGTAGATTTTTTAAAATCACATTACGTTTAGAAACAGATTATTGAGACATGAAAAAATCGGACTTTGGTCAAACTTCCCTGATTGATCGATCGATTAGCGTAAAAGTAGTTTCTGCTCGAATACAACTGATCATTATGAGGGTTACTTCGAAAACAGCAAAGAAAATTTTTATTAATTTTAATCTTCGTCTTTGATGAAATATTCTTGTCGACATACATATGGAAATGTATCGGAATTCTTCAATTATTCTTTACAATATCCTATAGGAAATCGTTCCTATAGTAAACTCAGCGCTTAGGAACAAGATAAATTGAGTATTACAAGATAATACTCTGGAGCATTCCAGCGATTCATGGCATACCAGGATAAATAATCCGTGTAATAATACACCGATAGACATGCAACCGGGGCAAAGATTACTGTCAGACTTTCATATTGTGGACCTGTTTACGCGGGCTCGTTTGTTTTCGTAATAAAACGCCCGTGTCTGGGCGCGAGCGGCTTTCGACCTCGAAATTACGCAAGGCTGCTTATCAGAGTGTGCATTTTCTATCTGCGCATTGCTTTTCTTTGATTCTCGCTTTTTTTTCTAGATTTCCGCGATGAAACTTTTGAGTTTTTCTTTATGCTTATTGGAGCTTGGCTCCCCAGATATTTAAACTTTACCATATTGGTGTTTTGACCCCGATCTCGCGGAGCGGGAAATAGTGGGAAAGATTTTTTTCTCGGGATTTTTTTTTGCTCAAACTGCAGAGCTAAAGTTACATCATTGAGTGATTAGATATATCTCACTCGGTCTCGAGGCTCAGGCCGCTTCGTATTCGAATCGGCATAATTCCCGGCAATCGCTGTATATCCCCAGGTAGATACGCGAATCGATCGATCGCCTTGAATTTCGTTTCGAAAATATTTTCCGACGATCACCAGACGCGTAGTTGAAATAAGTCAAGTGAAAATAGTCGCGGCCGGGTCGGTGAGCTAAGAACACGAGGGCAAATGCATGTTGGCCGTCTGGCGTCTCGAAACATTGCCCTAGATTAAAATCAATTCGCTTGTCCAGAAGCGCGTCTCGCAATCAAACTGGCGCGAGCGCGATATGAAGCAGCGTTTCTCATACATTACATTCCACGTCGAGCGCACACGCTCTCAATTGACCCCGTTCGCGGAGATACATTCCCCTGCTCTTCCCCCCCCCCTCCCGGCAGGCCACCCCAAACGGAAGAGTCAATAAAAATAACGCGTGCCTCTCTCCCTCTCCCTTTCCATCCGCGCTAATGCTACGTCTTCTATCGTGTACTCTCTTGAATCCTTACAGTCGAAAACCACATATGTATGAAAGTGAAAAATTACTGTAAGAAGGTGGACGACAAAATTCACTGGATTACAGTGAATTTCTCATGTAACTAAAGTGAATTTTCACTTTGGTTCCATGAGTTTTTATGGAAAATATTTTTACATCACAATTCACAGTAAGTAGAGTAGAGTAGAAATTTCTTTCACACCATACTTACCGCAAATCTTGATATAAAAATGTGAATGTGAATTGTCATGTAAAGATGTTTTCTATCAAAACTCATGCGGAACTAAAGTGAAAATTCACTTTAGTTACATAAGAAATTCACTGTAATCTTGTGAATTTTCCATCCACCTTCTTACAGTGATTTTTCACTGCAACGCAGGGAATTTTCACTGTGAGGATTCAAGTGAGTATACCAATTCGGAGCGAATATGCACTTGCCGTCGGAAGATCCATCCGGCTGATCGTTTTTTAATCACCATCATCGTCATATGCCTCGAACGAGGCGCGATTGAATCTGATTTTTCGATTGTCGACAAGGCATTGTGTTGGCAAGTGTGTTGCCCGCAAAACTCCGGCGCGCGCATTTGCATTGAAACAAGCTCCACGAGAGGCCTCGTAGCCCGGTTTTATCGGGGGAGAGGCCGATGCAAATGGCATCGTTTCCTCGTAGGGCCGATAATTGGAAAAGTGCGCGCATCGGCGTTACTTCTCGCACGGGCTGATGCGACTTTTTACCCGTTCCTTGGCGCAGCTATTAGCCGGCTGGTGTATGGAACGCGTTATATTCTTCTCTTTTCACAGACGCTGCTGCTGTTTGCTGGTAGGGTTTCTTTTTTCTTATCTCAGCGGGAGATTGGCGGGTGCGCGTCTAGGAAGTTTCTCGAGCGTCCGTCACGCGAACAAAGAGGATTTCATTGTCACAGCGGAAAGAAGTTTCTCCTGCGCGATTCGCGCATATGCATGTTTCCCTCATCCGATTTCATTTTCTCTGCGTGCCTTGACACACATCAAGAATGATGGATTACAATGTCGCTTCCGACATCCGGCCGTTGGTGATTTTTCTATTCGAGAAAAAAGAATCTTCGCTTCGTCATTTTTGGGGGGATAATAACGGTTAGATTGACTGGTAATAATCTAGGGGTCGAGTTTTGCCAAGACCAATGAAATTCGTATGTGAGCGTCAGGTTTTAATGTAATCTGGGCTATCGAGAGTGTACAACTGATACGTACCCGTACTATTCTTGAAGTTCGATCAAGTTAGAACGGCGCTGGTTGAATTTGAAATGCAAATTCGCTGCCGACAACGGATGGATCTGTACTTTACTCGCTTCTCAATCGGAGGAGGCTTTCGTTGTTCCCCAGTTCATTAGTAGTTGGAGAAATTGCGCGGCCAACATCGAAAATGAGTTGGTCAAAAGTTATTGTTACACGCAACGAAGAAACCACTCGCTCGGTTATTCGCTCTTTCCATTTGTCCCCCTTACTCTACATGGCTCCTTTCTAGAGATCGAAAGAGACGTGCCGCGGTGCGGTGGCGAGTCGATCAAATCCACGCTCTAATATCCTGCCTCGAGTGCACTGCTGCTCCTCCCCAACCCCCACGTGTGTAACGGTTGCATTAAGAATTGAAATTTTCCGTGGCTGCGCTGCCGATCGAATCCCCATGGGTTTCATATTCTGGAAAAGAGACGGTCCCGGGGATTTCCATGCTTATCGATTGGGGTCGCAGTGCAGCCGCCCCCTCGTCGTCTTAATCGATCAGCCAGCCGCCGAGGATAAACTGCCAGAAAGAGACGGGGAAGTTTCAATTTTTGTGCAGCTGCGCGCCCCCGGGATTGACTGCTGCTGATGCTCTCTTCCTCTCTCTCCCTCCGCTCCTTTATTTTCGGCATAAATTTTGCCGGCAAAGTGGAATTTTATTCGGTCGCGAGCCACCGTCGCCGCAGCAGCAGCCGCCGCCGCGAACAAATCCACCAGTCGATTCCCATTTAAAAGACAATTTCGGGGTCAAAAGCTTCCTCGCCGGCGCACTGCCGCTTTCTTTCTGCCTCGAGATTCACTGTACGCTGTACGGATTGCCCCCGCCCCCCGCCCCCCGCCATCCGCTCATTCCAATTGTGTCGCGCTGTATTTAGAATTAATTTCGTCCTATAGGCAAGTGGCGAGGATGTACGAAGATTCATTGCGCCTTGGGGTCATTGGCAGATGGAATTATTTTGTTCTTCTAGTTTTTTAATGGAAATTTTGGAAAAAACTACATGGTTGAAAGATACATTTTTTGTTATAAGCATTCCCTATGGGACACTACGCATGAAAACATACTTTATCAGCTTTGGGGATTTGACTCGGTGTTCAGATATAGGTATATAACGACTCCGAGCTCAGTCTCTCGATTGCCAATCAGTTGCTAATTCCTACTTAAAAAGTTAATTATTTTTTTTTGTTCACAAGTTAGTCACCGTAACTAAGAAACATCGGTTCGCGTATATAAGTTACCCCCATTTTCCATAGCCACTCTGGTTCAATTTTAAAAACGCTCTCCCCCAATTCCCATTCGCGCTGCCGAGCGTTTTGTAAACTTGATGCCACTAACTTCTTGAGGCTTTTTTAATCGAAACTCCTTTTTCCCTCCTATCCCATTCGCCGCTGGATAATAGCCGCGCGCGACTCTCGACTAATTACTGCGAGGATCGAGGGGTGGGGAAATTTTGCTCTATTTGTCCCCCGATCGTCCCGGCAATCAAAGACGGGATATTAAAAGAAGATGAAATCATCGAAAGATGAGTGGAATCCGCGACTGAATGTGAAAAAAAGAAAAACGGACCGATTGAAAACTCATTGTTCCAGATGCTACGAGCGCCCCGGGTTGGGAGAGGGGGGGGGGCACTGCTCCTTGGTCTCATCTCTTATCGCCTTGCCCACGGTGGCTCCCCCTTTAATAGGGAATTTTTCGAGCGAGCCGGCGAATTGTATTTGCATGTAATTGCATGTATATTTGTCCCCTCCGCTGCCGGGCGGCCTGGCGCTCTTCTTCCTTCTCGTTCTCCGGCGACGACGGCGCAATTTGCACCTTAATTCCTCGGGTAGCTGGGGCAAAATTTAATATTCGCCAAAGGATGAAGGTCTCTCATCTAGCTTGGCAAGATGTGAAAATTAAAAAAAAATCGTGTATATATATATATACACGCGTAATATGAGATGAAAAAAAAGCATATACGCCCAAACGAGACGTCCGTCCGTTGGAAAAACTGAGGATATACAATGTCGCGGGCAAAGACCCGCGAAAGCCAACGATTCTCCCTCTCTCTCTGCTACCTCTGACGGTATTTCGCTGAGGCGCGAACCAGTATGACCGCGGCTGCGGCGAAGAAAAAACTCACGGCAATTTCCCTCGTAAATAAAATCTTAATTGCCCAAAAGCCTCTCCTCGCGATTCTCTCTTGTCGTCTACACAAAGTGACAATGAACGTGTCTCGACAATTTCCCTGCTTTATCCGCGTAAACATACCACTTCGTGGTTTTTTTCTCCTAAAAATTGATTTTTTTCCCCCGTCGTTTGCTATGCAGGCCAACGAGAACGTGATGGCGGAGTACTCCGATAAACAAAATTACCACTATGAAGTAAATTTGAATATAGAACTCGAATATACTTATTTCAAATCAGATCAACCAAATGAAAGAATGCAGATTTTAGCTAAGTATTCATGTCTCTCGATCGTCATCGTTTCAATTATACTAATTTCAAATCACCATGATTTTGGAATACTCTTATGACATTTTGAGATTGCAAACGTTACAGAGTCAACGCGACCGCGGGAAACGGCGTTTCTTCGCAAAGTAGTTATTTTCCATCTACATACGTGTAAATTTTAACGTAAAATTTGTTAAAAAGATTATTATAAATTGGAATCTATTTAATTTTAAACGACGGGCCAGTACATTTGCAATAGACGTAGCTCTCGCTTCGAATCCATCAATTACATATCCAATTTGCAAAGCCATATATTCCTTGGGCGTATTAACAAAACACCGTATAATTCAAACTTGTCCCCGAATCCGTCTTAATTAATCGGCCTGCGCGCGTTGGAAGCTCGCGCGCGGTGTCTCAAATATCCTCTGGTGGGCCGGGGGTAACAGGAGCTTTTGATTTGACGGAAACGCCGCCAGGAAATAACCAAGGGCAGCTCCGCGCGTACAGCGAGTAATATATATGTAACGAAAATTTAGCCTTTTAAAAACTCGGTATCAACGCGCAAAACCAGACACTTGCAAATTGAAGACTGCGGGTCTTTCAATCATAAATCGATTGCTATCCCATCAGTCCGTGCGGGGATAAAAATTCAGTTACCAGCAAAAAACCGCCCCACCCAGGCTCACCGGGTACTGCATTTTTCATATTCTCGGTGAGTATCGCGTCCGGCGGCGCCTAATCACCGCGGGGCCGGCGAAAAACACGCGCGTCTCCTTTTTGTCCAATTTGCACGCGGCCGCCCGCTAACGAGACGAGCTCTTCTTTTTTTCTTCCTTTTCGCGGAATCGAAGAATCGATATATAACACGTATTCGTGGAGCCGCCGTCGACAATCGAGTTTTTCCACATGTGCGTCGAATTTTCACGGGGCCGCTCGCGCAGCTGTGAATATTCATCCGAGATATTCACTGCGCCGCCCCTCGTATCCGCGCTGTTAATTCACCCGCCCACCCGATGCCCGGTGTGCAATTCAACTTTCTTCCCCTACTGTGAAGTACGTTTCGAGTGTGTAGGTGCAGCACGACTAGACGTGTATAATCCACTCGGGCGAGGACCAGGCAACGTTGGATTTGAATATCCTCGGTGCGGCATGTAAGACGCAAGTAGTACGGCGACCCGAGAGCGAGTTCTATATATGTCGAGATCGCTCCAGCCCAATAGCTGTAATCGAGTAGTTCATAACCAGTGTTTCTCGATCCCCTACCCACTCTCCGTATCCACCTCTCAAACACTATCTTTTTCATATACTCTGCTATTCCCCCCCCCCCCTACTTCATTGTGCCAACTCGTCGTGCATGTCCCCTTCGGTGCTCTTGCTCTTTATTGAGTTCGCAAATTATCCTTTTTTCGTCACACCGACGCGTTTGCTGAAATTCAGTGCTAACTAGCACCTCCGAGTTTGGTCTGAATTTGTTCGAACCGAAAATTTACATTCCTGCGACGTATATCGATTTTGGAGTGACTCGTCTGAGACGTGGAAATCATCCGGGAATGTCAAGTGAATACGTACAGTTATGAACAGTTGACTGGTGGAAGCTTGTTGCCATTTTACTTGCCGCACGATTGCATTCAGAATATATCTATGCTTCAGGTTATTCCTCCACATTCGAATTATTTGTTGTGAATTCATGCTGTTGATTTACTAAGAAAAATGATGACAGAACTTCTTTTAAAGCGAATGATTGAGAAAAAGAAATTTCATTTTTTGGAATATGTATTAGATGCTTCTTCGTGAAATCGTGAACGACTTGAATCTATAAACGATTATTACATAAAACTTACAATTTGAAGAAATAGCATCTAGAACATATTCGAGTGATGGAAATTAGTTTTTTCTTTCAAGTATTTCTCATATAATTGTATTTTTATCATTTTTTTTCGCGGGACTAAAAATATTCGAAATATCCACAAGCTGTACCGATAGGTTACGTTAGCTGAAAAACGCATGTGAAATTGTATAATTTTCAAGCTGATGATCTCGTAACCCAAAAGTTTATCTCGTGGACTATTTCGTCGCAAAGTATAGCATTGTCACCCACTATGAATACACGGCTGCGAGGTTTGAAATTTTTTAGTTAAAATTCGATGATAAAATTACGACGGTCCTGCTGCGTAAAGACATACAGACACCACAGCGAAGCTAAATGAAAGCGCAGAAAAAATTATTCGACGGGGCCTGTGTCGGGAAATTGGATTCCCATGTCAAGCACATTCGTTTCTTATATATCTTTTCTATATCTATAACTTTTAATTTGAACTTATATCCATTATACTTGCAAATCCAAATATGTTTTCCCTCATAATACGTCCCAACATACATGACGGATCCCCTGAATTATAGATCAGTAATATACAAACCGCTCGATGTGGCTACTCTCCATCTCTCTTTCTTGCAATCTTTGCCTCCCAGCCCAACTGCGTTTCCTTAATTCCTCGTGCCGTTTCGTTCGTTCGCGACTCGCGGCTGTATCTCCCCCGTCTCTCTCTCTCTCTCTCTCTCTCTCTCTCTCCTAGTTAATTATGGAATCTCTTGTTACATTATCGTATACACACGAAACGAGGGGGGGGGGGCGGAGGCGTAACGATGAATATCATTATTGCTCGATCGGGCTCTCGTCTTGCGTAAAATATGCAAACCGCTCTCCCCGGGACATAACGATGTTCTAACGCTCATTTCAGATTCATTGCCCCGGCGCGGAAGGCATTTCAATTAATCTTTCGGCCTCTTTTTCTTCCTTTCTTTCTTTCGGCGCGCGCGGTTTGTACACCGGCGTCGCGCTTCACTCGCCTTTCGAAATGAATCAACGCTTGACATACTTGTGCTCGTCAGCTGCTCCGATGCTAATTCTCATTGCTCGCTCCCGGGCCGTTACACCCCATCGATTACGGGCAAAATATAACCGCGATTAATTGCTCCTCCTCGCCGACTCTCGCGGAGAGAGTCTTATAATGTTCATCGCGAATTGGGCCACCAGCAGATTCTCAGCTGCCGAACAAAATCGAAGCTACGACGAGGAGTCTTCCAATTTGCCTATGCTCGATTCTTCGTGGCGTCGAGTTAACGAAGGAATCCAAATAGTCCCTCGGGCGAATCGGTGAACGAGGCGTTTTCACACGGCGAGTGTCACACGAGCGTAGGGTCACGTCGGCAATAAGTAAGTCATTTACCGAGTCGGTTCGATTATTCGGCCGGGGTTTTTACGCCGCCGCGGGGGCTATCGCCGCTTGACAAAGTGAGTGCACGTATAGGAAAATGCCCGTTGGTACGTGAACGAACTGCCGACCGTCGGCCTGTCATAAGCGCGCGGGGATATACGTTACGTGTATCCGCATGGCCCACATTCGAGACACTCCGAGAGCCTCGGGCCGTTTTTTTTTCGCCGCTAGCAGACACTGTATACGTGTGTGTGCGTGTGTGCGGGCCGTGCAAGTGTCCGCGAGATCGTATCGACAGCGGCGGGCTCTCCGCTGTTGAACTTTTATGTCGAGTGCTTTCATGCGCCGGCTCGCTCCTAGTGGGCTAGACGTTTTTACTCTGCCCCGGCGCTTATTTGATGCGGGGCATGGGACATGTATGCGCGCAAGAAGATACTGTGCACTATGTGTGCTCGGGGACGCGGCCAGCCCCCAGCAGCGGCATATGATTATGAGAAGAATACGCTTAGCCCGTCGATCAATATAATTTACGACAATATGTCCGTGGGAATCTTACTCACTGACACACACGGCCGGCTAGGATAACATTATACTTTCATATGTCCTGTTGAATTTTAACCTGGAGCGTATGGATCGCTTACCGCAAGTTCGCTATTCTTGATATAATACACCGAGAGTAATAATTTCGAATACTTATTTGGTTGATCCAATTGTAAAGTTGTTAAAATTTAATTTTGGTATCGTGACAAAAAATACGACCTGGAAACCGAAGTTGCCATCGCATGAAAGACAGTAGGGGAGAGAGGGGCAGATAGGCAGAGTTTTTACAAAATATCGTTTTTCTACGAGAAAAAATGTAATATAGCAAATATCAAAGTTTACCATATGAAAGTACTCGCTCTCACGAGTACATAGCGATTTTTATATCCACGAGATATGAATTCATTTTTGTTAAATAAATGATTATATTGAGCCAGAAAGTTTCTGACAATGTGCCCCCCAGCGGAGGTAAGTTGACAAGAAAGATTTATTGACTGAATATTATTCATTTTTTGGAGGGATTCCTTCTGTATTGCAGCCAGCTCGTTTCGGACACAATAATATGTCGAAATTGCTGAGCTCATTTTCCTACAAATTCGTTTTTTATCTCGCTTTCGGCAGTGACTGTATTGTTTCAAATTTGTTAGATGTTAATGGCAATGGAGCATCATTTTTTCAACTACTTTCAGATTCATACGGCCTATCTGTTGTGAAACCTGCTCGTGGCTCTAGATGTTGTTATTTTCCGATTTCTGACCATTTCTGAAAAAAGTATATGTTACGCAGTATGCCAACATGCCCCCAGAAATCTCTGCCAATTTACCTCTCATTGAATAACATGACAATAAATAATATTAAACAAAAACTACTTGGCTTTTCAAAAAATTCTTTTACAGAATTATAGAGGTGGTAAAACTCTATATGACTCATTATTAACAATCATTGATTACAATCTAAATTTAAAGAAAAACGAAATTTTCTGAATTATTTTTTTTTCTTCCGGTCAGCAAAATATTTTAAAGTCACCTCATTCTTCTTCAAACGTCGCTGAACATTTGGTACTCAGGACAAACATGTGTAGTGGTAATGCACACAAATCGCGTTCAACGATTTTTTTCCCCATCGCATAATTAATGAGTCGAGATATTCATAGTTTGCTAACCCACACTGACAACCTGCCCCTCTCTTCCCTACATATGTTAATATGTTCTGTTGTGTGTCCAATTCGCAATTGTCATTTGTTAATTAGTTAGAAACTTTTCAACGAAGAAATGCTTTTATTCTCGGTTTTGTTTTTTGGAAAATGAAAACCATTACAACAATAATCTTGTTACTCTAGCGAGAGCTGCAGAACAAACAATATGACATGCAGCATCGTAGTGTGAAATGAAAATGTATACACGTTTTATAGTATTAATATTCAAAATCATTTTGAAAAATCCTTTGACGCAATGAGGCACACTGTAAAATAGTAAATGAAAAAATTAAAATTGCAAGGGAGCAAAAACTTATGGTCTGACTGCGTTTTGAGCATAATTTGCTAGTTCTAAGTGAAAGGCTAGCCAAACAACTTAAAAATTAACAGATATATGAATTTTTGAAAATATGCTAAATTTTCCGTTTTTTTCGTTACTAACGACCCGATCAGATCACACCAAATCTCAGTTTATTTGTATTTCTATCCTCTACATTTTTCTTCTCAGGGAAACAAGATTATGCTGTATTCAGTTTTCATTTTATAAGCTAAAAACCAAAATGAACCCATTTTTCCTTCAATAAAAAATGAATGAATGGCAATTCTGCGTTCAAAACAGAACATAAAATTATACGGACTGAATGTGCTGGCACATTCGATTTCCATGTGGCTAGTATTTTTGTCATAAATTCGTTCGTATTATGTTCCATCACTTAGTGTACATTGTAAAGAACGGACAAGAGGCAGGTTGGTCAGGAGCAAGGGACTGGCTCGAACGCGGAAGGCACATTTTCGAATCGCGATTCAGAGGCACCTCTGATTGTTCAACAAAATCAAGTGCTTTGTCCCATCACATCGGCCACTACTCGGTGGTTTGGATCCCACCTCAAATTGTACAGCCGCTAAAGGTGCGCGTGCGTTTTATGCGCGTTTGCATGAGAGCCACTATAGGCGCATCGGCCCCAGAGTTGCGAAGAGGATATATGTGGCCCAGCTCGGTAGGGCAGGGTGGAGGGGGGTCTGTAAACCGCTACATGTGATTCGGACCCTGATGATACTTTCCAATCGACGCGAGCACTCGTCGGACCTCGCCGTTGATTCCTGGTTGTGGTTTTGATTCTTCACGATAGCGCGGGCAAGTAGAAAAGCACAGCTATGGTCAGACAATACATTTGCGTCGGTCATTCGTGATGGCGTCGAGTGATTAATTATTTATAGCACGATTGAAACGGCCATTGGGGTGAAAATATCGGTGTTTTGAGAGATCACGACTGGCTCTCCCTGCTACACCAATCGGGAATGAATCAAGTTAGGCCTCGAGATGGTCAAGTGAAATTTTCGACATCCTGGGATTCTTGAGGTCCAAAATATCGACATCAAGATCTCGTTGATTCATTTTTGTAGGCCACAGATAATGAGTGATGTTTGTAAGATGTTGCGAGGGATTTTCAGACATTCATCTATCTACATGTGTACAAACTCTCATCGAAATCTCTATGTCGATTTCTTAAATTTTCATAAATATACAATTGAAATTATAGGATTGGAAGGATTGAAAATCGACCTCTCAGAACTGAGCCCTCAAGACTAGACCCCTCAAAACTGGCTTAAAAGTTCAAAATACACGTATATATACATATTTGAAATAGTACCGGAGTCTCATTTAAAAGTTTCCCATTTAAAGTTCCATTCCCTATTGCGGCCATGGTCGTCGACGCGATAACAATAACCGCAGTGCCCTGTGGTTGTGGAAAAACGGACGTCAAAGAATGGAAATTTCAACACGAAAGAGAGAGAGAGAGAGAGAGATTGATTGATTGATTACGAATTTATTATGCCAAGGCCAAGTGGCCGAATGGCAATTAGTTTTACAATATTTGGATTGGATAATATATATATATATATATATATATATATATATATATATATATATATATATATATATATATTATATAGTTATAGTGCTGATATTATTTTAAAAAATATTGACAATATTTGCAAATACGTAGTGCAGGTAATTATATAGATGACTTTGCTCGCAGAGATTTCACAAAAATCGCATTTAATTACATGTCATGTTGCCAAGCATACATCACTCCTCTAGACCGACATTTAGCGAGTTACAATTACTTGTTCCAAGCTCAACATGTGCGCGCGTAGATCAGACTTGAATGTATTGATGGATGTTCTGAGTCTTATGGTGACAGGCAAAGCGCCCCGGTCCCGGCAAGGAGAGAGAGAGAGATAGATAGATAGATAGATATGTTTTTATTGTATAAATTATACAAAATTCGTATTTACAAAAATATCAGTCTTCTTTTTTTTAAAAATAACGGTCACTTAACTAAAACATTGTTTTTACATATCATCCTTGTCAATAGTAAAATTCGTAAAACTAATTAGTAAAGTCAGTCGTGGTCAAATATTCAGACAAATGGTCATCGTAAGGAACTTTTATAAAGATGTTAAGGTCAGGAACGCTTGAAACTTGACAAGAGATCCGAGGATCGAAGGAGTTCCAGAGGTGCGCTGCTTGCACCTGTATGAATTTAGTCCGAGAGAGAGAGAGAGAGAGAGAGGAGAGAGAGAGAGAGAGAGAGAGAGAGAGAGAGAGAGAGAGAGAGAGAGAGAGAGGAGAGGAGAGAGAGAGAGAGAAGAGAGGAGAGAGAGAGAGAGAGAGAGAGAGAGAGAGAGAGAGAGAGAGAGAGAAGAGAGGAGAGAGAGGAGAGAGAGAGAGAGAGAGAGAGAGAGAGAGAGAGAGAGAGAGAGAGAGAGAGAGAGAGAGAGAGAGAGAGAGAGAGAGAGAGAGAGAGAGAGAGAGAGAGAGAGAGAGAGAGAGAGAGAGAGAGAGAGAGAGAGAAGAGAAGAGAGAGAGAGAGAGAGAGAGAGAGAGAGAGAGAGAGAGAGAGAGAGAGAGAGAGAGGAGAGAGAGAGAGAGAGAGAGAGAGAGGAGAGAGAGAGAGAAGAGAGAGAGAGAGAGAGAGAGAAATGAAAAACTGTCAGTTGAAAAATCACGAAGCGGAAATCAGAGAATAGGAGTGAAGAGACGTGAAAGGGTAAACATATCCAGGGAACACGCATTGGGAAGCGAAAAAATAGCATTTGAAAAATGACAGTTCTGGAATAAGTATCGCGTAACGATAACCATAGAGTAGAATGTGAAGTAGATCCTATAAGTCGTGATGGCGAGGGTTAGAAATCATAAAATGTATCGTATCAGAAATTGAAAATTATCGCTATTAATCGACAACACTCCCTCGAGAAAAAAAAATAATTTCAAACCAATGCAAACAAACGAAGCAGTTTTATCGAACACATTTTATTGCTAACGTATTTCGAACGCGAACGGGACTTGTTCGACAATGCAAGAGGATACACGAGTTTTAATCGATGTTTCAATGGTACATGTCAGAAAATCTGGACAAAATTCAAAATGCTTTTGTAATAAATGATGTGCTTTTCGGGAGGGTCACTTCGTGGAGTGCGGTATCCGCTATAAAATTGAACAAGTCAATCGATCAATCAATCTCTGTCATTTTTTCCCCTCGATAAAAAGATGTAAACCGAATAGTTTCGCGTTTCTTTTGCAGTTCGAGTATTCGAATGAAATATTCACGATCCTGTATTAAAAAAAAAAAGAAAAATTAATCAATAGTACGATGAAAAAAAAATGAAATTCCAGAGCGCATTCCAAATGGCTCGCGAGGGAAAATGACGAGTCTGTATGGACGCTGACGAATGGTACTTCCTAATCACCGAATGCAACAATGACAATGACAAAACAGCTGTTTCGGGGGCGCGTCAAACGAAACCTCGACTCTCCTCAAACTGTCGTACAATACGACAGGACATGTCGTCGGTGCCCCAAGTCCACTGGGCCCCTTGCAAAAGTGTATAATGCGCGCGGGTGTGTGTTAGCAGGTGTGCATGGCTCACGACAAACAGGAGAGTTTATGGAAATCATCACGTGAGAAGACGCCGGCCGCCTCAAAGTGTCTGCGTCAGCGCATCTGCCAAAATAAACGACAGACGGGTCGCGATCCCCCAGAGCGAGAGCGACGTCGCTCGCAGTGGCACACGCCGTCTTGATTATGTCGACCGGGACAATTACGCCGTTCTCTCTTACTCGCGCGCGCGTGTGTGCATGAACGAGGGCTCTCGAGGCGAAATCCAGCCGGTTGTGTGTTGTCGCGCGCGCGTGTGTGTATGAACGAGGGCTCTCGAGGCGAAATCCAGCCGGTTGTGTGTTGTCGCGCGCTTTGACTCGAGGAGCCGTGGCTTTTTTACGGGCGCGCTGCTTTTCAGCCGGGCCTCAAAAGCCGACGGGGGAGGGGGGAGGGAGAGGTTAACAGGTGTTGGCGCGACCGCCTGTCGCCGAATTCAATTTCCCCGGCGGCACTCGATTCGACGTGATTTGCCCGCAGTCGCCGCGTGTCTCTCCCGAGAGCCAGGGAAAAATAGACGCGGCTGCGGATTATTACGGCCGCCGCCGCCGCCGCCGACGACGACGCCACCGAATTTCGCCCTCGGATTTATTTTTCCCCTCGCTCTCCCTCCGACCGTCCTCAATTTACGACATTTCGGACTCTTACTTTATGCCGCCCCGCGCGATGTTATTCGAATTCGGCAAAGGAGATTCCGGAATATTTTTAGGGCTATCTCGCTCGCTTGGATATGGGAAAAAACTCATGTCGCTGCTGCTGCTGCCTTGGCGTCGGCAAAAATGTGCAATCATACGTTTTGTATCAATAGAAAACAATCTTCGGATGTATTTCGTATACGGACGATCGCCGTTTTTCGGATCAGCCGGAGCGTTAACTTGGCATCAAGGATGAATATACGCTCGGGAACGAGTGTAAGAAACACGCGTGTATCACAACAACGTGTTTGTATATATATCATATTGTAATCTCGCGCGAGAGCGCGTATCTGCAGCGTACTTGTAAGGTCGGTCGGATTGGAGAGGGCAAAAGTAATTGAGGGGAAAGAGAAATGAATCGTGTTATTCACGGGATAATCCGGGTGGAGTTAACGCAGAATGATTATGGGGCTGGGGGGGAGGGGGGGGGGTGAAAAAAAGAAAGACTCGTTCACTCGCATCTTTGCCTAATTAAAATTCTAGTGCGCTGAATAAGCTCCCGCCCCCCGAATGCATTACTCCAATTGACGCAAAAACTTTGAATTTAGCGACCGGCGCGCTCTGCCCCGGGAGCAAGAGCGAGAGAGGTAGGTGAGAAAAATTACTTTAATAACATATTGTCCAACTTACCGAACGCTTTGCTTATTCTACGCTCCAGAAGACTAATGAGCTTTTTCTGAGAGTAGCGCGCGCGGGATTCCACGTGCACAGGGCACTGCAGCCGGAAGAAGAATGGAACGGTAAAAGAAGAGAAAAGAGCGAGATAGAGGATACGTACGAAACTCCCCTCCTAATTCTTTATTCCCTCTTCAGCTCTTTATATCAGTTTCTTTCCCGAGCAGGCAACGCAGTTTGTTCACACTCCAAGGCTTCCCCCCCCCTTCCGTCCCCCTTCCCTCCTCTCCGAGCGTGAACGCATTTGTATCATAAGAGCTTTTTTGTGCATTGCCGCAGGATTGACTGAATTGCGAGAAGCGCTTTTCACAAAACGTAGATTTGTGACTAGACAAGTAGTGTGGGATAGGCGAATAAAGTGTGGTGCTCTCTTCCCTTGCCCCCCCCCCCGAGCTGCAGCGAATCCCATAGCAGTTGTTCCAGTTTCCCTTTCCTCTCTTTTTGTCTTCCCTCCCTCTCTCTCGCGCGCGCTCTCGCTCATTCCAAGGATCGTCTCTCGTCCTGTTCTCTCTCTCCGCACAATCTACTTTCGCCTCTTCAATTTCTCCGTCGACTTCTTTATCTAGCTCTCCCGCGGCCTCCATCTCTGTCCACTCGGCCCTCGCACTCCATATTTCCATTCGCTCTCTGCTCGCCCGCTCGGTTTTCATTTCCGCTCGCCTTTTTTTTTATGCCGGCCCCCTTCCTGCCCCCTTTTTTATCCGACCGGCTCGTAAGCGGCTGTTTCCGGGCGAGCAAAGGTCGCGCGAGCGCGCGGGATGCCTTCGGGCTTCGCCCCTTTGATCCCGCTGTTTTCTCCAGTTTTACCCAAAGTTATTCTCCCCCTTCCACCCAGAGGAGGTGGCTATTAGCCGTAGGGAAGACTCAAACACCCCCGCGAACGATGTTTCTCCCGCTTCGGATTTTTCCAATGGAATAATGTAAAACAGTCGATTTCACGAGATGCCGTGTACGATTTCTCTTCTCGAAACGGAGACGATAAAATGGCGAATCACGTGGCTCGAGGCTCGCGTGTATCGATTACAAATAGAATTTATTTCAAAGTTCAAGATAGATTTGGGGTCCATTGCTGACCGGGAAGTTTGGAGGGAAATTCCCCCGGAAACCATTCAACTTCAATTAGTTGGGAGGTTTTGGGATCGTATCCCTCCAACACTCCAGTTTCCATTACACATAATATTGAAATTTCAAACTTGCCGCGCGGCCCCTACCCTCTCGAGACAGAGAGTGCAGGATTCCTCGCTAATTCAGCGGAAATTCGCTCGCGGCGGCGATTCATCCACCGCAATCGAATGGGTTTTTCTTTTCACAATCGCAATGACTTGGGGGGGGGGGGATGGACCACGCGGTTCATCGCGCGCGACAATCTGTCAAAGTATATTTTTCGACGAGTCGTAAAGATCGAATTGGTCGTCGCGCGAACCACACATATCGCGTCGTCCGAGAGAGAGAGAGAGAGAGAGAGAGAGAGAGAGAGAGAGAGAGAGAGACTATCGTCATATAATTCTCGTCCGGCCCCTCGATCGATTGCCTGGTTGATCGGCCGCGCCACCGCCGTCCGACGAACAGCGTCCCACGATAATATCCAATAAATTTGCCCGGATATATGCCCCAATAAAAGTATCATACGCTTCGGAGCGCGTGTGCCGCCATCCCCCGTGGCCGAATCGCCCGGCCGGATTAATATCCATACGCCGGCCGCTCGTTGTCTCGGCGGCTGATCTCTTCCCCCCGTCTTTGTCCGAGCGATGAAATTCGCCCAAAAATCCGCGCATCGCTGCTGTGGGCCGAAAACAGCTCCGGGATGGGGAGGGGGGTCGAAAAAAAAAATATAACTGCGCACAAGCCAGCCGTAATTCTCGTCTGCTCGTTAAATTTGTCACGTGCGCTTGCGCGCGTACGAAATTCACAGCGCAGCGCGTGCGTGTGTGTGCAACGTGCGAGTGCGTACAGTGGCGTCATTAATCCGTATGCGCCGAGCCTCGGCTGATTTATCGATCGACTCCTCGCGGGTGCAGGCACTGCCCCCCCAGGCCACGGACAACTTCACCCGCATTTTTCTCCGATTACAGCTGCTCTCGCGCTGCAGCTCGTTATACGTACGGCCGGGCCAACAATAAATTCGTGGCCCGCGATAAATTCTTTCGGGCGAAAACGACCGGTCGCACGCATCCGGAATGTTAATTTGCCCCGGTGTAGGGCCGGACCTTCGATTCGTCCGGGCGACCATAACTCCAGCTCCTTTCCTCCCCGTATATACCTGTATATGCACCCTGTACGACTCACGCGCAAATGGCTTTATTCAAAACTACCGGCACGCCCGGACTAATGTATACGTATATGTTAGAAGAGTGATATATATAAGATGCGAGTTAGGGAGGAGGGAGGTCGTACCATAAGCTATGGGAAACGAACAATATTGTCCGAATAACATGAATACTACTCCTATGTATTTTGGCTCGTTGAACCCGAATCTTACCTCGGAAAGATTCCATCACTCTGGGGCTTCCCTCTATCAGGAACTCTCCCTCTAACTGCGTGTAAACGATTCAATTCTTCAAGGGACCAATAGTATCCGCGGCAACTCCTATATCATAATTATCAACCAGATTGACGATTTAACATGACGATGGGATGGGGATCACTGGGGCCCATTCACAATTGTCAATATACATGAACAATGCGCTATATCGGTTGGATCTGCAAAAAAAATCTTCGTGACAACTTGTATCATAATTATGAAGCAAATAAACCTCCGACATTGACGATTCAACCAGATTGAACAGCCGACGGGAATTATTGGGCTTTCGAACAATCGTTTGTGTAACTCCTTTGGTATTACGCCCCAGCTTAATCTCAGAGAGAATCTCGGCAAAGGGCAAGCCGCGAGGAATTTTCGCCTCCCGCGTATTGTTGCGTTCTCGGCAATCGCTCTCCGACTATCCTTGATTCATGTATACGTTATGTATTCTATCCCGCTCGCTCGGCTTCGTATAAAGCAAAAATATAAACGTCATTCCAGCAAGATTCCTATTTTTCACCCGTATAGCGTGGAAAAGCTGTCTTTTCAATTGATCGATTGACCGATCGGCGCGTCAAACGTTTTATGGCGTTTTTCTCGTTTTTGCTTTCTCAAAGAGAAAGCTTTGTAATGGGGCAAAAATCGACCCACCGAATCGGACCTCGGGACCTCGATTTTCGTAATCTACGGGTCGAAAAACATGGAAATCCAAAAGTGTCTGTATGTGTGTGTGTGTGTGTGTGTGTGTGTGTGTGTGTGTGTGTGTGTATGTATGTGTGTAACGTTTTTTTTCGTCCACGATAACTCTCGAAGAAATGGTCCGATCTTCTTGAAATTTTGCACACAGGTTAGTCACGGCAAAATCTCGGCCGAGTTCAATTTTCAGCAAAATCCGTTGTTTATTTCTCTAGCAACCGTTGCTAAGGTGTAAAATTTTTCGTTTCTTTTGTCTAGGATAACTTTCGAAGGAATCGTCCGATCTTGCTGAAATTTCGCACACCGGTTAGTTGTGGCAAGATCTATCACGAATTCAATTTTCAGCGAAATCCGTTGGTTATTTCCTTAGCAACCGTTTCTAACGTGTTTTCTCACAAATCCTTATGAGTGCTCATTGGGGCAAGCCGGAAAATCAGTTTTAAGTCACACTCGATGGCCAAGGACACTGAATTGTTCTATTTTCTTCATAGCAACCGTTGTTTACTTCCCTAGCAACCGTTATGAAGGTTGGAAATTATTAATTTAATATCTATTTCCATCATTTTCGACGGCAAAGGACACAAAATCTTCCCAATTAGCTCCTTAGCAACCGTTGTTCACCGCCCTAGCAACCGTTGCTAAGGGGGAAAAAAATTGATGTAAGTTTCGTTTCCAGTATTTTCAACGTACTATAGAGAAAATTGGAAAAATTTGGTGTCTTTTGCCCTCGAAAATGATCAAAATAGATTTTGAATTGATCAGTTCCAACCTCAGCCATTGAAAATGATCAAAAACGGACTTAAGGGCAGGGCGGATCGATTTTGACCGCTATTAAACCGTATGACAGTCACAAGATGAATTGATCGAAAAATTATGCAGGTCCAAATGTCTCGCATCGTGTAGAACCTAGAACCGTTTGCTTTGTTGCATTTGATCAAATCATAAGAGAGCCTGGGCAGACATCAACCCTCGCGACAAAGTTTGGTCAATTGAAAAAGAACGACACTTTACACAGTCACAAAGATACGAATTGAATTGATTAAATAATTTTTTTGTAATTTTTGAAAAATAGATGATAGTATCTACGGTAGTGGAAAGGTGGAAATACAGGTTTGGGAAGCGTTTGTCGGTGATATTGAAGCCTCTTTGAGAAAGCATACTGCTAAGGCACTTGGCAGCGGTTTTTTTTTCTATCGACAGCGATATTCCGGGTCCGAACTGTAATGCGCGCGAAAGTGTTTTCATTTGGTATCTTTACAAGTGGTCGATATAGTTCGGATTCTCGTATTCGTTTAAGCGGTACATACGTATGGATACTATCAAATTTCTACCTCGCGTATACACATTTGAATTGAAACTTCCAAATGAATACGCGCGCGTTCCTATTGCTCACTTATTTTTGCCATTTTCAAATTTCAAATCTCTCTTTCTGGATTATTTTTGTAACTGGGTCATCCGTGTTATGTGTATTCACTCGAATTGACGAAGAATGGTATGATATTTTTGCCGAAAGTTTGGATTGGAGCGTATTACAAAGTGAAATGTACGTGACAGGAGATTACATAGATTTCCCCTTTGTCACTGTAGACAATCTCGGCATTTTATTTTTCAAAAGTTGAAAAAAAATATCTTCTTCGCACTCAAAATCAATTCTCTCCTTTTTTCCGTATCCCTCATCGAGAATTGGTCGGTCTTATAAGGAATCTCCGAGATGAAAATATATGTTACACAATCCTCACAGTATGAAACTCAATGAGAAATTTATTTTATCGAGCACCTTGAGCTCATTAATAGATAATAATCAAGTACAAGTATTAACCTATTAGTTAGGTCGATAAAATCTTTTTTTTTTATTAAGCTTTATCGGGAAATAGAATTATTCGAAATAAACATGGTAATACAAAATTTCCAACTCTGAATTGATAGCCGAGAATTATTTTATTCTTTTAGCTCGTCAATTGAGTCCGGTCGAGAGTGGAGTACAGATAAAACCTGTCAATCCTTTTCAAAAGTGGTGACCTGAAAGTGACAAATCTTTCGAGAGTTTTGATTGGCTCTGTTGGAGCGTGACAAATGCGCATCGGCAGTATTTATTTATCGGCAGTATAAAGATAGCATGACGCGATATAAGTTTTGTAAAAAATTCATAAAAAGACATTCGTTCGATCGCTTGGTGAAATGAAACGTTGAAACGTGAAAAATCAACATGTATATCTCGTCCGAGCTCGAAATGATCCCAAATATGAAGCTCGGCGAAGCCCATTGCAGAGCATAGCAGAAACGGGAAAACTGTCTTCACTCGGATTCAGCTCAGCAGAAGTATTCCTGATATTTCGCGCCCGAGATGATTAAAGTCCTCAAGCGGCCGGGTTGGGCCGTTAAAATGTGTTCCGACAGATTCAATTAGCAAAGAGTTGATTGAGCGGGCTTGAATTGTAAGACGCGAAAACACCTTGAGCCGAATCCACCGAGTCCATAATAATATAACCAGCCAGGTGTTTAGAGACGAGGAGGTGGGGGGTGGGCCACAGGGAAATTGTCGCTCAACAGCTATATAGCCGAGCTTTCCTCTCGCTCTTTATCCGACACGTTGAGCCCTCTCATTATCGCGTGGCCCGTCCGGAACGAAATTCCCCCTTCCCCCCACTGGCATTGAGGCGAAATTCCTCGGGCGAGGGGGACATAATGGAATTCCGCAGCGGCGATCATTCGAACGAAAATTTTCATCGGCAATTGGCTCGCGTAATGATTCCCATCGAGGCCCGGCCGGAGTCAATGTCGCTTAAAACGACGGCGGCGAATCAAAATCCGTGTACGCGCGAGAGGCGAAGCGAGCGATCGATAGGGGAGGGGTTGAAGAGGCCTCGTCAGCAGCAGTGTGTGTCCTCCAATATTAATCGTGGCGACAGTAATTTATGATCCCTTCATTAATGAAATTAATAAGCGGCAGACGCCCCCCGACGAGATTCCACTCTTGCCCCGCAAGCCGGGTCTTATCTTCGTCTACGCCACTCGAAACTGTCTGCGGCTCCTTTGGCTGTTGGAGCTTAGCTGCGCTTTTAACGCACGAGACAAACGCAAGAGAGTTACTATACGCCCGTATAGTTAAAAATTTCCACCTACTTGCTTTGCTCTCGACGGCAAGACACCGCCATAGCCGAGGGGGATATTCGATGATTAGTTCCCGGTTAAATCGGATGTTCCGAGTCTGGAGCTCCTCGCGTTCAGTTCATCCGATGTTTATCGACATCCACTTGGTTGAAGTTTATTTTGTCTAAGAATTACCTACTAATATCATCTTTATTTCCACAGTATTCGAATTTGTACCCATATTTCTTTTACGAATATTATTCAAATAATAATCATTATATCAAATGAATGTGAAAAAAAGAATAGGTCAAGAACAATTCCACTCTTGATTGTGTGCTACAACTCGCCTTATACTTTCTCTAATTCAGCAAGAGCTCATTCTATTACATTTCTAATAACCAATCAAATAAATGATTAAAAGTTAGAGTTACCTCTTCACATCTCCTAGCTGGATATTGAACACTGATTTACAAATCAATATTTCTGATGGCGGCCGGAAGAGTTGGAAATTGATGCGAGTTTATATTTCTACTTGGTCAGTTTCATCAGTCGCGCGTATACGTGTACAAACAACTCATCGATAGATTTTCAACCTATTTTTTGATAGTGTGCCAATCTCATCATTTGTTCTGTTTGATTTATGCGTTAACTCGAGAATCTTATTATCCGTGTTCGTAATTATTATCATTCTTGAAAATTATTTATCATTATTCTGATTCCAGTTCATTCACTACACTTTACACATATTTCTCATGAAGAATACGGACTTTCGTGTAGAAGACCATGTTCACCAAAAGTGTTTTTGTCACTTGCGAACGTCGGACTTCACAAACGTTCTCCTCTCTTATAAGTACATGTTCATATTTGTAAATAGACACACACACACACACACACACACACACACACACACACACACACACACACACACACACACACACACACACACACACACACACACACACATCAATACATCATAATATGTATATAATATACTGCTACTACTACTACTACTACTATTCTGGAATCTCTAAATGCCATCTGTAGAGTCTTGAACATTTTTCATATCGTTACAAAGCTTCCCCAAAGAGTAAGCGAAAATTAAAACTATGATAATACCGAACAGTGCACCTCCAATGGAGTAAATTCGTTTCTTTTTTCAGTAAAAAAATACACAAGGAGATCTGAAACCATTCATGATTATTCGCCGAGTTGCTTTGTCAAAATCGCCTCGCACGCCGCTCGTTTGCGTCGTGGCCAGAAAATCTATCCATCAGGGAACTACATCGGCCCCTTTACCCCTTAAATATCCGTCAAAAAATTGCGCAAGACGATTATTCACGAAAAAGTTGTGAACGCTTTGTCGGTGTGTGTCGGGTGTGGACGATAAGCTCCGACCACGTGCTTTTGGAAAGCCGCAATCGCTCTCGAATCATATAGAGTCGGGCTGAAACTTTTCCGATATTTAGAAAATGCGTCGCAAAAACGATTTGCTGTGACGGCAGGCGAGCAATGGCAAATGCGGGCTTTTATATATTATAATCGCCGGGGCTCGTCGGTCCACGTCGGCCGGGTGGACAGACTGCAGCCCGTCGCGCTCCCCGAGCGAGCCAACCTGGCCGTCGCGCTCGGAGCGACGCATTGTTCGACCGAAGACGGTCAATATTAGACGTACACTGGCTCGCTTCGCCCGGGAGAAGCCCCAAGTGCGCTTGACCGTCGTCCGAGGTTTTCTCTTGAAAGCTCTCGTTAACTGCCGAGGCTTCCTGCAGCTCCGCGCGTCCTGCGGCAAAAACCCGAGCTAAAGGGCGACCCAACTCCCCCCAACTCCCTCTCTCTCTTTTCTCTTTGTATAAAGGAAAAGCTGACTACGGCGTTCGGCCGGCGATAAAGAGAAAGGCAATGAGGTGTTAAAATGACTCGGAGAAAGAGAGGAGAGGAGAGCCTGCAGTAGCTCGCGACCCTCCGACAGACAGGGACAATTTTTATCTCTCGCCAAGCGGCGCGCGGCGGCAGGGAGGAACTGAGACGAGCTATTAAGTACAGGTTAAAGAGGCCAGCGGTTTATTTAAAACATCGCCCCACTCACTAAGTATTGCCCGCCGAGCTCCGATGATGACCCGACCAACGGGGAATTTAATTACATGCCGTTGCGAAGCCGCTTCTCCGGGAAAGTAAGCCGCGAGTCATCGCGCCGCGGACCGAGGAGACGAGGTATAACGGGCTCGAGCGGCCGCGAAATAGAAAAGCAACGGGTTCGAGATTAAAGAGGGGCACAAATGATCTGAAATTTATGAGCGAGTTCTTAGAGGCGGCGGCAGGAGGGGGTTGGAACAAGGTAGAACCGACATCGATAATAATAACGTACATTTGAAGGGACTTATGTCAGAGCTACGTTAGCGGCCTGGCTCTGCCTGCCGCGAGCGATCTGATGATGTTACTCACGCCAGATGGATTTATTTACTGGGACTCGGTATCGTATCGCCCGCTCTTCCCATCTCGGTCGAGTTAACTGCGGGGATATAAATGAAATGAATTCCCGTTGAGATGCCTGATCGTGTTCGATTCGTTCGTTCGAATGGCATCACTTATATAACTGTTTGTAGAAGTACATTGAGTTTTCGTGAGACGTAGATCGGGCCATCCGACTGTAAAACTGAAAATACCATTATCCGGCGTTCCAGTCGGACGGGAAGGTTGTTGGTTAGTGTCGCTAAACGGGACACCCTGAATAATTCATAAACGCCCAGATGCCTTTGTCGAAAAAGAATATATCACGAGAGGTTCGTTCAATTGGCGAATCATTCGGTAATTAAGCGGGGCGAAGTTTTTCCATCGTTTTTTTCCACCGCCGCTGTTGTTGTTTCTCGCTCGAAATGCCGTCGGAAATTCTCGAGTGGCTCGCTAGCGTATAACTGCATTTTGCCGAGCGCAGTTGGCCCGGTGCAGCGCGCAAAAAGCTGGCTTGAAGCATCAACCACGTAGAAAGTCGAATCACTCCCCCATGCCCGGGGTTCGTTTCTCTTGCCGCGAATTAACCCAATAATACTCGCGGCAAAAGGTGTGTGTTGCGCGCGAGCCAAAAAGCCGGCAACACCAACGGGGGGCGTCTCTCGATGAAAATACGAAAAGCCAGTGCGCCGCGGCACGAACGAGTGGATCCTATTTCTGTTGCGCGAGCGAGAGTAACAACTCCCTTAAAAGCCATTCCGCCACTTGTCGTCGACCTCGACACCCCCTACAAATTGTTACAGACGTTTTTACAGGCTATAGCGCCCGAATCCTCCCCTTTTCACGCGAACGAATTTTCTCCCCGGCCCCCGATAACTCGAGCCGACTCGGACGCTACGTCTTATCGATTGGAAATTACCGATTTTTTTCCTTCTCCCCCGAGCTCGCTACAAAGTAAACGAGCGCCGCCGCCGCGGCTGCTTAATGCTCCTAAGCGTTCTTTCATCTTTATCGCGGCTCTTTATTTCACTTGGAAAACTATCCGTATTATTACGTGCCGTTAGAGAGAGAAACTGGGAAGAAGTACACCCCGCGGGTGGACCGAAGCCCCGGCAAAGCTCTTGGGGTATTAATTTACTCGGCTCGCGCATCAGCTTGCCGGGGCCTCGCCGATTATTACCACCCCCAGAGCTCAATAAGATAATGGATAACGAGCTCTCCTGCGGCTACGTTTGAATTTTTACCCAATCCAATCCCACCGCCGCCGCTTCCTCTTGTCCCAAAGACCTCTTTCGATCCCTACTCCAAGCTTGGTTTGTCGAGAAGAATACTCCACCAATTAAAAATAGTCGAAAACTACTGTCTAAAACTACTTAGTCAAAATTGCTCGACGGATCATGAATAGTTGTGAGTATTTACTCAAAAATTAGTAAAACGTTTAAATATTTTGGACATTTTTTTCTTCTAATAAACAGTAAAATTCCACTGCCAAGTTAGCCAAAACTACTATTACGTACGTTTGTCAAATTATTTTCTATTGGCATAAATAAAAGTACTATACTATTTGAGATAATTAAAAATTACTACTTAATAGTGAACCAACTTGAATTAATAAGATTTCATAATTCGTTTCATTTCCTCAATAATATTATGCAGCAAGCCAAGGTGAGGTGGTTTGGGGGGGGGGGGCAAAAAACGTTTGCGATTCGAGCAAAAGGAGGGTTGCAAGTTTGCGCATTGTCGAAATCGCCTGGATGAGCCAGGTGCATATGATCCTTTTTTTCCCCTTCGTTTTATCTGCGGAAGAAAAATCCTAAGTTGGTACTTTGCTCGGCTGGGATCGGAACGTTATTCGGCTTGCCGAAATCGCCTGACCTCGCTCGGCTGCATAATTTATGTTAAGATATAGCAAACACCCATCGGCTCTCATATATGAGGCCAAGCGCGCGCTCGCGAGCGTAGCGCTGCAATCCCCGCTGATTCCCACGTACAACGCGTTGTTGTCCTCGCCAGTTTTGCTAGCGATTCGTGTTATATTACGGTTGGATATTTGACGAAAATCAGCTATTGCTCTATTAATTTAAAACAGGGGAAATTTTACTATTCAGCGGGGGGATATTCAATATTCGTTAGTACATATTGCAAAATTGATGAGCAGTGAATATTCATCTGATTAAGTAGTAATCAATACCCATAGTGAGTAATTCGACATGTCAAATAATAATTTCAGTCAATTTTTTTCAGTCAAATTTCACGATTCATTTCGACAGACAAATTTACTGTCCAAAATATTGAATATTCAGATAGGTGTACTCACAGCAACTCTGATTCTTGATCTAATTTCGCTCGCGTGAGTGCGAATTTTTTGAAGACACTCAAACTAGGCCAAAAAAATCGAGCGACATACCATTCGATTCCTAGGCTCATTCCATCTACATGATTTTCAAAATTTACATTTGGCGCGATGCAGTAATCGTACTCGCCTACGCGACGCATATTGGCTACACATATACCTTATTTATCAGTCAAGAAATTTTCGCTAATAGATATTCAACTTATTCTAAAGTGTATCCTCAAAAAAACCTTTTTTAGAAAAAGTAAAAATGTTGCGTCAAGCATGTGGCAGAACTAGTTTATCTCTTATATTGCTTAAAAAAAAATGAAATCCATAATAGACACATGAGTCAATCTATTATTTCATCAGTATTCATTCAGATTAATTCTCATATAGTTGGAGTATTACGTATTCTTATTACAGTTTACATACTATAGAAGACGTTGTCAACTTTAACTAACCAATTACGAAAAAACTTACCAGAATGCTCTTAGGTACCTCAGCAATTATTTGAAGAACTAATGACGAACCAAATTGACGCCACTTGGTAGGATCGAATATCTTTGAATGCCTTATTAAACTGACATATAATATTCTTCATTACCTATTTATTTCATTACCTATTTATTTTTAGTTAAACGGTTTCACAACCTCTCCTCAATCGTTTGATTCATTTCAAATATATTTTTGTATCGTAATTGCAATGCAGTTAATCCTATAATTCAGATAGACTTTATATATTCTTCTATTATCAATACTTTCATTGTCTTTCAAAGAGACAAATATATTAATAATTCAAACTATTGATCATATGTCTCAGTAAATTATAAATATTTCTATAATATTTCTATGATAATTTTTACATCCAGTGATTTAGTGAAATATTATTATTCTTAAGACGTTAAAAATGCCTACCAAGTGGCGTCAATTTGGTTCGTCATTAGTTCTTCAAATAATTGCTGAGGTACCTAAGAGCATTCTGGTAAGTTTTTTCGTAATTGGTTAGTTAAAGTTGACAACGTCTTCTATAGTATGTAAACTGTAATAAGAATACGTAATACTCCAACTATATGAGAATTAATCTGAATGAATACTGATGAAATAATAGATTGACTCATGTGTCTATTATGGATTTCATTTTTTTTTAAGCAATATAAGAGATAAACTAGTTCTGCCACATGCTTGACGCAACATTTTTACTTTTTCTAAAAAAGGTTTTTTTGAGGATTTCAATTCTTTTTGCGGAGTATAATATATTATAAAAATAATAATCAATAAAATGTATATGCATTAGCGTCAGTAATAAAATTAAATAGATATTTTTCCAAAATGCAAATATTTATATGGATGAGCGATACACAAAAAAAAATATATGTAATCAGTAGAAAATAATTAATCTATTATCTGAATTTAAGACAAGGCATCAAAATTTATCACATGCTTTTTTATAACTATTTTTACATAGGCAAATGGTGGTTTAGGGTTTAGGATGATGATGTCGGCATGTCGACTGAATATTTGAATAAGAATATAACCTGATACCCGATAATGTCCAGGTGGCTAGGGTCGCTGATGACAGTGTCCTGAGGGTGCGCTTCTGGTATTTTTGTTTGAGGAAGCTGACTACTTTGACTACCTGGACATCATTAAGGTCCAGAGTCAGCTACTTGGAACACTGTCATCGGGTACCCTGGCTACCTGGACATCGTTCGGGTCCAGGGTAAGCTACTTCAATCAAAAATACCAGGAGCGCACCCTTGGAACACCGTCAACGGGTACCCTGACTACCTGGACATCGTTCGGGTCCAGAGTCAGCTGCTTTAAGCGAAAATTTCAGGAGCGCACCCTTGGAACACCGTCATCGGGTACCCTGACTACCTGGAAGTCGTTCGGGTCCAGGGTCAGCTGCTTCGAGCGAAAATTCCAGGAACGCACCCTTGGAACACCGTCATCGGGAACCCTGACTATCTGGACTTCGTTCGGGTCCAGGGTCAGGCACTCCAATCAAAAATACCAGGAGCGCACCCTTGGAACACCGTCATCGGGTACCCTGGCTACCTGGACCTCGTTTGAGCCCAGGGTAAGCTACTCCAACCAAAAATACCAGGAGCGCACCCTTGGAACACCGTCATCGGGTACCCTGACTACCTGGACCTCGTTTGAGCCCAGGGTAAGCTACTTCAACCAAAAATACCAGGAGCGCACCCTTGGAACACCGTCAACGGGTACCCTGACTACCTGGACATCGTTCGGGTCCAGGGTCAGCTGCTTTAAGCAAAAATTCCAGGAGCGCACCCTTGGAACACCGTCATCGGGTACCCTGACTACCTTGACATCGTTCGGGTCCAGGGTCAGCTGCTTCAAGCGAAAATTCCAGGAGCGCACCCTTGGAACACCGTCAATGGGTACCCTGACTACCTGGACATCGTTCGGGTCCAGGGTCAGCTGCTTCAAGCGAAAATTCCAGGAGCGCACCCTTGGAACACCGTCAACGGGTACCCTGACTACCTTGACATCGTTCGGGTCCAGGGTCAGCTGCTTCAAGCGAAAATTCCAGGAGCGCACCCTTGGAACACCGTCATCGGGTACCCTGGCTACCTGGACATCGTTCGGGTCCAGGGTCAGCTGCTTCAAGCGAAAATTCCAGGAGCGCACCCTTGGAACACCGTCATCGGGTACCCTGGCTACCTGGACATCGTTCGGGTCCAGGGTCAGCTGCTTCAAGCGAAAATTCCAGGAGCGCACCCTTGGAACACCGTCATCGGGTACCCTGACTACCTGGACATCGTTCGGGTCCAGGGTCAGCTTTTCCAAGTCAGAATACGAGGAGCGCACCCTCGGGACGCTGCCATCGGCGACACTAGCTATCTGGACATTATCGGGTATTAGGGTATATGCTTATTCAAATAAAACTCAAGTTGACACGCTGACATCGGCATCCTAAACTACCATTTGCCCGTGTAAAATCAATTATAAAAAAAAACATGGAATGAATTTTGATATGTCTTGTCTTATCTTCTGTAAGTTTGAAAAAATCTGCAGTACTTTTCGTTGAATCTATGGGACACGGCCAATAGTTTTGCCATATTCTTTCTAACTATAATACATTAATAATTTACTTTCAGTCCCATGGTTTCAAATCTACGCGGGAAGCAAGAGCATGTAAACGTGTTATGTACTATGCGTGAACATAGCTGCTTTATCAGGCTACCGCGGCTAACTTCATGGTAATAAGAAAAAATGATCTGAACAAAAATCTGGTCGGGAGAAAAAAGTAGTGGATCGCTTGACACGGTACTCCAAACTCATTATTGCAAACGAGTTTTTGAGTATTTCTTTTTGTCAATTGCTAAATTGGAATGCTAGATGATCATGAAATCCTGTTTCGCATCCAAAAAAAGTCGTTTTGGCTAAATTAAAGCCAATGTAAAAGTCGAGCGTGCAATCTCAAACATTATATAGTTGCGGTGTCTTCTGCTTGACGCATGGAACACTACCGCGTTCCGTGATACAAAAACGTACAGGTTGGTGTTTGGTGATTCACAATAAAGTCGATTTTTCTGTCACCTCGTCGTGTTTATTTCGCGCATCCTTCAATTTGCCATGACCAGAATAGACCACAGTGTCGGTATAAACAATCTGCTCTGTACTCTCGACCATATTTGTTCGTTTCAAATTCGCTTGTCCGGTTTGACATTTTCGAATTACATTTGGTTGGCCAATAAAAACACGATTGAAAAAAAAAACAAAAATCGGTATTGAATTCAAGCCAATGAATCCCTGTAACCAAAGCCCAAACTGCATCGCGGCGTTTACAATTTACTCTGTGTACAGCTTGTTTTGCTTCATATCGAATCAACGCCAACCAAGTCTCGTTTGTAATCGAACGCCGGGTAAAAAGTATCGAGTGAGAAAAAGCCCACCATTGATACTCTAAATAATTGTCTGGGCGAATTTTATTGCGCGGCTTCACGGCTCGCGGATCAACCGGCTCTACGTTTTTTGTTTTTTGTTTCCTCGCTGGATTTATCCGGCCGAAAAAATAATGCGATGGAGTCGCGAGAGTGCATTGCAATTACTCGTTTTTACTATCCGATGCTCGAGTCGGTGGATGTAATAATTTTCACCCGCGTTTAACGCCACTCGATCTACCCCCGTTTTGTGTGTCAAACTCGCGCGAGCTCTCTCTCTCTCTCTCGAGTATACATTCTATATATCCTGCTGCTCGTGACATTTTCAAGATCCAATAGAGTTAGTCGCAACGTGCCCGTCCAATTTCCGGCCCGAGTCTTTCGTTGGCATCAATTAAAATACATAATTCCGCGAGTGAGCCAAGTCTGAGAGGTGAATTTTGGACCGTCGAGAAGTCTGCAAGCATAACGAGCGCCAGTCCAAACTCTGCCCTTTATATATACATATCTTTGCTCGCCGCTACTAATGAGACGCTTAACGCGAAGGTTACATGGCTTAACGCCCGCCAGATGTGCATTGCGCGCGCGCCACTTATTTAACAAGTTTCGAGTATGCCGGTCGACGATGGCGTCATTGATTAATACAGACGGCAGTTTTACGAGAGACTCTGAATCTTCCGTTGGGGAATGTACGGGGACCGGCGCATAAACACACCCGGTCGTCGCTCGTAGCATTTAAATACACCAGACGTTGGCGATTCCAGTTATTTTATGGAGTCCCTCGCGATGAAAAATTAAAATTCCGACACCCCCGACTTGATGAGGGAAAAAGTTTTCAGGTGGAAAAGTACGAGTTCGCGTACTTTATATACGCCGTCAGTTATGCTTATTGCCGAAGGAGAATCTGTCGAACACGCATCCAACTGTTCGTAGCATCGATTCTTCCTAGGATGTAGCTAATTTACCTCTCGCTATACTCGAGAAAAAATGATTTCCCACGTGTTCTTTTTAACCCCGGAGAATCGCAGCTGGAAGAATTTGGTTATCCTCTTTGTTATCCAACGCTGAGTACTTTTTTTGGATCCGCGGATGAAAAAAGCACCGCGGCAATTACGATGAAATCGCGAATAGCCAACACATATCCAATTCCCCGAGGTAGATATTTTCATGCTCCGCGTATTTTAGGCAATTCGGAGGCGATTTAGATTGATCCCGCGTAGAATAAATCTCGAAAAAGCTTCCTCGACTTTTGCACCGGTATGCAGGGAATTTGTTTTTCGTTTCAAGCGGCATATTCCTAAAGACACCGACTGGGAGAGTCACAGCCTTTGGGTCGCGCGTATCACGATAAAACTTGGTGAGATGGTTCTTGGTTACTCTAATAGCCACTTTGTCCAAAGTTTCGATTTCCCCCTGAGACGTTTATTCGGTTTTATGCATTTCACAGTACCACACCTGTTTCTATGACTTCTTGCACATATACACGTATATACTGAGTTCGCAAGCTTAAAATTTAGCATGTTTAACAGGAGAAAACAGCGAGCGTTAGTTCCTGTATGGCTCGAGACATAAGCTATTAGCTGGTACTCAACAAACACCCCACAAAGTTTCATTGCTATTGGTTTCCCAAAGGTTGTGAGTGCAACCACTCAGTCCCAGTGAGCACGTTAGAAACTGAGCTTTGGGGACCTCTAAGTATACACTTCGACGGGTGCAAGAAATGATTTCCCGTGGTTTCGGAAAAAAACTATTCCATGCCGTGAAATTTGAAATTCTATGCATTCAATGTGTTTGGATAGTCTTCGAGAACCTTATTGTCGCTAGTGATAATTTCGAGAGCATAAACCTCCTGGAATCATCGATCACGATGTAAATTTTGTCAACGACAACGGCTGTAACTAGCCAAAAGCCACCTGCAAAAGTCCCATCATTGTCGGCTCCCTCGTCGGTCGCGTCTATTCCGGCACAACTCACGTGGAACCATAACAATTCAATATAAGCCTCGCCCGAGCCATGGCCCGACCAGCCCTCGGCATGGCATTGCTGCAGCAGCAGCAGCAGCAGCAGCAGCAGGGTCGCGTCGTAGCATGTAAGTTTACGCGTTGCACTTGGGCCGCGCGGTGCAATCTGCATGATGCGCCACGCTCCCGAGCTAAGATAATAAGTGGGTCCATGAAATTACGTCCGGCGAGGAGCCCCAGCGGCGTTAAGCTCTCCTCCCGTCCTAAATTGAAATATTAAAATTGCAGCTGCGAACTCCAATCTCCCCCGCGGCCCCACGACGACGACTCCATGCATCCGCGGTACACCACAGCGCAACTCTGCAATGACGAGTTTGCATCCGCGTGACGAAACGGCTCGAGAGAGTGACCCAGAGACAGATTGTGTATATGTGCGTAAATGTAATTTATTCGCGACATCATCGTTGGTCGGTCGATTTTTGTCTGTGATTCCTTGGAAGCAGTTGGAACTTTTTGAGGTAGTCCATGGATACTGAATTGGATAATATACGCAGTCACGATCGTCCTTATATTTCCATGTACCGGAGATACTGTCATTCTCATATGCGTTATTTGCATGCGCGTGAAATCAGCTTTCTCCGATAAATCAGAAAGTTAGCAACGACTGCCAATATCACATGTTTGGGTATCGAAAAACTACCTCCAAAAGTTTGCATCGATTATGAATCGATAACCAATCACGGTTTAGCTGTGAAACTTTGGAATCTTACGGAAATTTGCTCTACCGCCGAAAGGCGACTCTCGATGTACAATTCAAACCTCGTCAAAATTACAGTGATGTTTAATATTAGTTCGAAATAAGGCCTAGAGATGCTTCGCTGTGAATTCAACTGAATCCTCTAGAGTTATAGAACATTAAAATCGGATGTATTTTCGTATTGTTGCATACTAACAAGAAATTATATTGTTGAATTTCGAATAGAACATCGACACCCTGTTCACTGCGAATTCGTTTCGACTCATACAGGTACTTCTCCTCTTATCGAGTATGCATACGGCGCTATAATTTTCAACATATTTACAGGTAATCAATTGAAGGCACCAATAATCATGCATTCGAGTACGACGTCGCGGAACCCGTCTATTTTCTTTCTCTCGG